>CAWUFW010017783.1:0-248044 GCA_963921515.1 Calotriton arnoldi
AGTGGACAGCATATACCAGGCCAACTTCTCACACTTGACAGTCACTGTTTCAGAGACTAGGTGGGAGACCTAAAGGGTGTTTTCTATGACTGTGAGTACCTAGATCATTTTAATAAACAAAAGAAGGTGGAATAGTTTCTCGCCACAGAAAATCCTGATATGATGCTATGGCAGGAGATGCAATTTAGAAGCAGGACTGGTTAGGGAAGGTGCATCTTGGCTGCTGGGACAAAGATAAAGGTCGGCGGCTGCAATCCTAATGTGGACATATTTACATCGCCATGGATTGCATACACAGGATCAACAAATCCATGACTATCAGATCCTTATGTGCTTTGAATGCAGACCAATTACGCAATCTATCCTACCTCAATAGAAGGACACACATTCACTGCTTGGATCAGAGTGGGCTCATGCACTAGATCCAGTTTTATTCACGCCAAGGTGGCTGGATGGAGAAAAGGTGGAGAAAGAGAACATCCCCAAGTACTAAACGCGAAGACATTTCACTAATAAGCTGAACATTTGGTTTAGAACTAACAAATGACAGATTTAGATATCTCACGTTGCTCTTGTTGAGTTTGTCCTCCATTGCTGTATCAATATTTGTTTGTGTTAGTCTTGTGAGTGTTATTTAATTGGAAGAAGGCATATGTATGCTCTTTTACTTTCGTGCAATACGTTTTTTTAAATGCAAAGTGTTCACAGCACGCACTGTATTGCCTCAACAACACGACAAACAGGACCGGCCTAAGGTTGAGAACAGAGGATGGTATTTACGTGTTTAAGAAAGAAACTAGTGCAGCAATGAAGTACTTTGCAAGGTGAGATGGTTGTCGAAAATGGGTACTTAGACCTCTCAATGCAAGTCACTGCATCAAAAGAATCTGGAGTTAGGTACAGGAAGAAGTGCCGGTGGAAAACCTTTAGGGATCTGTGAGGAGCATTGGGGGTAGGCTTCCTGCAAGACATCGAAGGGTAACTATCAGTGCCCATTCTCTGGGTCGGATATCAAACCTTGGATTTTATCCTGGACAAGGTCACGATTCAGAGGAGGTCTCCGAAGAAGGAAAACAGTGAACATCATTGAGGTGGCATCACTGACTTTCATCAGAAATGTTGGTGAAAACAAAGTAGTGCAAATTAAGAAGACGCTTTAAAATCTTCAGTTTGGCAAACAAACTAAGTTTTAAATGTTCTTTGTTGGAGAAGCCTTTACCTTATCCTTAGGACAAGCCACAGTCACAGACAGATCCTTCATAAGGTGGAAGGAACACAACATTCATCCCCTTCAAAAATCAGCACATCTATCAACAGCAAGACTTCAAAGACAACAAAAACCAACAACAAGAATCCTTCTTACAGACAATCGATAAAACTAGACACCCTCAAACTCATCTCCCATCATGCAAGAAAAACCGATAATAATGCAACCAAAAGACATGAACACCTGCTACAACGGGATCTCCACTATACTGAACAAAGAGATACACATGGATTAATGATGACATCAAAAGAATGAAAACACAGCTCAACATACTGCAAAGCAAATGGAGAAAATCAAGAAATGGAACAGACAAAAGCAATCCACACCACTACAAAAGAGCCTACAGAAGAGCCATAACACACAAGAAGGCAGCACGTCTCCACAAGCATAACTGAAGCAGACAGCCCTCTTAAAGAACTTCTCAAGATTAGAGCAGAATTCCGTAATCCAGACCGCTAACACCCAGAAACACCACAATTGCAATACTTCAGAGACAATATCTCCATGGAATTGATCTCAAAAATTAAATTGATGGAAAATGACTTTAAGGAGAACAAAGACAACACCACACCAACACATTATCCAACCAACATCGAAGGAGACAAAACCATCACTACATACTTTCAATACCCTCTCAGAAAATAATTCACTTGCCATTGTCATCACAAGCACACCACGAGGATCCCCTTTAGATACAGCACCTACAAAAATCTTTAAAGATATCCTTAACAAAATCTGTGCAGGGGGGAGAGCTACAGGCTTACTGAAACAAGTCACTAGAACTGGGTTCATTCCCACCCAAGCTGAGAATCTCCTACATTAGACCACTCCTCAAAAACAAAAACCTCAATCAATCCGTCCCAGCAAACTACAGGCCTATATCAAATTAAACAGTCTTATGAAAATTATTTGAAAGAGTAGTTTTTACCCCATTTGTAAATTTTACTGAAGATACTGACAATGTCAGATGAATCATCCGGCTTCAGACAAGACATAGGCACTGAGTCAGCCATTATATCTATTTGGGATCATCTAACTCCCAAAGTGGACATGGACAGAGTGGCCATCCTATTGCTTCTGTAGTTATCGTCTGAATTTGACACTGTCAGCCACCACACACTACTACAAAAAATCTTTCATCTTGGAGTACACAGAAAATGCCCTAAAATTGATAGCTTCATATTTCAGAGACAAAGTGTAGTTTACCTACCACCTTTCCCATCAGCTCCTCACACCCAACACCGTGAAGTCCCTCAAGGGTGCGTCATATCTCCTCTATTATTTAGCTTCTACCTAACCTCCTTACCAAACCTGAGAAAATCATTCAATCCTGTCTGCTACACCTATGCAGATGAATCTCGAATCATTCTAAAAATGAATGACCCTGAAGACCTTTACTGCTCAAAACACTTGATGGCTGCCTCCGTGCCATAAACTCATGGATGATGAATAACCAGCCAAAGATCAGCAATGCAAAGACAGAGATCATGACCTGCTGACAATGGCAGAAATACCAGCCATGACCCAAGGAACTCAAGGTCCCTCCAACAACATCAAGAAAAGTCAGAAACCTAGGGATAACCCTGGATTTAGACCAATCTTTAATACCACATGTTAACATCACAAAGAGGGCCTTCTAAACAATGAAGACACTGTGTATCATCTTCCCATACCTTCGATACCAACGTAAGCAGCAAGCCATTCTCACACTTGCAATCTCTAAGCTTGACTATGCCAACAGTCTATACTTTGTTGCATCCAGATTTATCAGACGCAAAATACAACTCATCTAATATGCTACTGCAAAGCTTCTCTTCTGCCTTCAAACAAGAGAATGCATGACTCTAGTCTTGCAATCACTCCACTGGCTACCTATAGCTAGAAAGACAGTGTTCAAGGCACTCTGCATTGTCCACATAATCTCCAAAAGAAAAGAACCACTATACAAACAAGTTAAATTCAAGCAATACAAACAAAACAGGGCGCCGCATCAAGCTTGTACTACTTATCATCCCACCTTACTATAAGAAATCCATAGGAGGCAAAGCTTTCTCAGTACAAGCCGCCAATCACTGGAACTCACTACCAGACACCATCCAAACATCCAAAACACTTCAGAAGACAGTTGAAAACATGGCAATTTTAAAGATAAATACATCTTCCTGTACCCTTGGATGGAACGCACAAAGACAATCGCACCTTCAAGTTCAATGTGTAACTTACAACCCACAGATAGGGAACAACTCAATAAGAAAACTATTTTCTATATGCAGGTAAGCAAAGAAGGGTTGACCTATGGTTAAGCTGGCTATTTTATTGTTATGTCAATTAATATGTAACATTTCTGGCCCACAATAATACTAATATCATAACACTCAGCGGTCGGTGACCAACTTTGGGGGAGGGGATGTAGCCTTATGGCTATAGCGGTCAACCTCGAAGCTGGGGAACCAGGTTCGAGTCTCGGCAACGATGCTCAACATCCTGTGATTCTGGGGAAATCACTTAATCTCCCCATGCCTAACAAAACATGAATGTGTCCTTGTGTAACAAAACTGGTGCTCATGTAAAGCGCTCTGATACCTGATATCTTTGGATCTAGTTCGCACTATATAAAACTCTAAAAACAAAACTGTAACTTACCGCTCTTATGCTCACAGAAGAGGGGATGCTACGGGTCTTGTCCATCACCATGACTGTCCCAGGCAATAAGCCAGAAACCAGCCATTACCAAATGAACAAGCATGGAATATGTAAAGAGATCTGTGACATACTTCCGATTGTTGGAGGACTTTAATATAGTGCACCACTGCAGGACCCAAATAACAAAACACTGTGATGACTTCTTTACATCTCACATTGACATTCACCTACGAGATGTTAGGAATAAACCTAATCCTGCAGACCTCTCCAGTTTTTCTCTCTCCCACATTACCAACTCAGGACCAAAACTATAAACAAAATTTTAGGTTGGACAACCCAGTGCAGTAACCTGCTAACTAGACTATGATCATAAGACATGCCATAAAAGGACCTGCAGAGCTGCTCAAAGCTGCCAGTACATTGAAGACCATAAACTGCTTGTCTTTCTCACTCACCTCATCATCCACCACACTATGTTTGTCCCAGAACACGATAACCACACCATGGTGATCATCACACACTTCCAACATAGTATCCCAAAACAAAGACAAAATCCTTCCAACCACAAACTAAAGAAGGCGTAACTTACTGCCCATGTAGGAAAGTGCTTCAGTGCCCTCCATAGAGGTAACAAGTGCTATATAAATGCAATGCAACACCCCCTCTGCACACCCATCTACATACTACTCAATTACAATGGTGTAATATACAGAGGAGGCGTAACAGAAGGCATGGTAACATGTATTTGAGATAAAGGCGATGCTTAAGACTGCCAATGCATGTGCAAATTTGCCATGAGTGTTCATTAAGGTTTGCCATGTGACAGAGCTGCAGGAAGGCATTGAGACTGGCAAAGCAGGGACAATTCTGGTTGGTAAAGGATGGAGTTATTAGTGTCAGCAGTGGTAGAGACTACCCAGACTCTCACATGCAGTTGAGGGGCTTCCACGCTTGCAAAGAACTATTGTTTTAGTCTTAAATATTTCAAAATTAAAATTGTTAGCATCTTTTGTTGTCAGTTTCTGGCACCATCTACTTGATGCCTCACAGCAAACTGGCTTCATGTTATTAATAGTTAAAAAAATCCCACTTCAACCCAGAGTAGGGCTGGAGGGAATGGAGTAATTAAATACATCAAACATTTTTATGAAGAGTCAGTTGCTATGATTAGACAGTCTTTAGGTGATCAACCCATCCTACACTTGAAAGATGTCCTCAGACCTAGAATAAAAGAAGGTGTCTTTGGTGATGGCTTTTTAATTTAATTCCAGCTACAAATCACTAACCTCAGTTCGATGCCAAAAGGTCACCCGTGACCATAAATACGGGGATTGTTACACATCACAATAGTTTTAGTCATGAGATGAATGCTTTCATGTGCCACCTAGAAAGAGTTTTGGAATTTCCATTCTCTGAGGAAGAGTACTTGACATCATGCCACAGTACCATTTATTTTATTTATTTATTTATTTAGAAGGTGGCACAGTTCCCAATGATTCATAATCTATGAATGACCCCTTTGTGCAACACGCACAGAGAAACAAAGCTAATCACTGGTAGTACCAGTGAGCTGTATAAAGCCATTAAAATGAGCAATCAATCATATTGTTAAGTTGCCATACACCATGGATGTCAATTCAACAAAATGCCAAGAATAGCAAGAGTGACATCACTCCCCTTGACCCCTACCCTCTAAACTTCACAGAAAGTGACTTGACATGACCTTTGATCCTGATTACATCACATGAAGTGCTGTCACATGACCTTTGACTGTTAATACGACTGAAAGTGACAACACTGAACCTCGGACACCCACACACAATAAAAACAATATTAACAAAATATAGAGAAAAATACTGCACACAGGAAACATGCACGCTCAGGTCACCAAGTCTGTGAAATCCTGTGCGCTCTGCCACTAAAAACTGAGTATGTGCTCCGGAACCGTTTGCCTGTTCCAGTGACATCATGCTTAGTTGGCCATTGATTTGTGTGGCATAGACATGCAGACAAAACATTCCGAGAATTATAATGGTTGGGTTTTACATACATTAATTGGCTCATTTATGAGCTCTGTGATGCAGAGCAGCGCAGCAAGTCACCTTGCTGCGCTGCACTGCACTGCGTGACAGGGAAAGGGCAGGAATGAGCCGTATTTAATGGAATATGGTGCATTCCTGTCCTTTTCCATGCACTGGCGCACAATAGGCTGCCTAGTGCCAGCACAGACACCCTTGCATCACAGTGCAAGTGTCCCTGCGTTGCATGCAGGACTGTTTTAGTGCAGGAAGGGACACCTTCCCGCCAAAAACAATCCTTTAAGGTATTTTCCCTTTACACCACGTTGAATGGTTCAAGAGCAACACAAATGGCCTCATAAACAGGCCCCTTAAATATGTTGGGCATGCTGAGCCTTCTTTCTACGATTTGCAGCTTTGACTGCATGCCTTTTACACAGACAGCATCCAACGTGCTGCGCTATTGTCCCATCTGCACATTTCTAGACATTTTACCAAAATACAGCCTAGAAAGTGTGCATGGAGACATAAATGGCTGATCTGTTACTAGCATATTACAAATTCCTACAATCATATTATTACAGGCTACTGTTTTACACATGTTGGGCCCAAACCACAGCCCAATCTGCTGTAGGTGTCGGTACCCTATGGCAGATATTATACATCTAGCCTGCAGTTGCCCAATGATACAGGCGTACTGGAGATGCACATTCTCAACCTTGACCAGGATGTTAGATGCAGCTATCCTAGCAATGCTGCTGGTGGTGACCCAACTGGGCTGTGAGCAAGAAATCCCAAAGAGAGCCAGAGGATTGTCTGCCTTTTCATAAATCCTACCTCAACGAATAGTAACTATGTTATGGATGCACAAACCAAATCTCAAAGAGCGATGAAGGTGCGGAGGTCCATGCTACCCTCCAACCCAGTGTGTCTCATCCCCAAGGAATCTGGGCCCTCTGATAGAGACCTTGCTCAAGACGGAAGAAAACAAGGTGATCAAGGTGTGGTATAGTACTGTGTGTTCAGGGCTGGACTGGGATCGCAGACCAGCCATGAGCAATTACGTCCGTCAGGACCCCGATGAGAGGAGGGGGGGTCCGGACGTAATTGCCAGGGTTGGAACACTACTGCTGCACTACTGCTGCGCTTTTGTTACAAAGGGCCGATTTTTCAGCACTGCAGCAAAACTTTCCCCAAGGAACAAAAATGGCCCCCACTGGTACAAAACCGGCCCCACCCTTCCGGCCCACCGGGGGAATGCCCAGTGCCCGCTACGGCCAGTCCTTCCCTGTGTGCCTTGGAACTTGTGCCTCTCACCAGAAGTACTCTGACTCCATGCAATGTGGCTTTCAGATCTTACATATTTACTGATGTATGCCGGGCATAACTATGTGATGGGAGATACAAAGTGCCCACTAGTGAGAGTTAAAGGTGAAACTGACATGTATTTATTAGTTTGTGTTAGAAATGGGGGTCTCTAGCTGGCAGAAGTAGGTACCTTTGTCCAAATAGTGACCCTTGCTTCTAGTCGGGGTAAGGGGGATACACTTCTAAAATAACCCCTGCTCACCTCCTTGGTAGCTTGGCACGAGCAGACAGGCTTATCTCAGAGGCAGTGTGTAAAGCATTTGTGAACACATACAGTAATACAGTGAATACAGTACAAATGGACACCACACCAGTTAGAAAAATAAGTAATCTTTATCTAAACCAAACAAGACCAAAACGACAAAAATACACAATACAGTAATAAAAATATGACTTTCAAATGGTAGAAATAGTTCAGTTCAAAGCAAATTGCAGATGCAACACTTTTCACACAAAGTACCTTGGATGTGTCGCGCACACAAACAAAAAGGGTCGCAGGGAAGGTGATGCGTTGGTTCCTTACACTCGGGGAAGGTGATACTTGGGTTCCTTGCTCCGGGGGAGGTGATGCGTTGGTTCCGTACTGCGGCGCAGGGGAGGTGATGCGTTGGTTCCTTACCGGAGAGGAGGTGATGCGTCGGTTTCTTACTGCATGGGTAGGTAATGCATCGGTTTCTTACTGCGTCCCCCAATGATGCGACAGACTTGGCACCTCGATATGATGCGACGATCCGGGACGATGCGTTGGTTCTTGCAGCTGCACAGCAGGCCTGGCATCGGAATCGGTGCGGTGATCTCGGACTCCGGAGATCGGTGCACTTGATGTGGCGCCCACTAGCAGCATTTGATTTACAGGCCCTGGGCAAACAGTGCTCTGTACTAAGGACTGACTAGTAAATCAAATAGCCAATTATGGAAACAACAATTTACAAAGGGAGCACTTGCACTTTGGCACTGAACAGCAGTGGCAAAGTGCCCAAAGTATCTAGACCAGCAAAACAAAGTTCAACACACAGCAAAAACACAGGAGGCAAAGGCAAAAAATGCAGGGGAAACCCACACCAATGGTGCCAGGTCTAACAGTCTGCCTATGCCGATGCATTTTATTTCTTTGCTTCCCTGATTGCTTTTTATTGCTATGTTGGTTACAGTTGTAACACTTCTTAAATACAAAGACAAGCTGTACTGCCTGTTTTCTTTTTAGAAAACGAAAATTATTCAGCCTGCCTCTCATTATCCTTGTACTGCTGATTTCAAGCCAGGGGTCACAAGGGCACTGCCAGGGATCGCAAAGGAAAAGCCGCAGGTCGCACTGAATGATGTTCAAGGAGGCACCATTGTATTTTGCAATGCCCGGCCATTCAGATAAAGCTTAGGCAATCTTTACAGATCTAAGATCCCTTTTGCCTTATCGCAGGGCCGACAATCAAAATCATCAAATGTCAACACTAGAGGAAGTGCCATCAGGCACTCTTTATCACCAGATGGCATCACAGGGATGACCCCTGTCCCACCATTTGCCCTTTGACAGCCATCGACATCACTGGGTTTATCATCTGTCTTCCCATTTGCTTCCCTCGACTTCCCATTTGGGGCAGAGGGGCGAGAGAAAGGCAAGGAGTAGAAACAAGGGAAAGTAAACCCATTACTTAGACTCCAGTTTACTTTCAATTCCCGCCCCTGCGATCTTGAATCCCAAGACTGGGTGAAGCAGGTGCAATGTGAGGTCTTCCAATAGGAAAGCATGAAGCTGACTATCCTTAATTAACATTTAGTTTATTTTATTTCTTTTATTCATCAGTTTTCATTTTCAGGCCAGCAACCCCATCCACCCCTCGATTTACAATTCCCCCTCTGACCACTCTCTCATTGACGTATCCATCTAATCACCGATGCGTACCACTTTAGCGTCACTACACCACATAAACAACAACCTCATACCTCAATCAACCCACACCTGCTCCAAACATTTCAACAATACTCTAGTCTATACCTTTGCCCCTCCTTCCAGCTCGGTCTCATATCAGCCATCCGTTCTCTCAAAAGCGAATGTTTGCCAGTTATTTAGAAAGAGACTCCACTCTCACTAACAAACACATGAGCAAGTCCAAATCAAGACACTATATGAACCTTTTCCTATAACGCAAGTCATGCAGAAATTATATCAACCAAGCACTCCCTTCTTTCCTGGGACCACTACTACTCTCACTTTACACTAACTCTCTGCGCGATATTGTATCCTCTTACAAACTGAATGCCACGAAACTCAAATCCCAGTCTCTTTCCCCTTTTTCACACCAAGATCCAATCCAAAATATCGAACTACCCCAGATCGGATCCATAATATCGAACTGCCCCAGATCGGATCCATAATATCGAACTGCCCCAGATCGGATCCATAATATCGAACTACCCCAGATCTTATCCAAAATATCGAACTGCCCCAGATCGGATCCATAATATCGAACTACCCCAGATCGGATCCATAATATCGAACTACCCCAGATCGGATCCATAATATCGAACTACCCCAGATCGGATCCATAATATCGAACTACCCCAGATCTTATCCAAAATATCGAACTGCCCCAGATCTTAACCAAAATATCGAACTGCCCCAGATCGGATCCATAATATCGAACTACCCCAGATCGGATCCATAATATCGAACTACCCCAGATCGGATCCATAATATCGAACTACCCCAGATCTTATCCAAAATATCGAACTGCCCCAGATCAGATCCATAATATCGAACTGCCCCAGATCGGATCCATAATATCGAACTACCCCAGATCTTATCCAAAATATCGAACTGCCCCAGATCTTATCCAAAATATCGAACTGCCCCAGATCGGATCCATAATATTGAATTACCCCAGATCGGATCCATAATATCGAACTACCCCAGATCTTATCCAAAATATCGAACTGCCCCAGATCGGATCCATAATATCGAACTACCCCAGATCGGATCCATAATATCGAACTACCCCAGATCGGATCCATAATATCGAACTACCCCAGATCGGATCCATAATATCGAACGGCCCCAGATCGGATCCATAATATCGAACTACCCCAGATCTTATCCAAAATATCGAACTGCCCCAGATCGGATCCATAATATCGAACTACCCCAGATCGGATCCATAATATCGAACTACCCCAGATCGGATCCATAATATCGAACTACCCCAGATCGGATCCATAATATCGAACTGCCCCAGATCGGATCCATAATATCGAACTACCCCAGATCTTATCCAAAATATCGAACTACCCCAGATCTTATCCAAAATATCAAACTGCCTGACTGATCTCAACCTTTGGACAAAACTAGGCTCTCTAATGTTAAACCTCTCAAAACCTGAAGATCTTTATTTCCCTGCCACTACCGGCCCTTATATTCTCCTCTTCCCATCACTTCCCCAGGCACTTTCGGTTGTGTCTTAAAATTGACCACAATAATATTGTAGCCGCAATATCCACTATTAACATACAGTCTAGCTCAGCATATACTCAGAAGAATATATTTACTATTCTTATAGCTCTACATATAGGTACCTTCACCATATGTTGGTTATCAATATTCTAGATACAATATTATTTCAGATTGAGGAAAAAGACAGGGTACCTTCACCCTCACAATTCAATTCCACACTTTCAGCTTGTTAATGTATATACCGCCATCGACTTCTCCCAAATGATTTGACTAAGGAATAGTCCCCAATTGTGGATTTCACCATGATGACCCTTTTTTAACCTACCCAGGGGGATCCCCACCTTTGCGTACAGACGCGTAGGATGGCAAACAAGGGGCCTGGTGCTCACTAATCACCCCAGCCCACTGAGGCATCGATGGCTCCGCCCCTCTTCTTATCCATTAGATGACACTACACACGCCTGCCTGGTCACTACACAATCCAATGTACACCCGCTCACTGGGCACAGATCCTCATGCCCACATGCTTGTCTTCAGTAACCTAGCCTTTTTTCTCCACTGACTTCCCAGAATACTGTTATGTGCAATATAAATATATAAATATCTCAGACATATAAGTGTCTTTTATCTATCCATGTAACTAGTAGTATCGCTGGCAGTACAGTAGAGGCCCATGGCTGTCTCATTATTGACACAAGCATCTGTATTTTTACCACCCATTTGTAACTATACTTATGTACAACACTTCCATCGGAAGGGATAGTCAACAAATGCATAAATGACAAAATAGCAAATGGCAAATATATTACTTTAAAAAAGAAAAATAGCTCTGAATCACCAGATGTGGAGTTTTCCGACCAAGTGAAACACCTTTTAAACAGCACGCAGACAACTCCCTACAGCCACTGATGCTGAAACCTCATTTTGGAAAGTAACTTTGCTTATTAGTTTGCCAGAAATTGAACTGAAAGATAAGTTATTTGCAGTGTTCATGTTCAACATATGTTCCTTTTTTCGCAGCGGAGAAGTCTTCTGTCTGTAATTGTGCTATGATGGAAACCTGAATCTGCCATTGATCTGTGAAATGAGAAAATTCACACTATCTTGATGGCTTAGATCTGCCAAACAGGCTGAGGCCTCAATGTGCTCTGTAAAATGGTGGAACTTGGAATCTGTCAACATATTAATAATGAACCCTTTGCAAGATCCCAGCAATAATACATTACTGCTTCTTGGGCTGCATAAGCAAGCAAAATAATGTATCCCCTCACTCTTAAATGCATCAGTTAGTTTGGGGGCACCTGTTTATGGATATGGATGGGGAACAGAATTGAAAGTGACGTTTCGGCACTATTTTTGGAAAATGCAGGGCTGCTTAAGGAGCTTCTACGAAGAACACGAAGGGACATCAAGAATGAGTGGCTTCATGGCAATGATGACCATGCAGATCCAAGGGTGTGAAAGAAGTATGTTGAAGGGGCATGGGTCCTCTCCAGCAAGGTCTCAACAACCTGAGTGCAAGCTGACTTGAGTCTAATGGAGAAGGAAAGAGACCTTTGGAATTCCGATGCCTCTCAGCACTATCATTACCATCGTCATCATAATCTTTATTGAGTTTATAAAAACCCTAAAAGATAACAGCAATAAAACATATAAAACATCATACATGCTATAAGCTTTTCTGTAGTCAAATAGCACCAGATAAAAAGTTAGCCAAATAAAAACAAGTCTGTATATCAGTTAATAACAAGAGATAAAACATAGCAGGATGTACTTGGAGAAAGTGGGTTCCAACAAACATTGGTACAATAAAAGACTTACAAAACTTTTTATTAAAGGAACAAAACATTGAGGGGCATATTCTCAAGGAGCTGTCGCCGAGTTAACGGCACTTTATCGCAGCCAAAGTTGCGATAAATTTATCGCCCCATTCACAAGCTGGTGTTAACAGCCCATTTCACCAGTTTACCCGCGATAGCAGCAGCAAAAAACATCGCCACAGATGACCCTCGCAACTATCGCTATTGCGATGCAGAGTAGGCGTTCCCGTGCAGACCAGCTACATCAGTGATAAGAACACAAAACAGGCGATAAGGCGCGTTAGCTGCAGGAAATTAACACCTGCTCTGACCTGGTGCAAAGTCGGACCACAGCCTGCACCACAAAATGGCGCCCAGCCCAGAGCCACACCTGAAGGGCAACAGATGCCATGGAGCCACTGATCATGCAGATCGGAGCCCCAACAGGGCCGCAACACCCACTGCCACCACCCCCAGGACCCCCCCTCCCCGGGCAACCCCCCCGGCCAAAGACATGCCACATCATCTACACGGAACCATGTATCAAATAATCCGCCTGATGTCGCACAATCACATTTGGTGACATGCATGTGTCGTCACAAATATGAGCATCACACATTCACCTTCGATGTAAAAATGAAAATGTATTCAAAGAAACACAGAACAGAAATGAAGACACATGGCGGATCCCCTCGGGACAATCCGTAGGTCACAGCCTGCAAGACAAAAATCATGATGAGAAGGTGTGTCTTGCGCACATGAAAGGACACAGAGAGAGCGAAGGAGAGGGAGAGAGAAAGAGAGGGAGTGAGAGAAAGACGGACAGAGAGGGGGAGCGAGAGAAAGACGGACAGAGAGGGGGAGCGAGAGAAAGACGGACAGAGAGGGGAGCGAGAGAAAGATGGACAGAGAGGGGGAGCGAAAGAAAGACGGACAGAGAGGGGGAGCGAGAAAAAGACGGACAGAGAGGGGGAGCGAAAGAAAGACGGACAGAGAGGGGGAGCGAGAGAAAGACGGACAGAGAGGGGGAGCGAAAGAAAGACGGACAGAGAGGGGGAGCAAAAGAAAGACGGACAGAGAGGGGGAGCGAAAGAAAGACGGACAGAGAGGGGGAGCGAAAGAAAGACGGACAGAGAGGGGGAGCGAGACACAGATAACAGAAGAGATGTACAGGGAGAGATAGTGCCGACAATGCGCACCCAGGCCACACTGCTCACCTGCTGCCACCGGTGTCTCCAACCACGTGCCGGTATGTAGTGCAGTTCACCAGGTCACACATCTGAAACAGATCCGTAATCTGAAACAGAGTCCAGATACATGAATGGCAAAGTACATACAATTGCACAAGACATCATTGCCTGTCCGCCCCTGTGCACCCAGGCAGATGCAACCCAGCCCCTCCCGCCGGCCAGCGGTGCATGCCCGCCCCTGCGCACTGAGGCAGATGCACCCCAGCCCCTTCCACCGCCCAGCGGTGCATGCCCGCCCCTGCGCACCCAGGCAGATGCACCCCAGCCCCTCCCACCGCCCAGCGGTGCATGCCTGAGCCTGCGCACCCAGGCAGATGCACCCCAGCCCCTCCTGCCGCCCAGCGGTACATGCCTGCTCCTGCACACCCAGGCAGATGCACCCCAGCCCCTCCCACTGCCCAGCGGTGCATGCCCGCCCCTGCGCCCCCAGGCAGATGCACCCCAGCCCCTCCTGCCGCCCAGCGGTTCATGCCCGCCGCTGCGCACCCAGGCCTCACTGCTCACCTTCCACCCTTGGCGTGTAGCAATGAGGGCCCACCACGTGCCGCTGCAAGCCACATGCCCGGGGCCTGCGGACATGGCACCCTCCACATCATGCAGCCCCGCTCCGCAGGACACCAGGTCTCACATTCGATTCTGGGTCTTGATTTCGCCATGGCAGAGGACATACCGGTGCACCCAGCATCATCCCAGGCTGCACACCCGCTCAGGCCTTGAGGTGCTACTAACTCTGTGATCCGGACTGCGAAGCCACGTGGCGGTAGGCCCGCGCTGCCCACTGGCTCTGGCCTACACTGCGGTCCAGCAGGGCACACAGATCCTGAGCAGTCTGGACCGCCGGGACGGGGCATCATCGCAGGCTGCACACCCGCTCAGCACTTAAGGTGCCCCTACCTCAGTGCACCCAAAGTCACCGTCCCGTGGCGGTGTGCCTGTGCCGGCCGCAATGTATCCGGTGCCACCAAGTCTGTGCCCCACAGTCATGGACCTGTATGATTGGGTATCGTGTTGCGGACGCCATCATGTCACCTCTGTTCCTGGGGAATATGATGTTGCAGGGCCCGCGGCCCTCATGCCTACATTAACACCACACGGATGCACCCAGATAGAGAGTGGAAATGGCGTCGAGCACGTGCGGCCGGCCCTTTTTTATTGGCAGGGTCACATGTCCTGTGACGCGTGTGCTGGATGGGTGTGGTGTGGGTGTAAACCAGCCGTGAGGGAGTGGATGTGGCATGCTGACAACTAGACCTGTGAGCAGCATATCACTACAGGAAAGACCTGGGACATGTAGCGTTGCCGTCCCCCCCTGTGAGCGTAAGCGGAGTGGGCTGGCCTGGCATATGCCAGTCCAGCATAAGGGTTTGTGAATGACCCCAGGGCCCTGCGCCTGGTTCCGTACTGGGCTGGACAAGGAAGTAACTCATGCGTGTGTCCCTGTTGTTGTGTCAGCGCCACCCGGACCGCATTCAGAAATGTGTCACCCTGTGACCCCTGTTCTACGACATGAGCCACATGGACGTAAGAGGAGTACAGTGAGCCTACATTCATCCATACTTCCACACTTGAAAGACCATAGACATGACACATCTGTGTGAATATGAATGTTTAATGCACATTCAGTGGAGTGTTGCATCTGGAGCAATACAGGGCCATGCAAACCCCACATGACGATGTTGGCCCGTGGAGGGCCAGCTAGGGTCCTTCAGGGAATGTCAAGTCCAAAGGAAGAGGAAGAGTACAGTCCGCAGTTTGATTGCTGTGTCAATGGCGATCAAACAGCATATGGCAGTCCATGTCGAGGTCCAAGGTGAGTGTCGCAGAGTGCATCGGGGTCAGTGGAAGGTGATGATGCAGAGTGCAGTACAAAGCTGAAGCCGGACCTATGGCTGAGATGCATGCTGCTGCGTCCTTCTTACCACGAGGGCAGAATCATCCGCATCTTCATCCTCTGCTGTTTCATGTGCCTCAAGTGTGGGTGGTGGTGTTCTGTCTCCAACACTGTGTGGCAGTGCCACATCAGTGGCCAGAGGTGGAAGCTCTGCCGCAGTGTGTGGCACTGACGCTTCAGGGGGCGGAGATGTGGATGGAGTGGTAGCAGCAGCATGCATCTGCGCCAGGCCTTGTGGCAGCAATGCCATGAGGATGGTCCTGAGGTCATTGTGGAACCCAGCTACCTCTCGCTGGTGTGCAGCCATGGCAGGCGCTCGTTCCGCATTCGCCCGCTCCATGGTCTCCATTAACCTCCACATGTTTCCCAACTCCCGTGTGACATCGCTAGAGCCACTCTGACTGGACAGTTATTCTATTCTCTGAGTCAGGGCTCCAGCGATGTCAGCCATGATCCGTTGGAGAGCATGGAGCGGACTGCGGGTGTCCGTTAGGGACCGTGAGTGGTCCCTGATGGGACTTATACACCCACGTATGGCATCTAGTTTGTCTGCAATGCGGTTGAAGCCCAGCCGCACCTGTTCAGCCAGATTCTACTGGCACCCCAAGACACAGCGTTGGAAGGCCATGTGTTCTTCGTGGGGGTCCTGGGAGGCAGCCGTGCTGGTGGGTGCTGCCTGCTGTGTGGTCTGTGCAGGGGGTGGGGTCTCCTTGTAGCAGCTGGCCTGCCGAGCTCCTGGAAGTGGGCTGCGGAGGCTCTCCATGAGCTGTTGGAGGGCGTCAGAGTCGAAGCTGTGGTGGTCCTCTTCGTCATCACTGAAGAGAGAGTCGGGCTGCTCTGCAGGAGGTGTTGATTCTCCCTCTGCAATGTGAAGGGGAGATGCAGTTTAACAATGTGTCCATGTGTATGTTGTCGCTTTGTACATGTTTTCATACAGACAGCATGACTGGGTACATTGTGGCTGTTTGGGAGGAGCTGCCTATTTTATGGGGGAATAGTGGACATTTCGACAACAGACGTGTGTGTGTTTGTAATTGTACATTATCAACTCACATTTCACTGCAATGCCAAATGTGATTGGCCAGTGTCTGTACCCACGCAGCACCAGTTTTGTCCTGTGTTCTGTTGTAGGTGTTTTGCGGATTGTGTCACATCATTGTCAGTGTTGATGTGCTATGCATGTGATGTGTGTGTGCTGCATTTTGGGTGAGTCACCCCTGCAGCTCTGATTTTGCTGCCCCTTATCCCTTTCATGCAGTGTGCCTTTGACTTCTGTGTTTGTACAGTGCTGACATGTTGCGTACTTGGGTACATTGGTCTCTTGGTGGGAGTTGGTGGTCTGGGGCATGGTTTGTCCGCAGATGTGCTTTACTTAATTGTGCATGTGTGCCATTGTGCCCATCTCCCCCTGTCCCCCCAGGCCCTGGTCGTTACTCACCCTGTTGCTGTTGTGTCCGGTCCTGTTGAGCAGTGTCCGGGCCCCCAACTCCTGCCACCGTCTCCCCACTGATGACTGTGGACACCATTTCCTCTATGTTGTCCAGCTCCTCCTGTGGCGCTGGGCTCCCACCTCCAGACTGCATTGCTGCCTTCCGGTTGTTGGCGAGTTTCAGCTTGGTTTTGCGCTTGACATCATTCCAGCGCATTTTTGACCTCGTCCATTGACCTCTTCAGCACTCCGACTGCATTCACCTTGTCTACGATGGACTGCCATAGTCCATTTTCTGTTGCCAATGACACAGTGGAGGTGACGAACAGTTGTTGATGGTGTTCTACCACCTCCGTTATCAGGATCCTGTTTTCCTGCGGACTGAACCTCTTCTTCCTACTCTTCTTGTCCTTGCCCTTCCCTGACCCCGAAGTCCCAGGCTGGTCCTCTGGGGGGCTTGTGGGGTTCTGGTTCTCCTCCGTACTTGCTCTGGCAATGTCCAATGTGCTTCGCTGTTGTTTGGTATTTGTTTGTCTTTTTTTTCTACTTTTATGGTGATTGTTCTCGCCTGACGGGTGTGAATTGCAGGCCTGTAGCTGGTTTTCGCTGATTTTTGTATCGCGATTGGCCTCATCGCAGCTTTTTTTGCGTTTGTGTTTCGCATTTTTGGGGTGTGGCGTTGATTTTAACGCGGTCAGTTGACGCGTTATCTGGGGACTATCGCATGGTACCGCCGTGTTGTGAATACTTGGTTAACACAGCGTAAATTTCCCGCGATAGACTAAGATGTTGAAGATTGCGTTAAGTTACTTTTGCGATGGTTATCACACGTTCTTGCGAATATGCCCCTATAAAGTGTGAGGTGTCCTGGAAAGAAACACCATCACATCTGCATGGAGTAAAAGCAGAGTCAAATGAGCTACCTTGAGGGAGGGCCAACAAGTGATGAATAAGATTTAATCTAAAATTTGTCACAAGAAAACGATGGTGGTTCGACATATCAAATGTTAAATAGGGCTCAATATAAACAGTAATTTATAACGGTAAATAGGTTTACACAAACATTTTGATCAGAATGACACTCTCTCTCTCTTTTGCTTTTAAGGCCCTAAAGGCTATCTTGGTTCAAGTAATATCACTTTGGACGATTGAACTCGGATTATTAAAAATTTCAGGTCGACCAAGTTTACTAAAACTAACTTTAATATGGTTTAACCACGGTATACTGGACACACGATCCAGAGCAAGATCTTTCAAAACAAGATGGTTAAAACGTTTTTCAGGGTGTAACCAAACTGTTAGCCAAATGTCATCCAAAAACCAAAGGCTAAGGTCCTCTGATAATATAAGAGGAAGTACTCTGGGGAGGCATAAACGCCTTCCAAGAAATTTATTCTCAGCTACCAATAATGCCGAAATGTTGGACTAACCCCAAATATCGCTACCACAGGCAGCAATAGGAACACACTTTGCTCTATAAATATCGAGCATGATCTTAATAGATTTGTGCCCCAGCCTAAAAAGACAGAAGCAATGCTCCTAGTAAGCATAATACGTCTGGCAGAAACCAAAAAGGACCAGGTCATGGAACAATCAAAATGAACGCCTAAATAAGGAAAAGTAGAAACACAGCAAATAGTATAGCCATGTATTCTAAAAGTTCTAGTCTTAGTGGACCTGAGTCAATCACCATAATGTGAGATTTTGAGAAGTTAGGGGCTCATTACGATGGCGGAACGATCGCCACCGCCAGGCCAGCAGTGGCGATCGTTCCGCCATCACATTGAGAATTACCCACCGCCATATTAGGACAGCGGTGGGTATAGCACCGGACCCAAAGTCCGTCCGCCGCTTTTCCGCCGGTGGCAATCACACCAATTGCCTGGCGGGCGGAGCAGGGCCACTAATATGGTGGCGGTGCCTAGCAGGCACCATCTGCCATCTTAGGATGTGGGTTTTAGGAGATAGGGTTTGGGGGCCCGTTGTGGGCCCCCCTTGTGGGGGGGGTGTCGCTACACTGGGGGGTACCCATGGTACCCCCTGCATTTCCATGCACCAAGTGGCAGGCACCGCGTGGTGCCTGCCACGTGGTGCAGGGAAATGCGGTGCAGGCACATTTCACATTGCGGACGGTGCTTCAGCCAGCAGCACCACCAGCAATGTTAAAGGCCCAGGATGCGCCCACCAATATGGCGGGCGCATCCTAATTGCAATGGTGGGACCGCCGCATGTCTGGCGGGCGATCCCAATCACCGCTACGGTGGCGGGTGGACCAAGTCCGCCCGCCATCGTAATCAGCCCCTTTGTACTTAGATCAAGGCTGTCCATAAAGTGTACAAAAGAATTGCGATCTAACCCCAACGCAGATCTGGAAATAAGAACAGCATCGCCTGCATAAAGCAGCACCGGGAGAAAGTAATTGACAATCTGAGGCATATCCATATCACCCTCAATTAGTGCCTTTTCCAAATTGTTAATATATAGAATGAAAGGAAACGGAGCCAAAATACAGCCTTGTCGAATCCCCTGCTATAATTTAAAGTGATCAATGCATTTCACCTGGGACCCAATACCAACAGAAGCTAACATGCTAAAATGAAGATCACACAACAGAAAAACTAAGTTCGATTCCACCTCAAAATGCAGTATGATGTCCCATAATTTCTCTCTATTGATGCTATCAAATGCAGTGCTCAGGTCCATAAAGGCCAAGCGAAGAGCCCTTGCTTGGCCACTGTATATATATTAATAATAATGTATAGATTGAGACATTGATTGACCATTACATTTTGAATATCTGATAGGACACTATTTTCAAAAGCCCAGTTCACCAGCCTATTCAAAACTACCCTGCCAAAGACCTTGGCACAGAACAGATCATAGAAGTGGGTCAGTAACATTTGGGGTCTGCAAGACTACCCTTTTTGAACACAGGAAATACCTCCGAGTGAGACCAGGACTTTGAGATGGACTGTTTAGCAACCACATTAGGATATATGTAATCAGAGGAGACCAATGTGCTAAGTTAGATTTAGAAACATCTACAGGGACTCTCTCAGGGACAGGAGCCTTGTTTGAAGGAAGCACCTGAATAGTCTGACAAATCTCCTCATAGTCAACAGGGATAATAGAAGCGTTAGGCACAGAGAGGTCACAGGGTCTAGAAATAGGATTGGGCCCAACGTATAAACCCTCAAAATGTGTAACCCGGAGCGCATGCAAAATTGTGCAGAGCAAAGTCGGTTCAACTGCAGGCTTCGAGATAGGTCGATTAATAATCTCCCAAAACATTGACCTATCGCGTTGCCTACTGGCAAGGATCGGGTCTTCATGCGCCTTCTTGTGTAAAATTGTTTTATGCTCATTTAATATTTTTTTGTATGAAGAATGACAAAAAACAACCCTTGAACAATCCTTGGGAGTGGCCTTCAGTGCTTCCATCAAAGGACGATGTACCCTATGACAGTTTGCATCTGACCATTTAAAAGGTTTGGAGACCACAGATCTAGAGTTACTAGTCAAGAGAGATTTAATGTTATCACAAATAGTAGAAAATGAGCTCAAGAAGACCATGTCAGAGGAATTGCTATTCAAACAGAGATCCATCTTGCGGTAGCAACCTCTGAATAAATCTAAGAGAAAGACGTCAGGAAGGACATGCTTCCATCTGAGGTACCAACCTGTTATATTTCATATCGGTACCCTGACTTAGGTATAGAGAACATCATACTCGTTCCCTACATCATCTCCCCTTCATTTCATATGAACGAGCCTTATAAGGACATAACTCCAAATAAGGACAGAATGCCTTATAGCATGGGTACTCATAAACTTTCTCTCGGGGGCCAAATTTAGAGTGTGGTTTGTGGCCGAGGGCCGCACCGGTGGGGGCGGGGTCAGTGGGGGAGGGGGGCGCGGCTAGGGCAAGAAAAAAAACCTGTGACCATGAGGTTGAACACAGGCCCCTGCAGCGGACGCATTCGTCCACTGAGCCACCAGACCCGGCATACACACATCTATCTATCTATCTATCTATCTATCTATCTATCTATCTTCTATCCCTCTATCTGGCTATGTCTCTATCTATGTCTCTATCTGTCTGTCCCTTTCTCTGTCTGTCCCTGTCTCTGTCTGTCCCTGTCTGTCTGTCCCTGTCTCTATCTGTCTGTCCCTGTCTCTATCTGTCTGTCCCTGTCTCTGTCTGTCCCTGTCTCTATCTATCTGTCTGTCCCTGTCTCTGTCTCTATCTGTCTCTGTCCATGTCTCTGTCTGTCCCTGTCCCTGTCTGTCCCTGTCTCTATCTGTCTGTCCCTGTCTCTATCTGTCTGTCCCTGTCTCTATCTGTCTGTCCCTGTCTCTATCTGTCTGTCCCTGTCTCTATCTGTCTGTCCCGGTCTCTGTCTGTCCCTGTCTCTATCTGTCTGTCCCTGTCTCTATCTGTCTGTCCCTGTCTCTATCTGTCTGTCCCTGTCTCTGTCTGTCCCTGTCTCTATCTATCTGTCTGTCCCGGTCTCTGTCTGTCCCTGTCTCTATCTGTCCCTGTCTGTCCCTGTCTCTGTCTGTCTCTATCTGTCTGTCTGTCCCTGTCTCTGTCTGTCCATGTCTCTATCTGTCTGTCCCTGTCTCTGTCTCTATCTGTCTGTCCCTGTCTCTTTCTGTCCCTGTCTCTTTCTGTCCCTGTCTCTGCCTGTCCCTGTCTCTGCCTGTCCCTGTCTCTATCTGTCTGTCCCTGTCTCTGTCTGTCTTTCCCTGTCTCTGTCTGTCTGTCTCTATCTGTCTGTCCCTGTCTCTGTCTCTATCTGTCTGTCCCTGTTTGTCCCTGTCTGTCTCTATCTGTCTGTCTGTCCCTGTCTCTGTCTCTGTCTGTCCCTGTCTGTCCCTTCCCGGTCTGTCCCTGTCTGTCCCTGTCTCTGTCTGTCCCTGTCTCTGTCTCTGTCCCTGTCTCCATCTCTGTCCCTGCCTCTATCTGTCTCTCTGCCTCTATATGTCTCTGCGCCTCTATATGTCTCTGCGCCTCTATATGTCTCTGCGCCTCTATCTGTCTCTGCGCCTCTATCTGTCGCTGCGCCTCTATCTGTCTCTGCGCCTCTGTCTCTGCGCCTCTATCTGTCTTTTTCCAAACTAGGAAGCTTCCCAAAAGGCCCTTTTAAAAGTCAGCTGTGAAAGGGCTTACAGCTGACTTTTAAAGGGCCTTTTGTGAAGCTTTCCGAAGGTGCCCTGACGTCACAGAGGCCGGCAGTAAACACAGAAGAAGGCCGCAGAAGCATACGTAGTGAATACCTATTTACTACGTATGCGCCTGCGGTCATCTTCTGTGTTTACTGCGGGCCGTGGAAACTGCAAGGCAAGGTCCGTGGGCCGCCAATGAAGGCCTGCCGGGCCGCTGGCGGCCCGCGGGCCATACTATGAGTACCAGTGCCTTATAGGGACTGAACGCCTTATAAGAACTGAGGCCTTTTAAGGACTAAACCTTTCACCTAGTTTCATGACGAGGGTGAGCTCTGCCCGATCGATATTGCTAAGACGTCATCCTTAGCACATATGAATAATTTATGAGAACACTCTCCAGGGGGCATACCTCAACTCTCCTATCAACGTACAAAGGCTTAATCCCCAACGTCATCCTCATACTGAACAATGGGTAACACACGTACATAGACTGTATAAATACAGCACCTTTTGCTATCAGTAGTCAGGAGGGACCCGAGACTTTGAGGCCGACACACTGACCAGAGACGCTGCGGCTCCGGAATGCCATCGCTCCAGCTGACAGTGGTCTGACTATCCCTTGCGGGGTATCCAGCTCAAGTCCAGGACGAAGCCCCGTACTTTCACTCTTCAGGTATGGGGTTCGACTAAATCCTAGTGGGATTCTTGGCTCATAGATTCTAGGCTTTAGACTATTAGGCTCTTAGGCTTATTAGCTCTTTCGCACCTACACACATGCTAGGTACACTTAGGTACATCTAGTCAGGCATCGTAGGAGTACGCACTGTATTTTATAAATGCATTTTATATTCATGTACATGTTCATGACTATTGGAAAATGGTAGAGCTGTACTATTCCTTTTTATTCACTGTACTGCTGATACTATATTTCTGCTATTGTGTTACCTTTATAGCAGCACATATATTCTATATGAGAAGAACCACGGTACAATAAATTCTTATTGTAAACGCCCTGACTGTTTCTTCTATGTGTCTCTCTGAGAGCAAAACAGACAAGCACGAGTGACTGGGTGAAAAGTAATATATTGTTTCCACGAGTCTGAGGTTATTGTGTTCTGAGGTTGCCAAAAACTAATCTCTCCAATAACAGGAGATTCTAGTAGGCACTGCGAGCTAGCTAAAGCAAACCATAGGCTGATATATGCAGTGGGGGTGTACAGAGTTAGTCTACCACCAGACCCACAGTATATGTTATCCGTAAACGTCGTAGGTCCTGCATGACTGGGTATTATTAGAACTACACTACAAACCCTAGGAATAAGAAACAACATTATCCGTAATACAGCAATTAGAAGAGGCTTTATTAGAGTCCCAAATAAAAAAGGCTGTAAAGGGATTATGGCCAATCAAAGGACACCAAACCACCTCAGAGTCTAACAAAAAAATGGACCATAGATGATGAAACAAAAACGATCAATTACACTAGCAACACCTCTACCTACAAAGGTATGAACAACCACTTCAGATTGAGTCTCGGCTGAAGAGGAATATGTACCAACTAAATTAAACTCAGCAATTAACAAGTTCATTAGGTTCCCTTCAGAAGAGTGTAAAAAATGTATGGCCTCCAAAAAAGAGTGTTCCATGTCATGATGCTGTGACAAGCACCCTTGAAAACAAGGGTGCAACTTAAAATCGCCATCTAAAAGAATAAATCTATGTCCTACGATGGATTTAGGAAGACTCTCCCAAAAATGTTTAATGGATGTGCACTTGACCTTGACTACCTGACTGAGAAAAAGCATTATACAAATTAATTATAAGTACATAAGGAAATGTCAACAAAAGAAAAGCTAGTATGTAACACTTTAGTTAAGCAACCTATAGTCAGGAGACCAGGATAAAAGGCCACCCTCTTGCCTTACCATGAGGTGATGGAGTAGCTGGGACAACTTGAGAAGTATAGCTGTACGAATAAAAATTTGTGTCAATAACCTGTTTCTTGTAAACAAATCAATTGAAGTCTACGTAAAAGATTAAGAAAAGCCTCATTTTCCTTTTGTTGGAGATACCAATAACATTCGAATTCAGAAGAGAAAGAGTGTCCAAAGAACTCAAGCACAACAAAGAATCATTATGACATGAGGGCGGATTCTCGCAGAAAGTGGAAGACAGTCAATCATTATCGCATAGAGAGCTCAAAGGGGCAAATCTACTAGAAGTAGATATACTACCCTCCCGGGTAGACCTAAGACTGGCGTATAAAAGAACAGTTGGGGGAGCCCGGACCCTGTTGAGTCCCGGGTGACAAACAAGGGGAGGTTTATGGAAGCAGCCTAAAGGAAGAGGAAAAATATGGCAAAAGGCGAGGTCCAGATGGTAAATGTGATAACAAAAAGCCTGCGGTGTGGGGAATATCAAAATTCACTAACACACAGCAGCCATCAAATGTTTGGGTTGGGTTCCTACCCAAGGAACTCTCCTAGCATAATGATAGACTTATACAGATATATATCACGCCCCAAGTGCTTGTTAATCCAATGAACCCCTTTGTTCTTCAGCTGAACCTTGTCTTCCTCACTATTAGGAGCCAGTGAGGGGACATTGGCCAGAATGATAACATAGGGCTTTGCAGCTTGGGGAAGGCATAAAATGTGGCGCTCCATATATGAGGGCCGGGAACAAAACTTTACTCTACTGTCAGCCTCGGTAGTACCAGCATCAAGTGCAGGGGCGGGCAAAGCGGACAAACAAGAACATTCCCTTGGTGGTTGTGGTTTAGAATCAGCCTGGGGTATGGTAACCTGCGACATCTTAGCAGGGTTTGGTCTCAGTGCATACAAGCTTGCAGACTGGCTAGCTGGCAAAGGGTCAGGTCGGCACAGTGCCATATAATGAGGCAGAGTACCTGTAGGCTGGGACCTCTTGACAGTAGTAGACACCATAAGTTTATTAATAGCATCCTCAATCATAGCAAGTCTACGTTCACATGACTGAAAAGTAGAGATTTCAAGTTTTCCAGACAGTTTTTCCAGAAGTCTTTCAACAAACGCATTACAATAATCCTAAGGTAATGGACAGGTTGGAAGAACACAAGTGGGGAGCTCATTGGATGATTTAGGCAAGGAGCCCTGACTGAGTGTTTTTTCTTGATATCAGTAGTGGGGGCAACCATAGGCCTACAAAAGGGAGCTCGACCATCTGTAATGTTGGAGGAATCTAACCAGCAGTAAGCAAGTCCTGAGAGCAGTTAGGAAGGGGAAGACCTGTTGAAGCAAGTGAGGTAACAGAGTTTACAGCATGAATGCTAGTACCAATAACTGCCTCAGGCTCAATAGTGGCCTGAACACCTGGGCCAAGTTCCACCTCCACCACGCTAATTTTCTTGGTGACAGCCCCCACCACAGAAGTAAGGAGTGTCATGATGTTCTGTCCATTGTAGGGACGCTCACCATCCCCCAAGGCAAGATTTAGTTTTCGCTTACCCATACTGGCGTGGTGCAGGGGTAGTCAAAAGAAAATAGAGCCAAGAGGGAGGGCCTGGTCCGGTCTCAGCTGACCGTGGACGAGCGCAGACTGGTCCGCTCTTGGCCCAGACTTCACCTGGCCCTGCAGTTATTCATGCACTAATAAGCGCTCCAGCAAAGTTCTGCCCCTCTTTCTGGGCTCACCAAGGGCAGCTGTGTTGTGGGGGCTGAATTTCCCCCTTCAACAGCAGAAAACACGAGCGTTGGGCTATGCTTGAAACCTGAATCTGCCATAGATCTGTAAAATGAGAAGAATCACATTATCCTCTAGGGTGAGGCCTGCTAAACAGGCTGAGGCCTCAATGTGCTCTATAAAATGTTGTAACTTGGAATCTGTCAAAATAATAATAATTAACCCCTTGTAAGATCACATCAATAATACATTACTACTTGTACAGCTGCATTAGTAAGCAAAATAATTTATCCTCTCAGTTTAAAATGCATCAGTCAGTTTAGGGTAATCTGTTTATGGATACGTGTGGGAACAGAATTGCAAGTGATGTTTCGGCACCATTATTGTAAACTAGAGGGCTGCTTAGGGGGCGGTTCCTTAGAACACAAAGGGACATCAACAATGAGTTGCTTCATGGCAGTGATGACCATGCAGATCCAAGGATGTGAAGAAGTATGTTCAGGGGGCATGAGTCCTCTCCAGTAAGGCTTCCATAAACTGTGTACCAGCCGACTTGCGTCATGTGGAGAAGGAAACAGACATTAAGATTTCAAATGCTTCTCAGCACTGGTGTGGATCTTTTGTGTATGGAGAGAGGAGGTTGGATGGGGTGCTCCATACAGCAACAGGTGCTGGGTGGCTGGGCTGTTGTCATTATAGAAAGCACTGAGTGTTTCATCAGTTGGGGAAACTCACTTCATCTCTACAAGCATTGTGTCTTCATGGAAAGCCCTGTGTGAATCATCATTCAACATCCTGTGGAAGTGCAGACTCCAGGCCAAGAAAATGTACTCAAGCAAAACAACCACTGCTTTCTCTTATTCTTTTGAGACTTCCACTTATTTACTTCATTCACCATTTATTTTTTACTGTTGTGGAACACCTTTGAATATTGAGTATTTTATTTCCTATAATTGATCAATTATTGATCTATTTGTGGTCTTTAGTTGTCACCTCTCATTTGAAAAATCTTTTATAAAGTCTTCTTTACCCTGGTCACTCGAACAATAAGTCGGACATTCGCTGCCAGCTTTTAGGCTTTGTCAATGGTTGTTTTCTTTTGTCATGGATTTTGCAAAAAAAAATGTTGGGGAAGCAATTGGGTGTTCGTCAATATAAAAAAAGGCTAAAAGCTAAAATATTTTTTGCCGCAAAAAAAAATAACATATTTCCATAGAGGTTCTTAGCACTGAAGGGAGGTGCTCTGTGAGTGGCTGCGCTCCTTGTGTAGAACAGAAGTCCATGATTCACAGTGAAGTTAGCCAATGGCTGCAATTGGCTGACTCACTCGCCACGTTGTATGCTGTAGTAGGCGGAAGAAAAATGTAAATGATACACAGTGCATACTTTAATACAGCTGTAATCTGCAACTCAACCAGTGCGGCTCTCTCTCTGTCTGGAGATATGATGAAGAAATAAGGGAGCTGGCTTCGAGCAATCTGTCTGAGCCTTTTTGTTACTTTCCTGAGATAGCTGGAGGCAGTTACTACATCTGCTGAAAAGAAGGGGTTGACCCTGAGATGAACCCTGCCAAGCATATAGGTGCCATTCCATTGCGGTGACTGTGATAGCCATGTTATGTTATGTGATGTTAATTTCGACTTGTATAGCGCCTAATACCAACAGGTCTCTAAGCGCTTCAAGAAGATCAGCGTCAGTTCCAGGTGGGATGGTAATATAGTTAGGCCCAGGCTTCTGTGTACAGGAGGGTTTTGAGGTTTTTTCTGAATGGAAGAAGGCGTCCTTCCGCACGGAGCTGACTAGGCAGCTTGTTCCAGAGTGGCGGTATCAGGACAGAGAAGGCACGTCCTCCTTTAGTAGTGTAATGAAAGCGTGGGCATTTTAGGAGGCCCTCAGTAGAGGACCTAAGTGAGCGGCCAGGGACATATCTCTCCAGGCATTCTTTGATGTAGTGGGTTGCCTGTCCGAAGAGGGCCTTATGCGTAGTACAGAGTACTTTGAATTTGGCCCTCTGTTTGATGGGCAGCCAGTGAAGTTGTTGCAGATGGGGTGATGCCCGTGTGCGTCTAGGTAGTTTGAAGATTAGCCTAGCGGCATCGTTCATCGCCACCTGAAGTTTGCCAAACAGTGAGTCTGGTAGTCCAATATAGAGTGGATTCCCATAATCCAGCCTGGCCAGGATCAGGGCGGCCACCACTGTCTTCATGGTAGAGAGGGAGAGGATGGGGGAAAGTCTCCTCAGCAGCCTGAGTAGGCTGACGCAGGTACCGTACACGGTAGAAACTTGATCAACCAATGAAAGTTTGGCATCAATTTTGATTCCTAAACTTTTTACCACCGTTGCTGGGACTGGGTAATCACCCAGTTCGAGTGGCCAGTAAAGGGAGTTCCAAGGATTGCTCTCATTGGTGACGGCCAGGACCTCCGTCTTGTCTGGGTTAATTTTAAGAGAGTTGGCCGTCATCCATTTAACCGTGAATCGCAGTATGTCTTTTGCCCGGGAGTGGGCCTGTGGGGTGTCTTCTATTTGGAGTATAATTTCCGTGTCATCCGCATAATTGAAAACCTGACAGTCCATCAAGGCGAGGGCCTTAATCAGAGGTCTGAGGTATATGTTAAACAAGAGGGGGAGAGTGCCTCCCCTGCGGAACTCCGCAGGGGATAGCTCCCCTCTCTGAGACCCAGTCACCCATCTGAATTTTTTGGGTGCGGTCGGTCAGGAAAGAGGTAATCCACTGGAGAATTGGGCTGCCAATCCCAATGTCTTGTATTCTTTTCAGAAGTTGGGAGTGGTTGACCATGTCGAACGCTGCCGACAGGTCTAGAAGGACTAGTGCACATGGCTTCTTGCTGTCTACTTTGTTCCTGATATCGTCAAGTATTGACAGCATCACCAGCTCGGTGCTATGATGAGCACGGAAGCCGGCCTGCCTGTCTCCCAGGACATGATGGTCCTCTATAAAGCTGGATAGGGTTTGCAAGACATACTGTTCTAAGATTTTGGCCAAGAATGGGAGTTGAGATATGGGCCTAAAATTTTTCATATTGGAACTGTCCGCTCCTGCCTTCTTGAGTAACGGAATTACTCTGGCTTCTTTGAAGAGACTGGGAACCTTCCCGGTTTCCAGCAAGCGGTTCAGCAGGGCTACAATATCTCCCTCAATCTCTGGAAGGGCTAATTTAAAGATCCTAGGGGGGCATGGATCTGCGGGTGAGCCAGATTTAATTTTAGATGCAATGCGTCGGAAGGTTTCTAAGTCAAATGTTTGAAAAGAGGAGATCAACTCTACCCCTTGTCTCGGGGTCTTGACCTCTTCATAGTGAGATTGCTTAAAGGGGGAGTTGTCAATATCAGCCAGAATGTCTTGTATTTTGTCGGAAAAGAAGGATAGAAATTTATTGCATAGTTCCAGGGTGGACGGTGTCTCCAGTGGCGGTTTATGACTCAATTCTTTGAGGATTTTGAATGTTTCTTTTTGTTTGTTAGTTGCCATCAAGATTCTATTTTCAAAATATTCAGCCTTCCTGTTGAGTAGCGCCTTTTTGTAAGTGGAGACTCTTGCCCTGTACTCTGCGAGGGCCTGTGGTTCGTAGGCTTTGCGCCAACGGCGTTCGTAGTGGCGAAGTGAACGTTTCAAAGACCTGAGCTCCTCCATAAACCATGGTGCGCCCTTACCATTGTTACCAATTTTTATTTTCTTGACAGGTGCTAGTATATTGATGGCAGAAACTAACTGGCTGGAGATGGATTCAGTCCACTCTTCAATATCTGCATTCTCCGGCCTCCTAGGGGGTATTCCTCTGAGCAGGTTTCCTAGTTTGGGGCCCTCAATTTTGTCCAGCTTCGAATTAGTTTCCAGTTAGTGGGTGGACGTCCCTCACACCTAGCTATGGGGAGTTGAAGGTTAATAAAGTAATGGTCTGACCATGCACAGGGGGAGGTCTCCACTAGGTTTACGAGCGAGAGAGGGGACCAGACCAAGTCTAAGGTATGTCCTTTCTCATGTGTAGGGGTCATTACTAGTTGTTCAAGCCCAAGAGAAGTAAACGTCTCCTCTAGCTGTTGGGCCTGAGATCCTCTAGGTTGTAGATCCCAGTGATAGTTGAAGTCTCCTAACACCAGAAGTTGTTGGAAACGTGATCTAAGATTGGTAACACATTCCGTGAGGAGATCCACAAAGTGTGGAGGGCATTTAGGTGGGCGGTAGACTGCTATACTAGATGAACTAAAACATATCTTACTTATTAAGATGTCAGCTCCTTCTAGATTGTCTCCTGACAACTTCTCAATTTTCAGATGATTTTTGTACAGGAGCGCCACCTCCCCTCCTCTTCTACCCCCTAACCTGTTGTGCCAGATGGCATCATATCCGTCCGGAAGCGATGCTACTAAGGTGGGGCCGGAGTCCTCATCAAGCCAAGTTTCAGTCAAGGCAAGGATGTCGGGCTATCATTTTGTAGGAGGGTCAAGGTTTCCAGGGCGTGTTTCTGGAGGGAGCGTGTGTTTAGGGCAGAGAGTTTCAGGTTGTTGCAGTTATTGTTACCATGATTGTAATCACCCAGGGTGTGTAAAGGAGTAGAGCTAGTTGTTTTCCTGACCTGTGGTATGAGGAGTCCTTCTCTCTGAAGTATATTTATAGTCTCTCTGCTTAAGGGGCAGGAGTTACTGTCGAGGGTTCTGAGTTCCTCACCCGAGTATACCTGGGAAGGGCCAGGGGTCCTGGACCCGTGCGGGCGCAGACGGACGCAGACGTGCTTGCCTTAGGCGCGCCCACTGCACGCGTCCGCTGCGCGTCCGCTCCAGCATGAAGTTTTATGCCCTGGTGACCTCTGGCCCCCGCCCCTCCAATCAGCCCTGCTGTGCAGCAGCTGACACCCCCCAGAGGGCAGGACCGGCCCAGAGGGACTCTGTAGGCTTGTCCTCTCCTGTATAAATTGGGAGAAAACACTTTATACCACACAATTGCCCTATAAGCAGGGCCACTGGAATGCTGCAATTCTGTGGCCTTGGCATTTTTCTGCATAATTATGGATTTGCCACATTTTCTACATAAACCATCATTTGGTGCATTATCTGCAAATTTTACAACAAAATGTTTATAACTCAAATGGATCATAAGTTACTCAAAATGCAGCGACACAGGTTGCCATGCAGTGGAAAGCCTTTCAGAAAGATTGACTGGTCACCTTTCAGTTGCTTATTGCTGTATTTGGGTGTTACACTGGTTCGAATGAGGTGAAACGTTTTCCCAGACCGTATTAACGTGTACAAATGACAAAATAATGTAGTAATACTATCCAAAAATGTGCCACATTATGTCACATAAATTGGCTCTTCTTGTCACATAATTTAGTCGGCCCTGCTGCATAATTTGGTCCTCCCTTGCCACACAATTCGGGTGGCCTTGGCTATAAGAGAGGGAGTGAGAACTTTATAAGGAGGGAGGGATGAGGGATTCGGATGATGCAGCTACAAAAGAAAATGGGTCGTTCTTGGCGCTTGACCTTTTCCAAGCAAGGGCATGTTAAGGATTTTGGGGGCCTCTGCCCGAAACAATTTTGAATTTTATTATCATTTTTTTGCTAATTCAAGCACCATGATGCCAAATAACATTGAATTATATGCTAATGAATGAGACGGCGAAATAGAAGTATGAAAAACAAAAAATTACTTTCCCAGGGGCCCCTTGGAATGTGTGGGCCCTGGACAGTTGCCCACTTTGCCCAGGCCCTAAAATGGCTCTGTTCCAAAGCAGTTCAGGGAGGGGAAGGAATTCACAAATTCAATAGAAGGATTGATGATCTTTGATTGCCGAAGTTCCTGTTATGTCAAGATAAGTTCTATTTGACATTGGTGATAAACAGTCCCACACACACAATCATTTACAGTCAGGCGAGGCTTCCTCCAGTGCTGCGTCCTTCACGCCCACTTCCCTATTTTTTCCAGTCGAACCAAAATCCCCTCCAAGTTGTTCTCCAATGTTTTATTTCAGAGCCGTAAGATAAGTGCTTTGGACTTCCTCCAATGATAAAGGAACAAGCAATGGCAGGACCTGGAGCTCTGGCTGTGATGTGCTAATACAAGTAAACACAGTATACCTTTGCTCTCTGTGCCTCCTTTGTCTGTGCTACTTGTTCCTGTGCCCTATTCTTTATTCCCAAAGCTGTCCCGGAGACGCTCTCAGAACCCTTCTACCTCGCTGAGGTACTTTATATTAGTCGACCGTCTCCATAACAGCTCTCCCATTCCTGGTGACCTAATGTGTGTTCTTGAGTCATGTGTGGAGTCTCTCTTCCATTCCTGGTGACCTAATGTGTGTGCTTGAGTCGTGTGGAGTCTCTCTTCCATCCTGGTGAAGTAATGTGTGTTCTTGAGTCATGCATGCAGTTCTCTTCCATTCCTGGTGAAGTAATGTGTGTTCTTAAATCATGCATGCAGTTCTCTTCCATTCCAGGTGAAGTAATGTGTGTTCTTGAGTCATGTGTGGAGTCTCTCTTCCATCCTGGTGAAGTAATGTGTGTTCTTGAGTCATGTGGAGTCTCTCTTCCATTCCTCATGAAGTAATGTGTGTTCTTGAGTCATGTGTGGAGTCCCTCTTCCATTCCTGGTGAAGTAATGTGTGTTCTTGAGTCGTGTGGAGTCTCTCTTCCATTCTTGGTGAAGTAATGTGTGTTCTTGAGTCATGTGTGGAGTCTCTCTTCCAACCCTGGTGAAGTAATGTGTGTTCTTGAGTCATGTGTGGAGTCTCTCAACCACCCGGATGAAGTAGTGAATGCTCCTGAGATATTCTCAGGATCTAAATATTTCTGAGTCAGGAGTGCATAAACCCTCAACTCATGATGATGTGGTATTTTTGTATTTGCATTTGTTTTTTCATTGAGCACATATCGCTCCCCTGCAGGCATCCTAGATCTTTGGGAACTCATAAAACACTTGTTGGCATCACAGGTTGCGTGATGTTAAAGCCATGTTTGGGCAAGTTTTATTGACTTGCCCGAGTCAGTTTCAGACGAATGTTTGTAGGTAAGAGGTTTGGCAGCTTAGTTGTGGCTATAGAAATGATGGTTCCACCTAGCTGCGTTTTCTTCAGTGATGGACCCTTAGCAATGTTACGGTGCTAGATCACAGCTGGGACTGGCGCTGTCCCATTTGAAAAACAAGCATTGGTAAATGCATTAGGTTTCGCCTATGGGATTAATAATAAGAGGTGTGGGAGCAGTGTATGAGTGCAGGGAGAATAGTGTGAGTGTTCTCTCTCTGCAGGGTGAGTGGTGCATGAATGAAGGTTGATAAGTATGTGAGTGCAGGGTGAAAGTGCCTCAATGCATGGTGATTGATGCATGCTCAGTGCAGAATGAGAATTGTGTGACTGTACAGGGTGAGAGATGTGCCCCTGTACAAGGTCAGAGGTGTGCAAGTATAGGGTGAGCGGTATGTCAATAGCATAATTACAGGATGAGCGGTTTGAGATCAGAGTGAGAGGTGTTGGTGGAGGGTGAGAGGAATGTGAGTGCTGGGTGAGAAGTATGTCAGTGGTGTGTGAGTGCAGAGTCAGCACGGTGTGAGTGGTGGGTGAGCAGCCCGAACTTCTACTAGGTATGGCAGTCCTGCGATTTGGGAGAAGAGCAGACCGTCCTTCAGTTCTGTAGATAAAAAGAAAAGACAATGTAATGTCATCAGCACATAATGCTGTTACACAAAACTGGGTGACCCAATATGCCCTTGGGTGATGTGAACTAATTTAAGGTAGTGATGCCCTCAGGGGATTTTTTTCAGATACAAACTTATTCAATAAAATACAATGAATTGTGAGAGCCCTTACTCTTGGCCTCTTATAAATAAATTACATATTTAAATTGTAGCGATTTGAAATGAACTTATCAAAAAGGGAAAACAGAAAAGAAGGGCGTAACAAGGTGTATGCTTGTTGAATTCAAATTTATATAAATAGAACAAAAGAGCGTACAAATCGTGTATCACATAGACAAAAAGGGACTGAGGAGAACACTTATTTTCACATAGCTTGTGTTACAGATGGAAAAGTGTCTTGTTGGCCATTAATGTTACATTTCTTTATAGTTGTGGTGGTATTCCAGGCTGCACACATGTTGCATGTGAAGTGCCCTACCACTGGTGACAATTGAACCATATTGTTTACAGTCGTTTTATTCGGGGCATCATATGCGTGGACCAAACGGTTCATATGTTTGAGCCTTTTTTGAAAGCAAAAAGTGGTTGTTGTTTAAATTCCGGTAAGGATTTATAGTATTTTCAATATGTTGTTTCTCAAAGCAGGAGACATAGATGTTCGCAATGTCAGGAGCAAAACCTGCTCCCATTGCTACTCCCTTTAGTTGTTGGTAATAGTCATTTTCGAAGAGGAAGAAGTATACAAACTTTCATTGTCCATCGAAAGTTTGTATACAAACATACCTCAATAAGAAATATTAAATATCCTTGATGTACTACTAGAGTCAAGTCCCCGACCACACAATATACCAACAGCATTCATAATGGAATGTATTGAGCTAGCCTTATGTGAAAACTTCTTCCTCTTCGAAAATGACTATTACCAACAACTAAAGGGAGTAGCAATGGGAGCAGTTTTTGAGAAACAACATATTGAAAATACTAGCAATCCTTTCTCTACTAACATCATTAAATGGCTTAGATACATCGACAATGTTTTCATAATCTGGCGAGGCAGCTGTGAAATCCTTAATGATTTTCACACATGGGTCAATTATTTGAACCCCAATTCTTAGATTCACAATCGACTTTGACCAACATCAAATCAACTTTCTTGATATAACAATAAAAGTAGACCTAGACAATCGATTGTACATAACACTATACACAAAGCCAACAGCAAGAAACAAGTTACTTCAGTATAACAGTCATCATCCCCAGGCACTCAAAGATTGGTTCCCGTTTGGACAGTTCCTGCGGTTACGCAGGAATTGTTCCAAGAAAGAAGATTACTTTTTGAGGCGCAGAAACTTAAAGAAAAACTCAAAACCCAAGGTTACCCTGCCAGACTCCTGAAACAATCTTTGAAAAGAGCCTGGTATAACAATAGAAGCATCGCTTGAGGTAGGAAAGTAATCCAAAGACCGTAAATTGGTTTGTGTCTCTACTTTTGGTACACACTCAAATAAAACCAAATAGATTAAAAAAAAACATTGGACTCTGTTAAAAAATGTACTGGGATTTAAACAGCAACCACTTTTTGCTTTCCAAAGAGGCTCAAACACACGAGATCGTTTGGTCCACGCATAAGATTCCCCGAATAATACAACTGTAAACAATATGGTTCAATTGTCACCAGTGGTATGGCACTTTAAATGCAACATGTGTGCAGCCTGCAACACCACCCACTGTAACACAAGCAATGTTATATACTGCATCAAATGCCCCTGTGGGCCTCATTACATCAGTAAAACAACCTAACAAGTAAAAAAAAAGAATCCTACAGCACCAATCTAGAATATGATGCAAGGTCGAAAATGCCCCTATGGTTGAACACTATATCTCACTTAAACACTCTGAGAAATATATGGTTTGGTGGGTCATTGAGGTGGTCAAACCTTCCAAAAGAAAACCAGATGTTGATCACTCACATCTTGACAATAAAAGAAAAACGCTGGATTTGTCGAACTAAAAATGTAACTAATGGCCTGAACTCACCTGTTGAATGGCATACATTAGTATTGATCATGTAACAATTTGTGTAGCCATTGTTAATTCAACATAGGTTCTATGATGTTGTTGTGCTTTGCCGGTATGCCCTCTATGTATAGCCCATGCTCCATAGATTGCATATAAATTGTGAGTTAAACATCTAACAAGCACTGATTGATGTGGTCTAACTAAGAACTGCCACAAACTTTTTTTACTGTGGTCATTTTTAATTTTCTCTTCTGTTTACACCATCATCATCAAAGCATTGACCACAAGGATCGATGTCAGATTTGTAACAGTCTGGCTTTTATAAACCTAAATAGATTCTTCCATGTAACAGATATACAAATGTTCATTATTTGTTATTTCATAATTTGTCGGAAGATACCTTATGAACTAAAGCTTTATCTATGAAGACTCATAAAAACCTTCAAGACTTACTTTCACTACTTTCACTAACAACTATTTTTCTGAAAAATACCCACAAACTTTTGCTCTGATCCTTGATTAAGTTTTCCTTTCTTCACCACTTTCCAATATTTTTAACTTTGTATCTTGATGCACGATCATTGTTTTATTCATGACATTCCAAGATGGCCGCAAAATTGAAATCCTCTTTTCTAAGGTAGGATCATCTTGTATATCTTATTCAATCAAGATATCCTAGTTCACATAAGGACCATTAGTTGTACTGCGGTACCATCCAATTTGTTTTTGGTAATTTACCATTTCAAGATGGCCGTTACCCTTATTTCACTCAGGTTTGGAGAGCAAACTTGGATTTCCTCGTGGCTAGTATAGCCGTCTTTCTGCGCTTCCTCTTCGCGGGGCAGTTTCTCGTTTGTTTCCAGCTCAGCGGAGTTCCGCTCGTCTTTGCTGGCTGGAGCTTTGCTGTTTTGGATGTGTATTGGCTGCCTTGGTTGAGGAAGTTCCTCAACAGTCAGAGACAAAGAGGTACTCAGGAAAAATTCGGTACCTCCTATTTAACATTGTGTGCCGGGCTGTGGTAGGAAGGTTGGTACCGCTCCCGGTGTACACGTCATTAGTTTTCCCTTTCTTTTCCCCCAGAGCAAGCTGGGCAATGCTACTTCCAGGTAGGAAGTTTGGATTCAGTATTTACTTTTAAGGAACTGTGCGATTTACTCTCTCTGTACTACTAAGTCAGTGGCATTGTCAAGATACGGATAACTGGCTTACATTTGATTATTTTTTCCTTTACTGGATGTAAACACGTTTTCCTTGGATTGTGTGACTTTGAGGTTTTTGTTCAAAGGAAACAGTAATGACAAGTGTCTCCAAAACAGACATAATGTATTGAATGAGGAGAGCCATTTGTTTTTTCCAACCGTTATTTTTTTTGTCTTTTGTGCAATTCCAGTTTGGCTCATCTACTTGGTATTCACCTTTGACACATGGTATGTTTGAGTGTTGTTTGTTTGTAAAGAGTGTTGTGGATATGAAGAAGAAGAGCATCTGTAATATTGTCTTTTACTTTTATAGGACTATGCCAGGAGGCTTGATAGCTCTCTGCACGGTCCGAGACTTGATTCACGTAGACAACTGTATGGTTCAGGTATGACTCAGTTGTAGCGAGACCTTTTGAGAGTAAAATTGTATATATATACTTTTCATTGTGTTCTCTCTTTTCTACAGGTCTCCTATTCCCAGCAGTTCCTTCCTTCTTCCCTTCCCTCGCTTGATCGCCCTAATACTCTGTGAATTCTTATCAGAGTTGGGGATGTCGAGAGGTGGTCATCTTATTGTATCACCCGGATTCTGAGGAGTTCTCATTGGGGTTCTTGGGATCCTGACAATAGGCACCCTTTGACGTGAATGACTTTGAGCTGCTACTAACACTATAAGTGTTCTGAAAGAAAAACAGCAATATAGACTAGTAAGGAGCCGATGTCCGTGCATAAATAGCTCTCGGTCAGTGCTCAAGGTGCTAGATGCATAGCAGCTTCTGATGATGCAAGGCATGGGCAAACTAACTTTTGGGGTACAGAGTACGTGATGATAGCTCAAGTGGGGTTTAAGTAGGAAGTTCCTACACACGTCCTCCAGACATGCAGTTCGATCTTGATAGAAAACAGGCTCTAATGGACTAATAAACGCCTGTGCAACCCACCCACTCTGTTCGTCATAACGGTGGCGCCCACTAACTTCTTATTTCGCCAGTTGGAGTCCTGACTTAACAAACAGGACTCTGGTGGGCAATGTGTAGGAGAGTAGGATCTGCTTCACAGGGGTACCCCCACTTTTTGCTGATACTTCACTGGTTTTCGACATTAGTCTGGCTGGGGCCCTGCTATTCAGAACCCCAGCCTAGCGGTTTCCTCTTTAAAAAGGTCTCCATGTGCCTTAGGCACATCACTGATTGGGATCTGGAGTGCCCTTGTAAGTCCCTAGTATATGGTATACTATGTACCAAGGGCATAGGCACCTCAGAGGCCTGCCAGGGGCTGCAGCATGTATTATGCCACCCCTGGTAGGCCATCCAAACTGGCACCACAGGTCTGCTACTGCAGCCTGGGTAAGGTGGTGCATGCACCCCTTGCAGTGGTATAGGTTACCTATATCACTAAATGCATACACACATATAAACCTATAAGTCACTCCTAAGGCAGGCCTTATCAATCCTAAAGGCAGAGTGCATGGTTCCTATGTGAGAGGGTGCCCCTGCATGAGCAGGGCCCCTCTGCAGCGTTCGGAGACCATCTCTGATGCTGTTTGTAGTGCAGCCTGACCATATACTCTTAAACGCATTATATCCTCGCGGTAAAATGCTAACTATGGAATGGCTGCACCTAAACATGTCGTGTTTGGTGTCAAACATCTTGGAATACTACCCCCCGCCAATCCTGGCGGCGGGGGTAGCATTCCACCCTTCTAGAGGGAAAGGCATGTTAACTCTGACGAGTCCGGTAACTTCTTTCCAGAGCCTGGCATCACAAAATGGATGCTGCTGCCACAGACACGAGTCTGGCCTCCTGCTGCTGGACGAAACTCCGGCAGGGGAGGCCTGGACAATAGGTTTCCTGTCCCAGGGAGGTGTGACCACCTCCCCAGACAGGACAATGTGTATTGGGGCTGGGCGGGAGCACTTTCGGGTGCTTTGAAGTCCTGCACTGGGGGCACATTTGGTGTCCCTGTGCATACCCCAGTTCAAACCGGATCAGGGGCTTGCAGCCCCTGCTTTGGTGCGAACTGGACAAAGGGAAAGGGGTGTAGCCACCCCTCTGCCCTGACCCACCCATAGGTGGGGCCACAGAGTAGTCCATCCCCTATTTTTAGAATAAAGGTAGGAACCCAGTCCCTAGGACTTTAGATTATACCTGGACGAAACTCTGAAACAGAATCCTGGACCTTCGACGCTCTACTCACGATTAGAGGACTGAAGAATCTCCCTTGGGGTCAAGGAGTGACTCCCCTGCTTGGCAGGCACCAAAGAAGCATCTGTCCGGTTCGCATCACTGAAGCTCCCGTCGGACGCCGAAGTCATCGCATCACCAGAGGTGGATTCTCAGACTTCCCAGAGGCTACCCTGAGTCCCCAGCAAAGCTGAGGCCCGTGGCTATCGTGGGTGACGTGAGACCGTGACCCCTGGACACCGAGCACATTTGCAAGTGCACCATCTTCTGGGTCTCCCAAGAAGTCGTGCTTTGGGCTCCGAGTAGCCCTAGCCTCCAGCACCACCTGCACCGAAGATCACTGGCCCCCACTCCACGAGTGTCCTGTAAGCCAGCTCCACGTGCGGCGTCACGAGGCTCCTTCGCGGTCGCTAGCCCGTTGGCTAGTAGCCCTTAACGAAGGCCAATCTTTTCTTTACTTGGCAGTCTGGTTGCTCCAGGCCTGCCCTCACTTACCCTCGCTGGGTGAGTTCCCCAGACCTTGCTGGTCTGCATCATCGACGATCTACATCTTACTCGAGACTTGCCGTTGCCAAGGCTTGTTGGGTCCAATCTGGTCGCCGACACCTCTGCACTCGACAGACATCGAGCAACAGCCCGAATCCTGCTCCTGGTCGCCAACAACGCCTCCCGGACCTCGTGGCTGAAGAGTCAAGACGACCGTCATCGAATCTGAAGCACTCGACATCGGTGGGCATCTGTCCATCGCCTCCCTGGTCACTGGCTAGTGACCCAGACTCTGTCCCCTCTGCTTTCAGGTTCTTCAGAACTCCGATCCACTCTTGGATCCACCCGGACACTTTTCTCCTGGTCGCCAGCAGCACTTTGCAGCAGATCGCCATAAGAACCGACGACGAAACCCGACCCCGAAAGGCACCTATGCACCCGGCTTCCCTGGGTGAGGTAACACGAGTACTCTGGTGCTCCCGTGGGTAGAGACTCTTCAAAGTCCTAGATCTCAAAGGGTTTTGTCCTAGTCCTCTTCTAAGTGTCCCTTTCCTCTATTTTCCCGATCCCGACTTTCTCCATAGAAGTTAACGGCGTATCGCGGTTGTGTATTTACACTGCACGCGTCTCCCGTGGGTCCCCTGTGTCACTACCTTGGGTGGTTCCTTGTGGTCCAAGCACTTCTAGAGGCTCTAGGCCTAGTGTCTAGTTCAGTCGTGGTTCGCATACCACTTTATTGGTATATGGTTTGGTACGCCCCTAGGGCCCAAACGTGTATTTGTGCTATTACTGTGATTTAAGATCTTATAACCTATGTACTTTGAACTCTAGCCTCATAAAGAGACTAGAGGGGTGTGTTTAGTAATAAATACATATATTTTGAATATATACCTGGTGTGGTGCTCTTTCATTTGGTCACTCAAGAGATTATAGACTGGTAAAACAAGCTGCTTTACATTCCTTCAAGACTTAGCCTGAAGGCTGCTCTCCACAGCTACCACTAGGATAGCTTTCAATAAGGTTGTCTTTAACCTACCTACCATAAGAGTCGATTTGGACTGGTGCAAGGTGCCCACTATAATTAGTGGACAGCATATGCCAGGCCAACTTCTCACATTGGTGTGCAGCGTGTGGGATTCCAGCTTGCTATTGTTTTACCAGATAATCTCAATTGAATTGATCAACTGAAAACCACTAAAGGTACCTAAGGTACATATAATTTAAGCTTAGAATATCAGTAAGTTCTACTGAACTTAGAGTTGTGTGTTAAGGGATAGCACAACCCTTTCTACAACTCAAGAGAGTTTAGTAGGCCACACTAGAGTAGGTAGTGCATACACCACACCACACTAGTAATGTCTTTAAAAGCAGGATCCAAAGATGCCCTGCAGGAAGCCATTGAGCTTCCCCCTCCAAGTATGACACACTCCCATTCTTGGAACTGAGAGCTTTGTGTAACGTGAGGAAATTAAGGACAGGCCAAAGTCCCACCACCCAACACCTCCAGGAGTTGTTGGTGGCTTATGATCTTAGTAAGTCTTCAGAGACTGAAGGGGTAGGAGCAGAGGGTGGGCCAGCAGATGAGGAAGGGGCCAGGGGTACTACTACCCCCAGCCCCCCTCTGAAACTGACCAGGAGGGTGACAATGACCCTGACCTGGAAAACCCAATCCCTTCTGGGGAAGATGAAGATGAGGATCTGGAGAACCACACCTTTGTCCCCCAGGAAGGATTATGAGTGTGCTCAGAAAGTCTAGGTCTCCTTCTCAGGAGTCTAACCACTCTGGCACCTCAATAGGGAGCTCTGTTTCTTCTCACAGGAGGGAATCCTCTCATGAGAGAAGAAAGAGACTGGTCCAGTATGAGGAAACTCAACTGGAGATCAGGAAGAAGCAATTGGCTTTAGATAGAGAATCCCTAGATCTCCTTAAAGAGAGAAGAAAGTTGGGACTAGAGTCCCATGGTGGCAACCATGTCCCTAGAGATAGGGAAAGGTCCTATGACCATAGGAACCTGAGCAAGATTGTCCCTCCCTACCAGAGTGGGGATGATATCCACAAATGGATAACTGCTTTAGAGAGGGCCTGTAAAGTACAGAAGGTCCCTCAGGAGCAGTGGGCAGCAATCTTGTGGCTCTCCTTTGCTGACAAAGGTAGAGACAAGCTCCTCACTGTTAGAGAGGAGGATGCTGACAATTACAAGGTCTTGAAGAGTGCTCTTATTGATGGGTTTGGCCTAACCACTGAACAGTACAGGTTGAAGTTCAGAGACACCCAAAAGCACAGACTCAAGACTGGGTAGACTATGTGGATTGTTCTGCCAAGGCTCTGGAAGGCTGGTTGATGGGCAGTAAGGTGTGTGACTTCTCAGGATTGTATAATCTGATAATGAGGGAGCAGATTCTTAATAACTGTCAAAACCAGCTGTTGCATCAGTACCTGGTTGACTCTGATCTGACCTCTCCCCAAGAATTGGGAAAGAAGGCAGACAAATGGGTCAGAACCAGGGTGAAGCAGAAGGTACAGAACCAAGGTGGGGAAACCAAGAAGCAAGATGCTAAGAACTCTGACAAGGGTGGGGAGAAGGGTAAAGATCAAAAGTCTTCATCAGGCCCCCAAAAATCTTCTTCTGGTGGGGATTCCCAGTCTACCAAGGGTAAAGGCCAAAGAAAACCATGGTGCAAGGTCTGTAAGCAAAAGACCCACTGGACCAGTGATTGCACCAAGTCCAAAGACTCCAGTCCAGCACCCACCAATGCCCCTAAGGCACCTGTTCCCCCTAGTACAGTTGGTGGAGGTGCTCCAGCAAAGGGTTTAGTAGGGTTCACCCTGGGAACTGAGTTGGGCTCTGACTTAGTCAGGGAACTGACTCAGGCTGTGTTAGTCTGTGATGGAGGCATGGATGTGACCTCCACTGTGAGTCCCAGTAATCTGGGCAAGTACAGACAACAGCCTTTAATCAATGGACGAGAGGCTTTGGCATTTAGGGACACAGGGGCAAGTGTCACAATGGTGACACAAGACCTTGTGCTACCTGGGCAAGTTATACTTGGTGAAATGTACCAAGTGACCAATGCTAGCAATGTCAGAACAGACCATACTCTGGCAGTTGTTAACTTCTCCTGGGGAGGGGTAACTGGCCTTAAGAAGGTTGTGGTAAGTGCAAACCTACCAGTCGAATGCTTGCTTGGCAATGACTTAGAGACTTCTGCTTGGGCAGAAGTGGAGCTCAGGACCCATGCAGAAATGCTGGGGATCCCTGCAGATGTGTTTGCTGTGACCAGGTCACAAGCTAAACTGTCTAAAACTGAACAGGCCTTGGATTCTGGAAGAATGGACCAAGTGCCTTCCAAGAGGAGGAGTAGTAGGGTTAAGGCAGAGCCTTCCCCTTGGCTCAGGAGGAAGATCAGTCCCTTGAGGGGGATGATCTCAGCCCTGAAGAAGGAACTGTCCCAGAGGAACTTGAACCTGAACAGGTTGAGTTCTTGGGGACAGGGGGACCTTCTAGGGCAGATCTGAGCCAGGAGCAGCAGAGCTGCCCCTCCCTTGAACCCCTCAGACAGCAAGCTGCTGCTGAGGCTGCTGGGAAAGCTAGTGGTCCCCATACAGTGTATTGGGATGATGGACTCCTGTACTCAGAGAGTAGAGACCCCAAGCCTGGTGCTACCAGGAGGTTGGTAATACCTTTGAAGTTCAGGGGCTTCCTATTGACCCTAGCCCATGATATTCCCTTAGCAGGACACCTGGGCCAGAACAAGACTTGGGACAGAATTGTCCCTCACTTTCACTGGCCCCACATGTCTGAAGACAGTAAGGAGTTTTGTCGCTCCTGTGTAACCTGCCAAGCCAGTGGCAAAGCAGGTGGCACTACAAAGGCCCCCTGATACCACTACCTGTGGTGGGGGTGCCCTTTGATAGGGTAGGGATTGACATTGTTGGTCCCATGGATCCCCAAACAGCCTCTGGGCACAGGTTTATCCTGGTGGTAGTGGATCATGCCACCAGGTACCCAGAAGCTATTCCCCTCAGGACCACTACAGCACCTGTGGTGGCAAGGGCCCTCCTGGGAATCTTCTCAAGAGTGGGCTTTCCTAAGGAGGTAGTATCAGACAGGGGTGCAAACTTCATGTCTGGTTACTTAAAAGCAATGTGGAAGGAGTGTGGAGTTACTTATAAGTTCACCACACCCTATCACCCACAATGCAATGGTTTAGTTGAGAGATTCAACAAAACCTTGAAGGGCATGATTAAAGGGCTCCCAGAAAAGCTTAGGCGTAGATGGGACATACTCTTGCCCTGCCTTTTATTCGCATATAGGGAGGTGCCTCAGAAGGGGGTTGGTTACAGCCCTTTTGAACTTCTGTTTGGCCACCCTGTGAGGGGTCCACTGTGCTTGGTGAAGGAAGGATGGGAGTTACCTCTCAAGCCCCCAAAGCAAGATATAGTGGACTATGTACTTGGTCTCCGCTCCAAGATGGCTGAGTACATGAAAAAGGCAACCAAAAACCTTGAGGCTAGCCAGGAACTGCAGAAGGCCTGGCATGACCAAAGAGCTGTTCTGACTGTTTACCAGCCAGGACAGAAGGTGTGGGTGTTGGAGCCAGTGGCCCCAGCAGCTCTCCAAGACAAATGGAGTGGACCCCACACTATTGTTGAACAGAAGGGTGAGGTCACTTACTTAGTGGACCTAGGAACACCCAGGAGTCCCCAAAGGGTTCTCCATGTCAACAGACTTAAGCCATATGTGGACAGGGCAGACATGGGCTTGCTCATGGCTACTGATGAAGGGCAGGAGGAAGAGAGTGACCCACTCCCTGACCTGCTCTCACAGAACCCTGACGATGGGTCAGTTGATGGTGTAGCCTTGGCAGGCAGCCTCACTACCCAGCAACAAACTGATTGCAGGCAAGTCCTCAATCAGTTTAGGCATATGTTTTCACTGACACCCAGTCAGACCACCTGGTGCACTCATGAAGTGGACACTGGGGACAGTCTGCCTATTAAAAACAAGATTTATAGGCAACCTGACCATGTCAGGGACTGTATCAGGACTGAAGTCCAGAAGATGTTGGAATTGGGAGTGATTGAGCCCTCAGATAGCCCTTGGGCTAGTCCAGTAGTCCTAGTACCTAAACCTCACACCAGTGGTGGGAAAAGAGAGATGAGGTTTTGTGTAGACTACAGAGGCCTCAATGCAGTCACTAGGACTGATGCCCATCCAATACCCAGGGCAGATGAGCTCATAGATACTTTGGCCTCTGCCAAATATCTCAGCACATTTGACCTAACAGCTGGCTACTGGCAGATCAGACTAGCTGATGCTGCAAAGCCCAAAACAGCATTTTCAACCCCTAGTGGGCATTATCAATTTGTGGTGATGCCCTTTGGTCTGAAAAATGCACCTGCCACTTTCCAGAGGTTGGTGAACACAGTTCTCACAGGACTGGAAGCCTATAGTGCAGCTTATCTAGATGATATTGCTGTCTTTAGCTCCACCTGGGAGGATCACCTGGTCCACCTCAGGAATGTTTTACAGGCCCTGCAAAGGCAGGCCTGACTATCAAGGCCACTAAGTGCCAGATAGGGCAGAGTCAGGTTGTGTACCTGGGCCACCTTGTGGGTGGAGGCCAGGTTCAACCTTTGCAGAGCAAGATCCAGACCATCATGGACTGGACTGCTCCCACTACCCAGACTCAGGTGAGAGCCTTCTTAGGCCTGACTGGGTACTATAGGAGATTTGTCAAGGGGTATGGATCAATAGTGACACCCTTGAATGACTTAACTTCTAAGAAAATGCCCAAAAAGGTTTAGTGGACAGTTAGCTGTCAAAAGGCATTTGATGACCTCAAGCAGGCCATGTGCACTGCTCCAATTCTGCAGAGTCCTGATTACTCCAAGAAGTTCATTGTTCAAACTGATGCATCTGAATTGGGGGTAGGGGCTGTACTGTCACAATTGAATGAAGAAGGTCAGGATCAGCCAGTAGCTTTTATTAGCAGAAGGCTGACCCCTAGAGAGAAACGTTGGTCAGCCATAGAGAGGGAGGCCTTTGCTGTGGTCTGGGCTCTGAAGAAGTTGAGGCCATACTTGTTTGGTACACACTTCCTGGTTCAGACAGACCATAAGCCCCTCTTATGGCTAAAACAAATGAAGGGTGAAAACCCCAAACTGCTTAGGTGGTCCATTTCCCTACAGGGGATGGACTTTACAGTGGAACATAGGCCTGGGAGTAACCATGCGAATGCAGATGGACTCTCTAGGTATTTCCACTTAGAACATGAAGACTTAACTGGGCAAGGTTAGTTTAATGTCCCTACGTTTGGGGGGGTTGTGTAGGAGAGTAGGATCTGCTTCACAGGGGTACCCCCACTTTTTGCTGATACTTCACTGGTTTTCGACATTAGTCTGGCTGGGGCCCTGCTATTCAGAACCCCAGCCTAGCTGTTTCCTCTTTAAAAGGGTCTCCATGTGCCTTAGGCACATCACTGATTGGGATCTGGAGTGCCCTTGTAAGTCCCTAGTATATGGTATACTATGTACCAAGGGCATAGGCACCTCAGAGGCCTGCCAGGGGCTGCAGCATGTATTATGCCACCCCTGGTAGGCCATCCAAACTGGCACCACAGGTCTGCTACTGCAGCCTGGGTAAGGTGGTGCATGCACCCCTTGCAGTGGTATAGGTTACCTATATCACTAAATGCATACACACATATAAACCTATAAGTCACTCCTAAGGCAGGCCTTATCAATCCTAAAGGCAGAGTGCATGGTTCCTATGTGAGAGGGTGCCCCTGCATGAGCAGGGCCCCTCTGCAGCGTTCGGAGACCATCTCTGATGCTGTTTGTAGTGCAGCCTGACCATATACTCTTAAACGCATTATATCCTCGCGGTAAAATGCTAACTATGGAATGGCTGCACCTAAACATGTCGTGTTTGGTGTCAAACATCTTGGAATACTACCCCCCCGCCAATCCTGGCGGCGGGGGTAGCATTCCACCCTTCTAGAGGGAAAGGCATGTTAACTCTGACGAGTCCGGTAACTTCTTTCCAGAGCCTGGCATCACAAAATGGATGCTGCTGCCACAGACACGAGTCTGGCCTCCTGCTGCTGGACGAAACTCCGGCAGGGGAGGCCTGGACAATAGGTTTCCTGTCCCAGGGAGGTGTGACCACCTCCCCAGACAGGACAATGTGTATTGGGGCTGGGCGGGAGCACTTTCGGGTGCTTTGAAGTCCTGCACTGGGGGCACATTTGGTGTCCCTGTGCATACCCCAGTTCAAACCGGATCAGGGGCTTGCAGCCCCTGCTTTGGCGCGAACTGGACAAAGGGAAAGGGGTGTAGCCACCCCTCTGCCCTGACCCACCCATAGGTGGGGCCACAGAGTAGTCCATCCCCTATTTTTAGAATAAAGGTAGGAACCCAGTCCCTAGGACTTTAGATTATACCTGGACGAAACTCTGAAACAGAATCCTGGACCTTCGACGCTCTACTCACGATTAGAGGACTGAAGAATCTCCCTTGGGGTCAAGGAGTGACTCCCCTGCTTGGCAGGCACCAAAGAAGCATCTGTCCGGTTCGCATCACTGAAGCTCCCGTCGGACGCCGAAGTCATCGCATCACCAGAGGTGGATTCTCAGACTTCCCCGAGGCTACCCTGAGTCCCCAGCAAAGCTGAGGCCTGTGGCTATCGTGGGTGACGTGAGACCGTGACCCCTGGACACCGAGCACATTTGCAAGTGCACCATCTTCTGGGTCTTCCAAGAAGTCGTGCTTTGGGCTCCGAGTAGCCCTAGCCTCCAGCACCACCTGCACTGAAGATCACTGGCCCCCACTCCACGAGTGTCCTGTAAGCCAGCTCCACGTGCGGCGTCACGAGGCTCCTTCGCGGTCGCTAGCCCGTTGGCTAGTAGCCCTTAACGAAGGCCAATCTTTTCTTTACTTGGCAGTCTGGTTGCTCCAGGCCTGCCCTCACTTACCCTCGCTGGGTGAGTTCCCCAGACCTTGCTGGTCTGCATCATCGACGATCTACATCTTACTCAAGACTTGCCGTTGCCAAGGCTTGTTGGGTCCAATCTGGTCCCCGACACCTCTGCACTCGACAGACATCGAGCAACAGCCCCAATCCTGCTCCTGGTCACTGACAACGCCTCCCGGACCTCGTGGCTGAAGAGTCAAGACGACCGTCATCGAATCTGAAGCACTCGACATCGGTGGGCATCTGTCCATCGCCTCCCTGGTCACTGGCTAGTGACCCAGACTCTGTCCCCTCTGCTTTCAGGTTCTTCAGAACTCCGATCCACTCTTGGATCCACCCGGACACTTTTCTCCTGGTCGCCAGCAGCACTTTGCATCAGATCGCCATAAGAACCGACGACGAAACCCGACCCCGAAAGGCACCTATGCACCCGGCTTCCCTGGGTGAGGTAACACGAGTACTCCGGTGCTCCCGTGGGTAGAGACTCTTCAAAGTCCTAGATCTCAAAGGGTTTTGTCCTAGTCCTCTTCTAAGTGTCCCTTTCCTCTATTTTCCCGATCCCGACTTTCTCCATAGAAGTTAACGGCGTATCGCGGTTGTGTATTTACACTGCACGCGTCTCCCGTGGGTCCCCTGTGTCACTACCTTGGGTGGTTCCTTGTGGTCCAAGCACTTCTAGAGGCTCTAGGCCTAGTGTCTAGTTCAGTCGTGGTTCGCATACCACTTTATTGGTATATGGTTTGGTACGCCCCTAGGGCCCAAACGTGTATTTGTGCTATTACTGTGATTTAAGATCTTATAACCTATGTACTTCGAACTCTAGCCTCATAAAGAGACTAGAGGGGTGTGTTTAGTAATAAATACATATATTTTGAATATATACCTGGTGTGGTGCTCTTTCATTTGGTCACTCAAGAGATTATAGACTGGTAAAACAAGCTGCTTTACATTCCTTCAAGACTTAGCCTGAAGGCTGCTCTCCACAGCTACCACTAGGATAGCTTTCAATAAGGTTGTCTTTAACCTACCTACCATAAGAGTCGATTTGGACTGGTGCAAGGTGCCCACTATAATTAGTGGACAGCATATGCCAGGCCAACTTCTCACACAATGCTGCTCCCAAATGGTCATCTGAGGATTGTGAATGCCGGTGATCAGGTGTTTTATATGAGGAGGGGCAACACCCACATGTTTTAATGCTAAACATGCTAATTAATGATAGGTAGCTGACATAGTATACTTCGATGGAGGCAATGCCGGCTGCCATGTTTAAGTGTATATTTGTCTCTGGTATGCAAGCAGATGAATGCTGGCTGGGTACTGACATTAACACATACCTCTCAAAAGTGTATGAAAAGAAGGGCACATACTTCAAAAAAATATATGCTCCCACACGGTCATCTGAGGATTTGGAACGCCAGCGATCAGGTGTTTGTATTAGGAGGAGCAACAACCACGTGTTTCAAAGCTAACATGCAGATTGCTGCTGTCTAGCAGACCTAGTAAACTTGGAGGCAATTGCTGCGGCCAATTTGGAGTGTGTTTGTGGCTCCCGTGTGCAGGCAGTTGAATGCTGCCCGGGTGCTGACAAAAACACATACTACTCAAAAGTGTGTGGAAGAAGGGTACATACATGAAAAGGATATATGTCTAATTAAACAGAACTAAAGGTGGTATGTAATAGTTGGATCTCTGTACATCCAGCACAAGAGATAATGTCTAATTCCACAGAGAACAAGTATAAATCCAGGAAGAATGGAACAGGAGATACTGAACTGCAGATTTACAATTGGGCTACAAAAATGAGCGGGTACAAAATCAGCTTCCAAACCATTCCTGGAGCTGCACTTACCAAAGCGCTACTCATCTTGCTTTCTTGATGAAGTGCAGCTTATGGCGCCAGTTCACATACACACACAGTGCGTTGGCCGGACTCCAACAATGCCACGCCCAATCCTATTCACTTGTGAAGCTGAGTTGCTGTCAACTTTGATATGGTAAACAGCCACAAAATCACCATGAAAGAAGACCGAAACAGGCCTCCATCCACATAATGAGGAGGACAGAATTAGTTAAAAACAACGGCCCGGGGGACTGGTGACTGAAGGGAGCACTATAGGGTGGGTCCCTGCTTTGGCCACCGGGGGACTGTTAAGTGTGCGTTGTGATCCGAACATTGGCTTTGATGAGGTGCTGACAAGAAGTTCTACAAAAGCGGATGGAAACAGTACTTGGGCCTCAGGACCCTGATAAGAGCAAACACAGGAGGAACAATAGGAAATAGGATGCTACAGCTAATTAGGAACAGAGGAAAAGTAGCCACAGGAACCAATGAAAAGCAAGGGGGTGGGATTTAGGGCCCTTTTAAGATTTATGTTGAATACAATAGATTTCACAAGCACCGTGCAGGCAAAACCTAATGATTTAAGAGTGGACATATGTTGAACACAGAACACCTCTAAGCCAGATAAAATATGATCTCACCATCAAAACGCCAAGAGTACTCCAAAAGGCAGGCTGTATCGCTGGTGGCGCCTGGTGAGACAATCATTTTTGGCGCCGACATCCCCCCCATAACTTCCTCCTTGGATTCCCTCATTAACACCTCACAAAAATGCCTCTAATCTCTCCATAGCCCCTCTCTCATGTGTGTTTCATTTGTTTTAAAGCACTGGTAAAGGTTGGCTTTACTAATCCACCCAGCTATCCAAATAAAATACAGACCTGTTCTTTGCAGCAGGCATATTGACCCTCTGCACTACTTTATGGAGAGTCAATCTCTCTCTCTCAAGCAGGTAGATTAATCACAAGAGATATCTTGACATTTTAATTGCTACCGGAAAGCTGGACGCACAATAAACTCTACAGCAGATGTTTTTAAATCGGTAGTTATTGCTAAACACAGTGCCCCCCCCCGAGGTCAGTGCCCCCCTCTTCCAGGTCAGCGCCCAGTGCGGCTGCAGTGGTTGCACCACCCTAAAACCAGCCTGAGTACTCGAATGGCAGAACACTGTATCAAATGCATTTTATGAATAGCATGTTTTGAGAGTCCCAGTTCTCAGTTCAAGCTGACACAAATGCATTCATTAGCATGACTTTGTGAACGTCTGTGAATAAATGCAGGACTAGTCAAAATGTGAATTAGACAAATGTAGGATTGTGTGACTTTTTGAACATCTTTACTGTTCTATTAATGACTAGAAACACATAGTCTGTCCGTCAGAGTATGATAGTTTCAAAGATTTTAGTGATGAGATTGAGTTATGCTCCTGAGGCAAGTGTGCAGAAGTCCTTCCAACCTTGGTGATGCTGTATATTTACAGAGTCAGTTGTGCAGAACCCCATCCATCCCTGGTGAAGTTGTGTAGTTCTCTGAGTCAGGTGTGCAGATCCCCTTGCACCCCAGGGGAAACTGTATATGTTCAGAGTATGGTGTGCAGAACCCTGTCCAACCCTGGTGATCTTTTGTTCCAGAGGTATGTACAAAACCCCTTCGACACCTCTGAGGGATTATATGTTCCTAAAACGTGTGTAGAAGCTCTTCCATTCCTCATGAAGTTGTATATATGTTCATGAGTCAGGTGTCCACAACCCCTTTTATGAATTTGTGAATGTTTCGTGGTCAGGTGTGTAGAGCCTCTTCCATCACTGTTGAACTTGTATTCCCGAGATATGTACACAACCCCTTCAAACGATTTGAGGGACTATATAAATATATATTCCTGATACATGTGTGCAGAACCCATTTCAACGCAGATGAAGTTGTGCATGTTCTAAAGATGTGTAGAGAACTAATCCCATGTAGATGACATGTTCTTGAGGGCAGCACTCCTCCTATTGAAGTAATAAGTTTGGTTTAAGGTTGGTCCATTCCTTGCTTCATGATCATCTCATAGCCCTTGAGAATGAGGAATTACTCTTAAGCAGGATCACTGGAATTGCGGCGCATAAGTGGGCCAAATTAAGCAACAGGGTTGGGTAAATTATGTGGCAAGAAAAGCTAAATTATGCGGCATAACACTGCACATTTCGTAATTGTGTTATTTCATTATTTAGTCATTTTTAAACTTGATAACACTGTTTGTGCATTGGTTGCACCTCATTACTACCAGTTTAACACCCAAATATAGCAATAAGCAACAGAAAGGTGACCAATCCAGCTTTGCAAAGGGCGTTCCACCATGTGGCAGCACATGCTGCTGTATTTTTAGTGACTTTTGATCCATTTGAGCTAAAAAATAAAAAATGTTTTTGTTAAAATCTGCAGATTATGCTGCAGATGAGGTATTATGTGGCAAATCTATAATTATGCGAAGGTCACCGCAGCTGCATAATCACATAATTACAGTGGGCCTGCTCTTAAGTAACTACAAGGCTGCACACAGGACTTTACAACAGCTTTAGAGTTTTCTCCCGATGTGGGGATCGTAATTTTTTCTAGTGTCCCAGGTGCTGAGGGACAGGAAAAAAGCCATTGACTCTAAACTGGGTGGACGGTTGAAAGTTTAACCTCCGATGACCCGCTGTGTGGCTTTGGAGGAGTAGATCGGTGATAGAGCCCAGCAGGCTCCATCATCAACATACTTTTTGTCTGCCCACCTCTAAATCACCACCTATAAATTGGGCCTTTGTTAATGGAGTACCCTCTCCATCAAACTATAACTTTGTCCCTATGTCTAACGAAGAACCATTTTGTTATACAGAGATCTAGTATACATTTTTACAAAAGTTGTGACTTACAAACCAATATAGCAAAGAGAAGCAATTTGCCGACTTTGCATTTGGATAGAGTTTGTACAACTTTTATTAAGACATACCATGATGCCCCACTGACCACCAACTACTAGTGACAGCAGGAAGAGAAACCTTGCTCCTAGTGCAGAGATGTGGCCCTTTTTCGTACGTGAGAGAGCTGATGCAAGCTTCCCGGCTCTCCCTTCAGGTACATTGCCTTAACTGGTCTGAACTTGTCATACTTTATTAAATAGAATGTTTTCCTAACTTGGGGGCATATTAACAAAGCGGCGTTAATGAATTATCGCCGCTTTAGCGTCCGTTTTCGGACGAAAAGCGGCGATAATTTTATCGCCGAATTAATAAGGACACGCTAGCGCGTGATTCCTGACTTAGCGTCCGTTTTCTGCACGCCTCCCATCGCATCGCTAATGAGATGCAAAGGGGCGTGCCTGTGAAAACAACAGGGAAATATCGCTAACCCAGGTATCGCCATATTAGCAACGTGGGTTAGCAATATTTTAAATTGCGTTAAGTATGCCTTAACGCAGGAATTTAACGTCTGCTAAATTCCTGACTAAGGCATACCTAACATGGGGGTGGATTGTGTGGCTAAGACCACAGGCCCTATCGCCAAGTATATCGCCGTTTTCCATGGGACATCGCTGGAAAACCAGCGATGTTCCATGGAAAACATCGCTATCACTGGAAAATTATCGCCTTTGCGCTAAGCGTTGTTAATACAGCGCTAGCATGGCGATAATTTCCAGCGATAGCCGGCGATAGGATTCCTCACGCTAAGCACGGCCAGCGATAATTATCGCTGGCCGTTGTTAATATGCCCCTTGGTGTGGGATACAAAGGCAGGTTTGTCAACTACTATGCTTGGTAGGTTAAATTATCTCTGTTAGCACAGCCAAGATGCGGGGGAGTGCAGACTGGTAGAACGATAATTAAAATGTTTCACATTTTCTAGTCTTTGCATGGTTGTTAATCATTTTTGGAATAGGGCTGTAGATGATTTGCCTTTGGTTGTGTCTCTGCCTATAGTGGCAGAGCCAAACTATGAGACGGAGTGTAAATATCTGTGATTCAGAGTAGTTCAAGAAGTTGCTTCCAATAATTCTTCCCTGTCTAAGAACATCGGGGTAGTCTACACAGCGACAAGTAGTGACTTGAGTGTGCCCAGGGGTGAGTCCTGGGCTCGAAGGCCATGAGGGCACATGCTGAATCTCATCCTTGTATGTCCAATGAGAGAAGACATGGCCTGGCCTTTGTGGAGCAGGACCCAGGCAGATGTGCACTAGGACAGTTCTGTCTGTATATTAACGATAAGCTAAAGGGAATGGCTTGGAACCGAGGTTTAGTATTTCTGTCCATCACGTTAGGGGTGTCTGAGTATGTCATCCTAAGTTTAGAAGTACAGTTAATACAATATTGTTATGCACATCAATAACAATGATGGAATGGGTGGAACGCTGCACCTTAAATGGCTAATGTATCCGCTATTTTTGGCTCAACTCTCATGAGCCAGACATTTATGGTGCGGCACTCTGCGCATCTATTTTTGTTGGAACTTTAATATTCCTGGGGCCGTATTGTGGAATGCGGTGCATTTACTTGTTAGCGCCAGGCGCACCAAGGATAGTGCACTGTATTACATTGAATGCACTGCCCCCAGGGCAGCCGCGAACTCATGCTGCCCTGGGGGCAGCATATTCAAGTGAAATACAGAGCGGCTTTGAAGCAGCCGCTCCATGTTTCACTGTGCAGGTGGCAACCCGCCTGCACTTCTAAGTGGGGAGAGAGATCCCCTTGCAGGCGGGTGCAGTGAGTGACTGTACCTGCCTGCAAGGGGATGCCTGGACCCCCCTTGACCTCCTCCAGAGGGCTGCCATCAGGCGGTACACTGATAGTGCCACACCTTTTAGGTGGTGCACTGTCTGCATGCCTCCTGACAGCTTCTTTGCCTCTGCGGCACGTCTATAATGCAGCGCTGGTGCAGAGGCAAAGAGATTCCCTCATTTGCATGGGTGGTGGCTCTGCTGAAAGTGCTGGCACTATATGTGCACCAGTGCTAACTGTATTATAGATTTCTGTAATACCACAGTGCCCCGGTGGCGCGCTAAGTTGGCGCTAACTCCTGTTGCGTCTCCAGGGCACTTCTGTAATACTGCCCCTGCTCTTCATCCTATGCAGGACATCCACAAAGGTTAAATATTTTCCCGAAATGTAATGGTCAGACTTTAGCATCACAGACCCTTTATTTCTTGATCTGAATTATTTGTTCATCATGATTTTTGATATCTCATGCATTTATTCAACTGCCTGTATATCCTTAAATGAGTTTTCCTTTATAAATAATTTTAGTCTTGAAAAAATTATTTTGGGAATGAAACACGTGTCAATGCCCTTTTAATACCTATATGATTCCACACCACAACATGAATTAAACATACTGTATTTAAAGTTCTGACCTATAGCTATGTGGTACAATGCTCAGAAGATTTTTGGATTCTCTTAGTATTTTATTCTTCATTATCTGCACCGTTTTGACTTCATTGACCGTTTTTTCAGTAACTGCATAAACGAAGTTTAATTTTTGGAAATAAATCAAACCTTTCATACCTACTTCATTCTAGTATTGCAAATTGTGTGCATAAATGTTGGGTCTGGTTTCACCAAATGCTCACAATAAGCATGCTCCAGGCCATCCTGCGGCCATATCACAGAAGTGATCTGGGGGTGCAACCGTCGTATGAGCCCACTTTGCTTGCCCCAGGGCATTTTGGTATTACAGAAGGAGCCGCAGACGCTTGTGCGTCCCCTTCTGTTATACCGATAGCTATTGTGCACATAAAGTGCCAGCGCTATCATCAGAGGGCGTTCCCTCATTTGCTTGGGGTTGTGGCCCCATCCTTTGTCTCTGCACCCACGCCGTATTACAGACATGGGTGCAGAGGCGAGGAAGCTGTCAGGAGGTGCACTGACAGTGCGCCAACTAAAAGATGGCGCACTGCCAGTGCGCACCCTGATGGCAGCCCTCTGGAGGGGGAGGGGGGGTCCCATGGACCCCTCAGAAATCCCCTTGCAGGTGGATGCAGTCACTCACTGCACCCGCCTGCAAAGAAATATCTAATCTCCCTTAAAAGTGGAGGCGGGTTGCCACCTGCACGGTGAAACTACGGAGCGGCTTCAAAGCAGCCCCTCCATTTTTCACATTAATGTGCTGCCCTGTGGACAGCGCAAGTTCACGGCAGCCCTGGGGGCAGGGCATTCATCCCAATATGGCACATTTTCCTTGTTTGAGAAAGAAAAGGACGCCGTATGCATGATACGGCCCCTGGTATTCTGAGGCATAATGCCAAGGAAAGAGTCAAAGAAAGAATGGGCCAATGGCAACTCACATCACATCCTCTGCTTTACTAGCCAACCCTTTCCATGACATAGTATGCCCAGTTCCTGGGCTATCATGTACCAAGCTATTGTTTTCTGAGTAGGCTTGGTTTGATTTCCATTTAACTAAATAGACTAAGGCACCTGATGGCAATGATTTGTAAGTGAAAAGCCCAGTACAGTAAACATCCATCTCAGGGTGGCCCACACCGGCTGTGCAGCGATAAATCTACCAAATGTAAAGAGGATCCCTTACTTAGAGTCATGGGCTTTCATGTATCACTTTAGGACATTCTGAGGTTTCTAGTCTTGGCTTAGGTAAATTGACACCATTGCACTATCACAAATGAAATCAGAGATTGGGAAAAGAAAAGCCAAGGACTTAAAAGTACATGTTGTTTCTTTATTTATTTAGTGACCGCAGGTGATTAAACTATTCAGTTCCTGCTATTTTTAAAGAAGCATTTGTAAATTATGAAGACTGGTGATGTTGAACACCTGGTCAGTCAGGAGGATCAAGCAGTGCATATCTCTGCCAATCACATCTTCAGTCCCACCGTTATGAGTAGGATACTCCCTTGATCAGGAGCTGTAATCCTTCTCGAACACTGGCCACATAATTAAGGCACGAAAAATATGAGCCTGGTGCACTGTGGTTGGTATCGCTGCCAGGAACCATCCAGGAATAGCGCTTATCCACCTCTCCCTTAACCTATATCATGTAGTCTATGGCAACGTTGCTCTTGGGGTCAAAGATATCTATATAAGCTATTGCAATTTACAAGCCACCTTGCAACCTGAGATCAGCATCCAGTAACAAGATCGCCCCTGATGCCAGCAGTGTAGGAAATTGGGTTACCGGTTCAAGGTGGCGAATCCCCACTCAAGCAGCAAGAACAAGTTTTGTCAGGGTGAAACAAAAGGAAACTCAAAATTACCCTGTGCTTAACCCTCTGGTAGCTTGACACAAAACTAGTTTGGCTTGCCTTAGAGGCAAAGTGTAAAGTATTTATGCAGCACTTTAAACAGTAATAAAGTGAAAACACAACACAAGAACAATCTCACACCAATTTAGAAAACTAGAGTAAGAATTAATAAAATATTTGAGTCCAAAATAATAAAATCCCAATTAGTCACACCGTGAATAATCAATTATAAAGGTTTTATTAAAATCAAGTGCTAAGAAGCAAAAAGCACAACCGCGGATATCTGTTTGGAGTCAAACGTTCAGGTCAACCATGCTGGAGCGCGGGCCGGATACAGGGCTGAGTTCAGTCCACTGAGAAAGTACCTTGTGGGCCTGGGCTTTGAGATGCGATTTCCTTGCGTCAAAGTACGTGGGCCGGCGTTGAGGAGCTGTTAAGGGGAAGCAGCAAGCAAATGTCTGTCATCGAGATGCGTCTCCCAGCAGCGGAGTCGATGTGAAGCTGAGATGCGAGAGCCTGCATCGTTGTCGAAGCCGGCATGTCTTGTGGAGAATTGCACTGCAATCTGTCAGGGCCGAGATGTGATGCACTGGGCCGGTGTCGTCGCCTTGGCTGCGTTGCATCAAGGGAGCTGCCGGTGCTTGTGAGGACTTGTGCTGAGATGCTTCAGCTTCGAGGACATGCTGTGCCTGGCTGCAATTGATGACCAGATGCGTGGAGATGCATCGACATCGAAGAAGCCTGTTATGTCCCTGTGGTTTTGAACACAGGGCCAGCCAACTGAACCTTGGAGATTTTCTGGAGTTCTGGGTCCAACAGGCAGGCTGGATTTAGATGGGAAACTCACAGTAGCAGAGGAGTCCTAGTGCAATACCATTAGGTCTTGGGCAGTACTTCTTCCTGGCAGAGTCCACAAGTCCAGAAGTGATCTGAAGTGTTGGGTCTGAGGGTCCAATTTTTAGACCTGGTGTCAGCTTTAATGTAGAAGTTTCTAGAGGGTTCCACCCTAGAGGTGTTTGGAATTTCCTCCCTCCCTGCCCTGGCCCCAGCATATCTGGGGACACAAAAACTGGTGTGAAACCCTTTATGAGTGTGCTGAGGCAGAGTCTTTGTGATGTGCAAGTATGGTAGGTGACAGCTCCTCCCCCTCATCAAGTCAGAGATGGCCCATCCTGCCAACACCTATTCCGCCTTTGTCTCATTATTTAGAAGCAATTCACAAAAACCAACTGCCAGCTATGCCTACTCATGTGACCCAGGATACAGGCTGCCACCACCAAATGGTTGGGGCAAGAAAATGGCAACTTTCTAAAAGTGGCATTTTCGGGATTGTGATTTAAAATCTGACTTTACCATTAAACTCAGTATGCCTACCTGCTCCCAAATGAAAGTTGTCACCTATTAGATGTAATAAGGTAACCCAATGTTATCCTATGGGAGAGGTAGGTCTTGCAATAGTGAAAAATGAATTTAAGAGTGTGTCACTACTAGTGCATGTAAAACTTGAAAGCACATGTCCATTTTGTTTTAAAATACACTGCACTCTGCTCTATGGGCTGTTTAGGGCCTACCCTAGGGGTGACATATGTAATTAAAATAATAGTTTAGGGCTGGCAAAAGATTTCTTTTGCCCAGTCGAAATGGCAGCTTATACCTACACACACAAGCTGCAATGGCAGGCCTGAGAAATTTATGACATGCTATTTAAGTGGGTGGCACAATGAGTGCTGCAGGCCCACTAGTAGCATTTAATTCACAGTCCCTGTACATGTAGTACCACTTACTAGGGACTAATTAAATGTGCCAATTGGGTGTAAGCCAATGTTACCATGTTTTAGGGATGACCACCCTACAGCTGCTGGTAGGTCTAACATGCCGAAAAACCCTGGGAGCTGTGGGCACTAATTAATTTGTTCCCCTAAATTCTGTTATTACTAAATTATTAGTCTTAAGTGCTAATTTGCAGAACTGGGCACCTTGTATAGCCCAAAAGGATGATGAACCGGAACAAAGATAAACCAAGTCAAATCAGTTACACCAGACAAGATTCAAAGTCAAAACCATCACAGTTTATTTAAATCTAGAATCATTACAGAAGGCAAAAATAGTTAGGGAGTTCAAATCAAAATGCTAAAAATGCAAAGAAGGATAGGGCTAGAAGACAGACATGAAGTCTGCATGGTAAAATCTCGATATAGAACTTAGAATCAAAGAGCAAACTGTCATAGGGACTGCTCAATATAATCTCAAAGTAGAAAGTATATAAAAAAACTAACATTGAGTCTGCCTTTAAAGAAAGCAAAGAAAAGTTCTCGCTCACATCCCAAAAACATCATGTTATATGCAGTTTCAAGCAGAAAAACCACAGTGTCAGCATGTGTGGATAAAATAATAGTTCACAATATCCAGTGGTAAAATAGAAAATAAATCACATGGAAAGTAAGAACATTGTCGGGCATTAATAGTGAGCAGTAACTTTTAGCCTAAAAACTAGTGGCAAAGGCCCATTTGAAATTATATGCACAACCTCCTTTCCACTCCTTTTCATCCCCTATATTGTACTCCCCAGCTACTTCCTCTCTCTAACATGGATCCACAAAGTGCTACCAAAATCGCCTTAGGAACCTTCAGGCCAATTTGCTCACAAAATCATTTACCCCCCGAATCTATAAAAAAAAAAGCCTCCAAGACCCTAAAACACAGACCCCTCAAAAACCACCCTTAAACACTGGTCATCGACCCCTACTTTTGTGCCAACAAAGGAATGATAATTAGTGATCTAATTTTCTTTAGGAATAGGCACGCACAATGGAGGAATGCTCTTGATCTCTACAACTAGGAAAACCCCACATGGACTCAAACTATCGGTAGCCCGTTCCTCTGCATGCAAAGCAGCAGTCACAATCACCATCTACGACAACAGCATCATCATCATCCAGGGATCAGATGGCCACCTTAAACTTATCGAAGAATTCTTTCCATTCTTCAAGAAATCGGGGTCAACCACTGACTTCTCCTCCGTTCCACCCCTCCAGTCCATATTGAACATCTCCAACACCCCCCCCCTAAACCATAGATCTGGAAACCACTGCCCATCACATTTGCTCATTGTCTCTTCCCACTCTGAGAGTAATTACTCCGGATCGACACAATGAAACAACCCTCTCCATCTCTACCTCTCTACCTCCCTCCATCTCTACCTCCCTCGATATCCACACTACCTACCAACCTCAATCTCTCCCGAATGATACTCCTCCTATACCTCGATCCCCCCCGAATGCAGCTCCTCCTACTACACCCAATGACACTCTGGTAGCTTGCCCCATTATCCATCCTTCAAGCTCTCCCCGTCCAATTTCTAATTTTAACTCAACCCAAAATCCACCCTTTCTCGTGCCCTCTACCCCAACGCATCTTTTCCCCCAGCCCCACACTTATTATGCCCTCTTATCCATTACTGCAAGACCTGTCAACCAGCCCCCATTCCTCACTAGCTTCAAAACTGGACGACATTGCAAAATGCCTGCAAGATCTCAATGGGAACCGACACAGGCTCATCCACTTCACAACAAGGATGACCAACTATCTGGGGCTAATAAGAGCCTCACGACACATGCCCCCACTCAAGACCAACCCACCAGCCACCCCTCCACAACCCGAACTTACCTCCCCACCAACTGGACCTTTCCCTTCACTGGGCCCCCGCTTTGTTCTCTGAGAAAGAAACCCTACCCCAATGCACCTTCACGACCAACTAGATGTAAAGCTCCCTTATCTGACACAAAGCTCCAAACCCTACTATTATCATAAAACTTCTCTCACCCTCAGAAATCGGATAGTAAGGAAACTATCCAGATCATCACAACTAACCCCCTCAGAGCTTCTAGACTCAACCACAGAGCTGTCAACAAACATAACCTCAGACAAATTAACCTCACACACTCTAACCCAGCTACCCACAAACTGCAACTGAAATTCATGCTAATCAACTGCCGATCTGCCTCAAAACGTGCAGAAGATATTGCTGACCTGATCTTTGCACATGAAATTGACCTCTTAATCCTAACAGAAACCTGGGTAAATGACACCTCTGCACCTGTCATGGACATTGTAGTCCCCCCTAACCATGGTATTACCGGACTAGATCGACCCCACAGACCAGGTGGAGTCATCGCCTGCATACACAGCCTCAACTTATCAGTCATACATGCACAATCTCCTATCTTAGCCACCTGCGAATACCTTTGTCTTGATATCTCAAGTAATAACAGATCCCTTTGCAAGTTACACATGATGTACCACCCTCCAGCCGACAACCTAGATTTCATTGAATAAATCTTGGAAACCATTGGAACAAATGCTGATCAACATTGTCATCAAATCTTCCTTGGAGACTTCAATCTACATTGTAATGACCTGAATGATCCAGCAATCAACAGTTTCAAAACCTTTCTTGCAGACCTGAACCTGACTCAATTCTGCGATAAACCCACTCACAACAAAGGATCTACATTAGATTTCATCATCGCAAAGCCCAACTCATTTCAGATGGAATCTATCCTACCCTGTGATTGGACCGCCCATCATTGCATCACATTCCTCTTTTTGAATGTCTTGAAAAACAACACAGTACAATGAATCCTAACCCAAAATCTGGAAAAGGAACATGCTCAACATCGACGGGAATGCGCTGTCTTCTCTCTGTCACAACATTTTAACTCCCCCTGAAGAGCTCTCAGATGTCCTTGAGCTTACAAATCACTTCACTGGCTCAATGGAATCTGTATTGACTCAATCACTCCATTCCAACTAAAAAGAATACCCACAAAAATGTTCAAACCAGGATACAATAGTAGTCTCAACACAGAAAGACGTAACTTAAGACTAGCCGAACGTCAATGGAGATCTGACCCATCTATTGAACACCTCAAGCACCTGAGATCTTTAAGGCACAGCTACTACAAAAACATCAGAACCTCTAAAGAAACTTTCTTCAGAAGCCACCTTGATCAAGCCAGTAACCGACCCAAAAAACAATTTGGTCGCATAAAAGCACAATCGATCTGTGCACCCAATCAATCTCTGGTGGGAACCAATTCGCTACCAAATGGTGAGGAATTCGCCTCCTTTTTCTGCAGAAGGCAGAAACATGAGAAATGACCTGCAACTGGCCATGGAACAACTTCCTATCCCCCCTCAACCCTACCCATCCCCTCCCAGAACGTCCGTCACAGTGTGCTCTCCCAGCCATTCCCCCCAAAACAGCGCTTCATGGAACTCTTTTAAAACTATGATGAAGACACCATTCATAAAATCTTAATTGGACTAAAACCGTCAAACCATTTAAATGACCCTCTTCCCTCTAAATTCTCAAGGAACTCATACCCGCAATACTCGCAGTCTGGACCAAGATTGGTAATGCCTCCCTCCTTCAAGGCTCCATCCCTGACTGCCAAAAGTCTGGTCAAGTTACCCCCATTCTGAAAACAACAAAAGCGGGTCAAACTGACCTTAACACCTACCGACCTATTTCCAATATCCCTACCATGGTGAAACTTCTGGAAAAGTGTGTTCACACTCAACTCTGCAACCACTTCGATCAGTTCCATCTATTAGACAAATTTCAATCTGTCTTCCGTGCTGGGCACAGCACCGAATCTGCTATGACATACATTGTAGATGATGCACTGAAAATGCTGGACCAGAATCAAGACTGTCTATTAGTCCTCCTTGACCTATCATCGGCATTCGATACAGTTAAGTACACAAATCTCCTAGACCTTCTGGAACACCGCATGGGCCTTACAGGTCTAGTCCTTAAAGGGTTCTCCTCCTACTTCCTTAACAGATTTCAAAGATTCCAGCTTAATCTCTCTCTATCTCAGTACACGACGATCACTCTTGGGGTACCACAGGGATCATCTCTTTCACCCACCCTCTTCACCTTATTCATGGAGCCCCTAGCTGAAATTCTGAGCTCAACTAACATCCAACACCACATGTGTGCTGACGGTACCCAGCTATACCTAAAAGTCTCCTTCCACGATGACATCAGCTCCCTCAATAAAACACTAATAAAAACTCAAAATTGGCATACAACTAATCACCTCAAACTAAATACTCAAAAAACGGAACTCCTTCTAATCGCCCCACCCAACCAGGCATTGATCATCGAAGAATGGCTGAAACAGCTAACAGCCCTTAACTGCACACCACAAATCATTGACTCTACAAAGTCATTGTCCGTTACCCTTGACAAGAATCTCAACATGCAGAAACACATCAGTGCCTCCACCAATGCAGCAAATTATGAAATGAGTATTTTTAGAAAATTAAAACCTTTCCTCCTCCCAATGATTTCAGACATGCTGTACAAGCCTTAGTGATCCCTAGGTTGGATTATGGTAGTACAACCCTATCTGGATTGCCCAGATCCAAACTTGCTCTTCTCAGGGCCTCACTCAACTCTTCCACTAGAATCATCACTGGCTCAAAAAGATACAACCACGTCACCCCCGATCTCAAATCCCTCAACTGGCTCCCTGACGAAACAAGAATCCAGCTAAAAATTGCCTGCATGATGCATAAAGCCCTCCACCACAACACCCCTAACTATCTCCCCCAGAAACTCAAACTCTTGAGCGGCTCCAGAGCAAACGGAAGCTCCAACACCTTTCTTCTGAAACCTCAGAGATTCCACAAGAAGAAAAGCTACAACCGTGCCTTCTCTGGGATTGCCCCAAGAATCTGGAACTCATTACCTCCTAAAATCAGAACGAATCCCTCAGTCATTTCATTCAAGAAAGAAGTCAAAGAATTCCTTATGAACAAATCTCTTACCCTAGATCACATGACTTGTATCTCCCCAGTCACTCACATGATCAATTATCTCTGACTACCTAACGTGCTCTGCCGCACAGTACCGACTTTACCCCCTGCTTCTCAACTCTGCCTCGTACCTTCACTGGCATGATCTATGACAATATGTTGTTATTAAGGAAGGCTCTATTTTATTAGATTGTTAGTGAATTTGCAGTGAGTGTGATATTACTGTTTCTACTATTCTGCATACTGTAATTCTGTAAAGCGCTCTGATACCGCAAGGTTTATGTTCACGCTATACAAAACTATTAATATAAAATAATAAATAAACCTACACCAGCCAGAGGAACAGACTTGTAAAGATACAGTTGAGCGCTGCTTCTTACTCTAGGAACAATAGACACATGAAAGAGATTACATTTTAAGAGGGACAGGACAGTAAAACTGCTTGAATTAAAAGTATTTCGCAAAATGTTGAAGGACACGTAACTCATGCTGCAAAGATGGAGAAACGAGAAATTATGTTTAAAATGTGTCATTTACAATGACTGTGAGTGAATTTGAAGCAACTTTAAATGTTTTGGTAAATGCATTTCAGGAATGCTAATGCCGCTGTGGCAGTGAAAATAGTGAATGTCAGAAAAGGTAAAAAGAGGCACAAATATAGAAAATACCCTCAGTGGATTCATGATCGACCAGACCCTTTTGAAACACTTGTTAAAAATCCTACAGGAAGATGGTTCTGAGAATCCCATCATGGAGGACGTGGTAAGAGGAAACTGTGAGCAGTGACTGAATTTTTTTGTCCAAGCTCGACAGCTCCAGAAACGTCAAATCGCATGCGTGAGTTTTGTGCAGTGCACTTCAACTGAATCCTGTGAAGCAGAGCAGGGTCTCATTATCGCGCCCACTCTGGGAAATGCATTTTTAGTAACAGCTTCGACCCACCCTCAAATATTCCTAATTTTCTGTGCACATACTGGGGTATTCCCCATTTTAGTTATGAAGTATTTAGAGCCTGTTCTCCATCATCAAGGAGAAAAGAAAGAGAGTCTGAGGAGGCTTGAGTTAATTGTCAGTAAGCAATTTTTCTTTTGTCAGGAAAAGGCAATAAAAGGAAAAAAAATCTTGAAGAGAATTAAGGTTTTTTCTTGAAGAAGAAGATTCTTGAAATGTAATGTGGTTCCTATTTCCCTAATAGGCTCTGCGCATTGGAATAATATACCCTATAGGCTTGACATAGTACTGAGGTCGGTATGTCCCTATCGAGTATATTAAACTTAATTACTTTTGTGCCAGCTAGCTCAGAGGCCACTAGAAACTCCTTGAGAACAAGAAGGGAGTAGTTTCTGGCAACCGCATAAACATGACTACTTTGTTTCCCTTTAGAATCGGAACACGTCTCAGAATCGTGGAAACAATAGATAACAGTTTCACTCAGCTTAATCATGCATGCTTAGTTTCCACAGAGTTACACAGAAAGAAAAGACGGGCGTTTCAATAAAAAGGTTTTATTGAACAGTCTTGTTTCTCGTGTAAGAGATATGTGCTGTTATGATCACAAGACAGTATGCAAGATAAATAATGTACAGCGTAAGCAGTAGAAAGAAATAATATTGCGCTAGCATTATCTTTTAGCATATATTCACGTACATAAATAACATGAGCTAAAAATGCGAGTACTCATACGATGCGTCTCTAAGCTAGTTCTACCCCAATGTACTTAACCTAATCTAGGTGTAGGGAAAGGTAAGAAGTAGGTGGAGTATTCTCTAGTATGGTATACTAAGAGTAAGTTAAGTCTAGTATGCCAAGAGTCTCTCTAGGTTCTAGTCAGCTCCATACCTTGAGAATGAGAGCGGTGGGAATCTCTTGCCGGATCTGGAACTCTAACACCCCGCGAAGGGAGTCAGAACACTGGAAGCTGGATTCTTCTGCGAGCAGGAATGACAGGGTCTTCTCAGTGCGTCAGGCCGGGATACGGGCTCCTCTAAAGTCGAGGTCTCCTCTAACTTGCTTGGGCAAGGGAAGGTATATTTATACCTGGTAGGTGCCTTGGAATGTTAGCATTGACGTGAAGTCGGACAGAGGAAAACGTCAGGAATGAACCCTTAAGGTATAGCGGTTCATACATAATAGATGAGTTCTTGGAGAAATCAATAATCCTGTGCTAGAGGAACTCCCAAGAGCTTAAGGGTCTGGTTTCTAAGAACTTGTTGTGATGTTAGGGTGGACGGATGTCGGTGACCATGCCTGTATTTGGAGTGCACGGCTAATGCCTAAATAAGGGCTTTGATCCTATGCCTATATAAGGGCAATGCGAATTGTGCCTATATAAGGACATGTTTCAGGAAAACCTATATACGGACACCTAAAGCGGAATACAACAGAAGACCTGCAAGAGAATTGAATTAAATGTTTATAGTTGGAGTCTAACTCAAGTTTTTTTTAAAAGCACTATACCAGTTTGTTCTTAAAGAATTTATTATGAGAGAGAAGCAAAACCTCAAGGACAGAAATAGGTATGGATTTTATGAAAGACAATAGATGTGCGTATATATCTGTCTATCTATATATACATATATATATGCTCATATATATATATATATGTATATACATATATATATATCTATATATGTATATAAATATATATGTGATCAAGGCCGTTTTACCGGCCGAAACGCGTTATGACTGTTACCTGTAAATAAAGAAGAATTTCGCCTAATTGCAGAGGAGTTCGTGCTTTCTTTATCGCCACAAGGAGGTTGAGGAAGGCAAAGCAATTGAGTTGGATATATTTATATATATATATATATATATATATATATATATATATATATATATATATATATATATATATATATATATATATATTCACTGGAAAAAAACAAAGGTTACAGAGACGTTACGGTTAGGCTCAGATTTTACTCGCACAAAACCACCCTTTGTCCACCAGTCCCAATCGGACATCCCCCTGCTAAAACTCTCCCCCGTAATGCACTGCTTATGACCTCACATATTACATCACTCTTTACATGGTCAGTGACATCACTGATTACATCACTAATGGCATCTCAAATGCTCAGCTCAGCTAACTATAGCTGCTGAATTCTGAGCCTAACTATAACGTCCCAGTAACCTTTGGTTTTTTTCAGTGAATTTCTAAGGTTTTTTAAATGCTATTTCCTAACTATAATGTACCTGTAACTTTTGTTTTTTTTCAGTGAATTTCCATGTTTTTAGGTCGATCCTAGCGCAGCGCGCATGCGCTGCTTTAGGAAATCGGCCTCTTGGAATCACTTCAGCTTCTGTAGAAGCTCGTGCTTGTGGTGCTCACACGCTATTGGCCTTTGCGTCGGGCTTTAGCACGCAATTGGCCAAAGGCATGTGGATGTCCCAGCTTTTTGGGAAATGTTTACTCCCAGAGCGTTTTGCTCTCGGGATCCAGCAGCGGCGCGCAGGGGCCATCTGTTTTTAATTAGCGTGGCCGCGCTTGTCTCCCACTCAGTCTCTCTCCCCCCTCTTGCAGCATCTCCCTCATTGACTCGAGCCGCTTCGTGTTTCCCTTATTAACAGCCTTTTTCTTTGACCAGCGTGCAGTCTCTTGCCCTCGGCTGCTTCTGCAACGCCGTTGCCGCCTTTTTCATCGACACACACAAACACACGAGTCGTGGCAGTTTGTAATGTTCGCCGCCACCGCCGTGTGAGTAATTCATCCTTCGAACTTTCTTCGCCTCTGGGCGTCTCCAGAGAGGATGATTGATGTAGGGGCCGTGGGAGGTCTACCTTTCTGGTGGGGTAAGGGATTTATTCCTGCTCTAGGCGCGGGGTGGACTCGAATACGTGATTGTGTTTAGAAGCGGATTGCGCGTCACTGGGGAATTCTCTTTGCTTCGAGTGGAATAGTGATATTTTGGGGTTTTTACTTTCAACTGCGACTGAAATGAGGATTACAGTTTCACTCACTGTGCACCTGTCATATTGTACACCTGAATGTGTGCGCTTCTCTGTGGTTGCACGCAGTCTGGTTATTGCGATGTCTGCGTGAGGCTGTGTGTGGTTGCCGTGTGAGTGCCGTACAAAGGGCACATGTGTGCGCAGCCTCATGCACACGTGTGCCTTCCGGTGCCTGCCTGCTTATCCACTCAAGCATGTCAGCACGTGTAGTCATGTTTTCTTCTGCCATGACATGTTTTATTGTGAGTTTATGTTACGGCGGACGTGGGTTGCTGCCCGTGTGTGTCTCTATTTGAGGTGCTTCGAGTGTTGGTGTGCGTGTTACTGTCAATGATGCTGTGCAGGTGTTGGTATGTACATATACATGTAAATGTGGCTAGTAATCTTAATGGTGTTGTACTGATTTGTGTTAACTGCCATAGTACGGTATGTGTGTGTTACTGGAAGGAATGCTCCTGTGCGAATAGCAGTGATGTATGTGAGGAGGTGTATTGTGGGGTCTTTGTGCTTCTTTGTGGCTTTAGTGTGTTGCTGTTATTGCCAATGATGCCGCGTGTGTGTTGATGGATGTCTGTGCTATTCAGTGATGCTGTAAATGGGTATTTAAATAGTGCCCAGGTTCCTAGCGCTGGCAGTAAAGCATTTGGCTTGTTGCTGTCTATGGGGCATATTCTCAAGGAGCTATCGCTGAGTTAACGGCACTTTATCGCAGCCAAAGTTGCGATAAATTTATCGCCCCATTCACAAGCTGGTGTTAACAGCCCATAACACCAGTTTACCCGCAATAGCAGCCGCAAAAAACATCGCCACAGATGACCCCGGCAACTATCGCTAATGAGATGCAGAGTAGGCGTTCCCGTGCAAAAAGCCACAAAAACACCACTCTGCAACATTCTCAACGACCAGCCAGATCGGCGAAAAGACCACGAAACATGCGATAATGTGCGTTAGCAGCAGGAAATTAACACCTGCTCTGACCTGGTGTAAAGTCGGACGGCAGCCTGCACCACAAAAGGGAGCCCAGCCCAGACCCACACCTGAAGAACAACAGATGCCATGGAGCCACTGAACATGCGGGCTGTGACACCCAAGAGGGCCCCAACACCCACCGCCACTACCCCCAGGACCACCCCGCCCTCCCGTACACCCACTGCCCCCCCAGACCAACACTGAGGCAGCGCAGACAAAGACAGCGACCCTCCGAAAATGCACCAACCTCACAGACCCAACACCAGATAATGTCATTACCCATTTTATGCTCAAAGGGACAACCCTCCTCCGCATCCTGACCACCATTGCCCACAGGCTGAGGGTACCAACACAGCGGACAACCAACATCCCACCTCAGACAAAGCTGCTGGCTGTGCTGCACGCGTTGGCCTCTGGTACCCTCCAACCAACATCCGCCTGAGACGGAGGAGTCACACAGCCAGGCCAATTCCAAGTCCCCCACAACGGTCATGGATGACACCATCAGCTTGGTACCCCACTATCTATACTTCCCACACACTGCGCAGGAACAGCCAGAGACCAAGCAAGGCGTGTATGCCACAGCTGGCTTCCCGCACGTGTCAGGGGGCAATTGACTGCACACATGTCCTACTAGTGGCCCCTGGCAACACTGCACACAATAAGCGCAACAGAAAGCGCACGTATCCCACCAATGTGCAGGCAATAGTGGACCACCGTGGAATCTCCGCCAATGCCGCCGCCAACCACCCAGGCAGTGTGCATGTTTCCTACACCTCCCGACAGTCCATCGTCAACCTGCGCCACCAGGATGGCACCCACGGAAATGTACTGCTTGTTGGCCAATACCAAATGCACACACCACACACCTCAACTCCACAATCATGCAACACACAACACAGGAAATGCACACGTCACAAGCTCACATACAACATGCACACCCACCAGACACGACAGCACAACTCACTGTGGGAACCTGGGCCAGCCATGTACATGAGCCATAAACGGCATGGCACCTCGGCCACACAATAGCAGAATGTCGGAAGAGGTGGGGACCAGGCATGTGCAAAGGAGGCAAGGGACCGATGAATGAGAATGTACACAATTCCAAGTGTGGCGTGGATGTGCTGGTCAGACTGCAGTATGCAGACCACACACATATCCATGTCGACACACACCGCTGGTGTTTGGAGTGTAGTGGACAGTGGATGCAACCATGTCACCCCAGCCAGTGGGGAAGATCGCGGAAATGTAGCTTGTGACGTCCCCCCCGTAAGCGTGAGCGGAGTGGGCTGGCCCGGCGTATGTGTGAATAAAAGGCGTGTAACTCTGGGCATGGTCCTCTTCCGGAATGCCCAACGTCTCTGCCGGGGCGGCGCCTCTCACCCCGCCACGAGGCTGACGCCGTGAGCGGTGTTGCCAGCGATCCTGTGCGCCTGCTGCACCCCGGGACGCTGGTCCCCGAACCAGTCCTGCCCACCCCTGCACACCCAGGCCTCAATGCCCACCTGCCGACACCGGTGTGTGTCGAAGAGGGCCCACCACGTGCCGGTGCAATCTCCAAGACCGAGGCCTGCGACCTTGGCAGCCTCCTCAGACTATCACGGCCTCCGCAACACAGGCCCGCAGTATTCCTTCCTCGTTGATGTACTCCACCGGCATGCACAGAGGACAAGTAGGTCACACATTTGGAACTGAGGCTTGATTACACCATGGCAGAGCACATTAATCATGGCTGAGTGTATGTCACTATACACCCTTCGATGTGGTGCCAACAGGTCTTAGTTGTACATCACAACCGCAAGATTCTGTGGGCCCACGCGTACTACTGCTCTCGGCCTACGCTGCGCTCGAGTAGGTCACAGAATTGGAACTGAACATCGATTATTCAAAGGCAGAGTACATATCATTGCACGCAAGGAGAGGCGTAAGAGGATGACGCGTTGCATTTGGGAGGAAAAAAGGATCATCGTTACAGAGGTGATCGAACACTACTGACAACAGCCCTGATGTCACTAACTCTGTGCATCGCGAGCCTACGACACGTGGCTGTGGCCCACTGCTGACCGCTGCCTCCGGCCTACACTGCGGTCCAGTAGGTCACAGAGTCTTGATTTGGCAATGCTGGAGTTCATATCAGTGTACCGGCATCATCGCAAACTGCATCCCCTCTCAGCCCCCGTGCCACTAAGTCTGTTCCCCGACATTCATGGACAGTCTCTGGTCGTACATTGGTGGTGCCTGAGTCTACGGACTAGGGGGTAGTTTTCATCCTCATGCAGCTGATACCGAATTGGTTGAGGCAACGAGGCTGTCGCTTTCCACTCCTCCATTTGCTGCTTCCGGATATCTTCTGCCCTCTGCATCATGCCCTGGAGGACACCTTCCACTGTCCCCCGCAACCCTCCGCCACATTCACCTTCCATGAGGACCCGCTCAGTCTGCATGGCCCTACCTCAGTGGACCGCAAGTCATCGTCTCGTGGCGGTGTGCCTGTGCCGGCCGCTGTGCATCCGGGGCCACTAACTCTGTGCAGCTCAAGTCAGGGACCCTGTCTGAATGAATATTGGATGACCTCTGTGATGGTAGTCTTGGGGTCATCGACGCCATGTGCATGTGGCCCTGCGCTGTCCGCTGCCTCCAGCCTCAACTGCGGACCACCAGGGCTCACACATCAAATCGAGTCCTGACCAGCCCGGACATCGCATCACCGCAGGAGGCACACGCCACCATCGCCACGGCCAACTCCAACCACCATCTGCCAGAGTCGAAACAGTGGTACTGGCAGACTAACGGAGTTGCTCAGACCTGTCGTGGATGCCATCATCTGCCTGATCCCCTGCTCAGCACTCCAGGTGCCAATGACTCAGTGCACCGCAACGCATGGACCGTTACTGATTGAGTTTTGTGCTGTGGAGAGGTTGCGCAGCAATGTCACCTCGGGCAGTGTGGGAGACCTGGGACGTTGATGAGGAAGTTGATGCTGGTCTAACACACTCCACTGCATCCGCATCAGGAATATCCCGAATGGACACAATCCTAGTCATTTTCATCACATGAGTGCGCTCAGCTCTAGTGCCCCAACCTCAGTGCACTGCAACTCACGGACACTTCTGTTTGTATGTTGGGTGACCTCTGTACTTGCACCGGCTCCCTCCATGTTGCTCAGCAGTTGACTCTGTTATGCAGGTGTTTTCTGTTTCCATTGCACTGGTGTCCACTGTTCAAGTTGTTGCCAGCACCAAGCACTCTGTGCGGGCTGGCTTATGCTCACCCTACACACATCCGGCACAGGCGTCACTGTACATGTGGCCCTGCCAATAAAGGGGCTGGGCGCACGTGCCCGTAGCCAGTTCAACATAATATCTGCGTGTGTCCCTGTGGTCTTGTTGTATGCATGAGGGCCCTGGGCCCTACGACATTACATTGTGCTGTGTACAGCGAACGAAGACATGTCACCGAAGGCAGCGGGTTAGAGCTTGGACATGTAGCTTTGTCGTCACCCACTCAATTCGTAAGGGGAGTGGCCTGGGCCATCAGACGCAGAGCCAACGTGGGTGTGTGACTGACATGTGCGTGCCCCTGGGCGTGGTTCTGTACTGGGAATGTGCATCTGCATGTGTCTCTATGGCAGTGTGGGTCTCCTTTGTGGGGTGTAGGTGGTCCCTGAAGGGTAATAGACACCCACGTATGTGATCTAGTTCGCCTTCCATGGGTTCGGACCACACCCGCACCTGTTCGGCCACCTCCTTTTGGCGTTCTGACACCTGGCATTGGGGTGCCATGTGTGGGTCAGTGAAGTGTTGTGAGCCAGCCGTGCTTGCGGGTGCTTCATGCTGTGTGGTCTGGGGCTGGGTTCTCCTCTAAGTAGCTTGGCTGCCCTGGTCCTGGTGGTGGGTTGCGTGGGATGTCCATGGGCTTTTGTAGGGCGTTGGTGTCGAAGGTGTGGTGGTCGTCTCCGGCATCACTGATGGGTTGTCTGGTCTGACCCGCTGGAGGTGTTGTTTGTCCCTATGCAATGTGAAGGGGAGATGCATGTTGACATTGTGTTGACATTTATGTTGGCGCATTGTTCTTGTAGACATGCAGACTGTGTGACAATGTACATTGTGACTGTTTGGGCAGTGCTGGCAATTTGAGGCGGGACAGTGGACATTTGGACTACATGACGGATGTGAGGTTGTACCCGTACATATGCATCTCACAGTTCCCTGCTCTGTAAAGTGTGATTGGCCTATTTCTGCGCATGAGCGGACCCAGTTGTGTCCCCTGTTCTGCAGTGTCGGTGTTGCACTTTGTGCCACATTGTCATGGGATGTGCTGTGATTGCTATGTGTGTGTGCTGCAGTGTGCCACGGGGATGGGGGACATGATCCTGGGTAATTGTGGGTGTGCAGTGTGCTACACGTCGTTGTGCATGTGTGCCATTGTGCCCATCTCCCCCCGTCCCCCCAGTCCCTGTTCATTACTCACCCTGTTGTTGTTGTGTCAGGTCCTCTCGAGCTGTGTCCGTACTTCCACCTCCTTGCACCGTCTCCACACTGATGACTGGCCTCCATTTCCTCCAGCTCCTACTGTGGCGCAGGACTCCCACCTCCTGTCGCGGTTGCTGCCTTCCTGTTGGCAGTGGCTTTGGGCCTGGTTTAGGTTTTCACATCATGCCAGCGCTTCTTGGCCTCCTCCATTGGCCTCCTCGACACTCCGGCTGCATTCAAGGTAGTCTGATTGTGGGTCAGTTGCTGGTAGTGTTCTGTCACCTCCGTGACGCTGATCTGGTTTTCCTGCGGACTGCACCACGACTTCCTCTCCCTCTTCTCCTTGGCCTTCCCCAGTTGTTCCTTGCTGGTGGTCTTTGGGGCTTGTGGGGTTCGCGTTGGCCTCTGCGCTCGATTAGGGTGCATCCATGTTGCTACGCACATTGGATTGTTTCTGGTGTGTTGTTTTTGTAGGTTTTATAGTGCATTTTCCCGCCAGACGCATGGGATTTGCAGGCCTGTCGCTGGTTTTCGCTGCTTTTTGTATCGCGATTGGTTTCATCGCAACTTTATTTGCGTTCGTGTTTTGCATTTTTGCGGCGTGGCGTTGATTTTATCGCGGTCATTTGACGCGTTATCTGGGGACTATCGCATGGTGCCGCCGTGTTGTGAATACTTGGTTAACAAGGCGTAAATTTCCCGCGATAGACTGCGATGTTGGAGGTTGCGTTAAGTAACTTTTGGGATGGTTATCACACGTTCTTGAGAATATGCCCCTCTGTGTGAGTCTGTGTCTTTGCAGCAATCTATGGGGCATATTCTCAAGGAGCTATCGCTGAGTTAACGGCACTTTATCGCAGCCAAAGTTGCGATAAATTTATCACCCCATTCACAAGCTGGTGTTAACAGCCCATAACACCCGCGATAGCAGCCACAAAAAACATCGCCACAGATGACCCCGGCAACTATCGCTAATGAGATGCAGAGTAGGCATTCTCGTGCAAAAAGCCGCGAAAACACCACTCCGCAACATTCTCAACGACCAGCCCGATCAGCGATAAAACCACGAAACATGCAATAATGCGCGTTAGCAGCAGGAAACTAACACCTGCTCCGACCTGGTGCAAAGTCGGATGACAGCCTGCACCACAAAAGAGAGCCCAGCCCAGAGCCACATCTGAAGAACAACAGATGCCATGGAGCCACTGAACATGCGTGCTGGACACCCAAGAGGGCCACAACACCCACCGCCACCACCCCCAGGACCACACCCCCCTCCGGGACCCACCCTGGGCACCCCCACCCCCACCTCCCCCAGACCAAGACACTGCACATCAACCGCACAAAAACATGAACAAAAGCACCTGCCTGATGCCGCACAATTGCAACAATCAACATACATGTGAGCACTGAAATCCTGATTCATACATTCACCATTGAAAGACCAAACAAAATGTCACATTCTAATTTGTCACCAAACAACAAATTTGAAGAGTCATGGCGGGGCATCCCTGGACAATCTGTGACTCACAGCCTGCAAGACAATATCCAAGGTAAGAAGGTGTGTCAGGCACTCATCAAAGGACAGGGAGAGAGAGAAAGAGAGAGAAAAAGAGAGACTGAACAAGGAACGCAAGGCCAATCGGGCCCTTGGCTCATGCAAACATGCCAACAGCTGCGTGTGTCTCGAAATCTGTGCACCCCAAATCACAGGCCTGGCATCAAAGTCAGCGCGAAGTCCACATCACATTTAAGAAATGCAAGCAGTAGTCCGACTAAAATCAGGAATGAAAGCTCCTTTGTCTCAACACACAAAGCTGAAGGCCAACCGAACCCCCGACCTTGGTCCTGAATGCGGCTGGCACACCCTGCGTGAGATACCATACCAGCCTCCGTCCACTCCCACACCACGAGCTGCGCTAATGAAACACCAACGTGCCCACATACACTTGTCTCTGCACGACCTACACCTGCAAGGGATGCCCTTGACACATTGGTTAAAAACTACCCATACGTCCAAATGTTGCACACACATACGACTCATTGCCCAGAGCTGTGGCATATTGTCCACCGAACTTCCGCCGGTCTGAGGAGTGCCAGTGCCACAAGACCAACAAACGCAATGGCAGGCATTCCCGGGCACATGCACAACCCCTGTCACGTGGAACTGTACCGTGCACGAATGCTGCATCTGTTGGGATCCCTGCCAATGGCAGTGTTTCGAATCAGTTTCTGTCTGAGTTTCAGTCTTGCCTACGTCACCTGCATCCAGCCCTGGTTCCACTGTCGATCATGCACATTCGAGTGGCCCATGGAGGTCTGCCTATCCAACGCAACGGTAGCTGAATTGGATTATGACCTGACAGTGTGCCCCCTGTTGGCCCACGAACAGGAGTGTCACCGAGATAGCCGTGTATGGGATGCACAGATCTTTGGCGTATGTGCTGGCAGTTGCGCATGGGAGATTGCACAACTCCTCGTGTGCAGTGACCACATCGAGGCGCTCCCCTATTGGGCTGTGTTGCGGATTGGGGAAACGGTGTGGACTGAGCACATCTCCCCGGACCAGTTAATGGATTGGCTCACCCTGGTGTTCCTTGAACCCGACAACGACCTACTATTGGAACACATTGCACATGAAGCTGCGCTGGCATTCATGGACGAGTAACTACGTTCCAGCAGCCACATCGGATTGTCACCCACAGCACAGGTCCCAACACCTTGTTGCATCGTGGGGAATGCTCACATATCCCACCACAACAGAGGACATGTCTGCCTTCGTCTGGACTCTGAATGCATGTGCGTGGAACTACGCATGTGTACACACACCTGTGCAAGGCGATGCAGTTCCATGGTCAGAGCAGCACAGCGTCGTTTGGCAACATTACCAATTCGGACACACTGCTGGGGGGAGAGTACACACATGGCAATGTAGCACAACATGTGAACTTGTCGGACCCTTTCACCTGATCACTGTCAGCAGAGCAGACAGTCAGCGCAGTCCGGTGACAGAGCACTATGCAGACCCCATGGGCTGTGAGTCGTGCCCCCTCACACGGGGCAATGGGCAGACGCCAAACAACACATGACTCGTCCAGCAAGGCAAGGTGGGCTGAGACCATTGCCATCCGTGATGATTGGTGTTCATTTTTGCCTCCCCATTTCCTGCACCTCGACATGTTCCCATGCTGCGTGTAAGTGTCTTAAGCATGTCCCTGCATGTTGTGGCCATTGCCTTGTCCGTACTGACACGCACATGCCAATAAAGTCTACGCAACTTCACTGGTGTCTAACTGTGATGAGTGTTGATTAGATTGACCACTCGTGTGCCACAATGAGCATCGTCCCTACACAGGGAGGGACTGACTGACGCATGTACAATGGGGGTGGGTCCCTTCTGACAGCTCCACCTCTGTGAGCCAGACATTGTTTTGGGATAGTTGCTGGCCGACCTGTGCACTTATGTGTCTTCAGCAATGTGAGTATAGTGTCCAACCTCTGACCATGTGGAGCAATGTTATACATCATAACAGAATGTGTCCACACAGATGTGTGTGAGTAGGTATGCGACGTGAAGTTCTGTTGTCACATCTGATGTAGGACACCACTTCTGGCCTGCTACCGATTTGGTCATTCCTACACACAGCCCTATTCAATACATGGACGTGTGCCTACGTTGGGGGGTTGTGAGATTGTTGTTAACGTGCAATGGGGACACAGATAGTACTCCCCTTCACAGTCATCCAATTGGCCATGTGTCTCAGGGATAAACATGCGCATTGATGTCATTTACCAGGGTGTACCTTCTTGTGCAATCATTGTCCCTACATCCAGCCATACTTTCATACGTGAGTGAACATAGTCATGACACATCTGTGTGATTTCGAATGTTTTATTCACATTCTGGTGAATGACGGAGCTGGAGCTGTACATGGCCATCCAAGCCCACATAACATGGAAGCCCAGTGGTGGGCCAACTAGAGTCCTTTGGGGATTGAAAAGGGATTTGGATGAGGGAGAGTGCAGTCCGCAGCAGGATTGCTGTGTAATTGTCAAGCAGTGAAGATATGGCATTACGTGTCGGGGTCCGGGTGAATGTCGCAGAGTGTTCCGGGGGTTAGTGGAAGGTGTTGAACCAGGGCATGATGCATAGGGCAGAACCAGGCAGGGACAGGCCATATGGCGGTGATGGATGCTACTGCCTCCTTCCTCACACAGTAATTACCATCCACATCTTACTCCTCTGATACTTCTTCTGTGTCCGGTGTGTCCGGTGTGTGTGGCGGTGTAATGGCTGCATCACTGTGTGCCACCGACACATCAGGGTGCGAAGGTGATGGGGCTGCACCACTGTGTGCCACTGACACATCAGGGTGCGAAGGTGATGGGGCTGCATCACTGTGTGCCACTGACACATCAGGGTGCGAAGGTGATGGAGCTGCATCAGTGTGTGCCACTGACACATCAGGGGTCGGAGATGTGTGTGTCGAAGTTCCCGCTGCAGTTATCTGGGACTAGCTCAGTGGCAGCAATGGCAAGATGATGTACTGCAGGGCATGGAAGATCCCAGCTACATCTCGCTGGTGTTCAGCCTTGGCAGCCATACTTCCGGCCTGCATCTGCTCCATGGTCTCCATTGTCCTCCGCATCTGTGCCAACTCTGTGCTGTCATCGCTGGTGCCTGTCTGACTAGACAGTTCTTGTATCCGAGTAATGGCCACAGCGAGATCAGCCAAGGATTGTCGTGGAGCATGGTGCGGGCAGGGGGTGTCGGTTAGGGACTGTACGCGGTCCCTGATGGGATTCAGACACCCACGTATGGCATCAAGTTTGGCTGCCACGAGCTCGAAACCCACCCGCAGCTGATCAGCCAACTCCACCTGGCAACCCAACACATGGCGTTGAAATTCCATGTATTGTTCGTGGGGGTCCTGGGAGACAGCCGTGGTGGTGTGTGTTTCCTGCTGTGTGGTCTGTGCAGGTGGTGGGGTCACCTCGAGGCAGCTGGCCTGCCCTGCTCCTGGGGGAGGGGTGCGAAGGCTGTCCAGTAGCCGTTGGAGGGTGTCTTGACATATGTGCAGGTTGTCCACTTCATCATCACTGATTAGATGTGTGGTCTGCTCTGCAGGAGGTGTTGATTGTCCCTCTGCAATGTAAAGGGGAGATGCAGGTTAACAGAGTTTCCCATGTATGTTGACGCTTTGCAGATGTTTACATTCAGACTGCATGCCAATGTACATTTTGACTGTTTTGGTGGAGCTGGCTATTTGATGGCAGACAGTGGGATTTTCGACTACATGACGGATGTGTGGTAGTACCCGTACATTATCATCACACAGTGTCAGGTAATGCCAGATGTGAGTGGACAGTTACTACGCACAAGCGGAACCTGTTGTGTCCTCTGTCCTGTGGTGTAGGTGTTGCACTTTGTACCACATTGCCGTCATTGCTGATGTTCTGTGATTGCTATGTGTGTGTGCTGCATTGTGGGGGAGTTGCCCCTGCAGCTCTGATTTCGTGTACCCTTATCCCTTTGAGGCGGTGTGCCTTTGAATTGTGTGCTTTTCGGGGGCTGAAATGTTTGCGACTTGGGTCATATGTGCTCTTGGACAGATTTTGTGGCCTTGTACATTGTTTGTCTGCTGCATGTATTCGACGGCATGGGTTGTGGGTGCACGTGGATATGTCAGAGTGTGACCTGCTCCTTTACGGATGTGATCCGCACTGGGCCACCTCCATGTCGATTCGTGCACCGTGTCATGTTTTTTGGCTGCTGCCATGCTATCGGGCATGCAGTGTCACTTGCATAGACAGTGTGGCTCACACAGCCGCTGCTTTTCTGGATTCATCACATGTGCATGGCTCAGTTGTGTTGTTGGTGATTTGGAGGGGCCCATATGTTCACATGGTGTACGGGGGCCTACTTGGTGTTTGTATGTGTGCTGCAGTGTTGCAAGTGTATCAGGGACATGTTCCACAGTCATTGTGCGTGTGCAGTGTGCTACACATGATTGTGCATGTGTGCCATTGTGCCCATCTCCCCCGTCCCCCAGTCCCTGGTGGTTACTCACCCTGTTGCTGTTGGGTCATGTCATTTTGAGCTGTGTCATGGCCCCCAACTCCTGCCACCATCTCCACACTGATGACTGTGGCCACTATTTCCTCCAGCTCATCCAGCTCCTCCTGTGGCGCAGGACTCCCACCTCCAGTCGCCGTTGCTGTCTTCCTGTTGGCGGCGAGTTTCTCCTTGGTTTGGCTGTGCACTTCATGCCAGCGCCTCTTGACCTCCTCCATTGACCTCCTCCACACTCCGACTGCATTGACGTTGGTGACAATGAACTGTCATATTTCCGTTTGGGTTGCCAGTGCCGCAGTGGAGGTGATGAACAGTTGTTGATGGTGTTCTATCACCTCCGTCATGATGATCCGGTCTTCCTGCGGACTGAACCCCGTCTTCCTCTTCCTCTTCCTCTTCTCCTTGCCCTTCCCCGAACACGGGGTTCCATACTGGTCCTCCGTGGGGCTTGTGGAGTTCGGCTTGTCCTCTGCACTCGGTCCGGGTGCATCCATGGTGCTACGCAGTTTGAATTGGTTTTGGTGTGTTTTTTTTTTTTGCTTTTATAGTGCATTTTCCCGCATGATGCGTGGGAATTGCAGGCCTGTCGCTGGTTTTCGCTGATTTTGGTATCGCGCTTTGTGGCATCGCAACTTTTTGGGCGTTCGTGTTTAGCATTTTTTGTTTGTCGCGTTGGTTTTTACGAGGTCATTTGGCACGTTATCATGCTGCTATCGCATGGTGCCACTGGGTTGGGAATTGGACGTTAAGACGGTGTTATTTTCTCGCGATGGACTGCGATATGCAAAGTTGCGTTAAGCTAAATTTGCGATGGTTATCACACGTTCTTGAGAATATGCCCCTATGTGCGCTAGTATGTATGTTACTGTGCGTGCGTGTTAATGATAGGGAATGCTGTGTGTGTTTTTGTTAGTGTTGCAGTCTGTGATACTTTGGTGTGTCTGTTGCTGTCAGTGAAGACGTATGAATGGTGACTACGTTACTGTCAGTGATGCTGCTCGTGTTTTGTGCCTGTGTCTCTTGAGGTTTATATAAGTGTGCTTGTTTTCCTTGGTTCTGCTCTGTGTGCAGTTTGTGTCATTTTCAGCTATGTAGTGAGTGTGCACGTGTGTTTGTATCAAAGAGGCTGTTTTGTTGAGTCCTGGTCTGTAACTGTGTGGTTGTGTGTAATGTACTGTGTTGTGTGTCTGTCGGTGATGCTGTGCCTGTGTTATTGCTCGGTATAATATCATGCAAGTTCTGTTATTGTGTGTTACAATCAGTGTTAGACCTGGTACGATTGGCGTGGGTCTCCCTCCCTTTTTTTTATGACGGATTGCCTCCTCTGTTTTTTTTATGTTTGCTGGTTTAGACGCTTTGGGCACTGCGCCACTGCTATCCAGTGCGCAGTGCAAGTGCTCCCTGAGAAAAGGAATGTTGAATTTGTGATTCCATGATTGGTATTTTGATTTACTGTCAGACCCTCGTATCGTGCACACCGGTGCCTGGGGCTTGTAATTCAAAAGCTACTGGTGGGCTCGCAGCACCGATTGTGCCACTTGCCGGAGTAGCCCATAAAGTATGACTCGAGCCTGCCACCGCAGAGCGCCGTACGCAGCCTGTGCCGCTGTGTGACTCGGCGAGTGCAACCACTCGCCGGTCTGTGACCCTTCCCTTGCGGACATGTTAGTCACCCCTACAGAAGGCCTGCGGGCAGGGTGCGTTGTATGTAGAAGGCAGGTCATGCCTTGGAGTGTGTGGCATGACCTGGTAGTGAATTACCCCCTAGCGCGGTTTTCACTATTGCAAGGCTACCTGTTCCCTGTAGGCCACACTGGGCAGTTTTGATTATAGCATCCTATAATCCTAACTGGCTCAGGGAACCAGGTAGAGAGTCCAGTTTAGTATGCCTGAACTCAGAATGGGAAGATGCATCTTTTAGGAAAGATGATTTTAACATTCTGTGTTTGAAAATACCTCTTTTAGAAAGACGGTATTTTCTTGCCTAACCATCCAGCCTGCTTCTGCCAGAGTGTGTATTGTATGTCTGGGTTTGTGAGTGACAGGGCTGGGGGTACCCAAGGAGGTAGGGCGCGACGGCACTAGGCTGATCGTTGCGAGAGTGGTGGGATGAGCAGGCGCCTGGGTCTGAATAGAGCAGGGCCATCTCCCCCGGTGCTGGCTCCACTTCCTGTGGAGCGTCTGAAGACCCTAGCCCGCCCCGACAAAGGAGGAGAGCACACCTGGTCGAGGGCACCCGAAACTGGTTTGGTCCGGGCACAGGACCCTCTGCCCTCGAGGACAAAGGGATGTATGAGTATAAATATTGGGGCCCTGACCCCAGAACTTTAGGATCACTTTGGGAATGAACAAGAAGACCCTCTGCCGAGGAAGAGCACCCGGAGACCGCAGGAGTTGTACTGCCCCTCTGCCAGAGCGCTGTAGTGGGTTGGCCTGTGGTGGTGTCTCTCGTGCCAAGGAGAGGTAGAAAGGACCAAGGAAGAAACTTTCATCATCTTGCCGAATATTCTCCAAGGGCTAGAGTCGAGCTAGCCTCCTGTTTGAAGACGCAGGGATACCAACGACCTCTTCTGTTTGAGTGAGGGCTGGAACTGCGGTTTCAGCTGCTAGAGAGGAACTCTGCAACTCAAGCCAGCCACCGACGGCGCTTTCTGCAACGAGACCGTGAGCGCTGCTCCGACTCGCCCCGTAGACCGACACCTGCCGCTGTGCTGCACCGGCTCCGAGATCGTCATCTGGGCGGAGCCGATCATCGACAAGAGTGAACCAACATTTCACTGACTCAACGACATCAGCAATGACCTGTGGTGCCGGCACTGCCGTAACGTCACCTCCTCTCCGGTAAGGACCGAAGCCGCCCCCTGCCTGCATCCGCATCCAGAGCCTCGCCGCATGGCTTTCCCCTGAAGCAAGGAGCCGACGCTACAACGTGCCACACGACATCACAGCTCCCTGACGCCGAGAAGAGCCTTTGTCTGTTTTTCTGGAGGTACTGTCCCGTGAGAGTCTAGTTGTGACTCCGGGCCCGACGCTGCACTCCTCGCAGGCGGGCTGTACCCCGAGAACTCTTTTGTGCGTTGAAGCGATAACTCCCGTTGGGGTTATCTATTGCAAGAGACACTTGAAGCTAAAGCCTATTTTTGAGTAACCGTAAAGCATATTCGTACTGTGGAATCTTTTGCCGTTAATGTCTTGTATTAATTATATAAAGCTTACTTATTTTTGATACATCCCGGTGTGGTGTCCGTTTGTAGTGGTTCATACATATTACTGTATGTGTTCACAAATGCTTAACACACTGCCTCTGAGATAAGCCTGACTGCTCGTGCCAAGCTACCAAGGGGGTGAGCAGGGGTTATATACAGCATGTAACTCCCTTGCCCTGACATAGACGAAGGGTCCCTACTTGACAAAGGTGCATACCGTTGCCAATTAGAGACTCCGGGTTCTAACAATCAGTTATGCTGTAGGCATATTGTTGTATCGGTTTCAGTAGCACTGTGTTGTGTAGCTGTGTGTCACTGACGTGTGTTGGTGTTTGAGATGCTGTGTGTAGGTGTGTCTGTGACACTTGTGTAGGTGTATTGCACAGTTCTATGTATTAGTGATGAGAGCGTGTACACGTTTCTTTGTCAGTGATGTATCTGGGTGTGTCTGTATCAGTGAAGGTTTTTGTGTTCTCTCTCTCATTGGATGTGCAAATGAAGCAGTGTGTGGTGTGTGGCTCTGTCTGACAGCGATGTTGCGAGTATATCGGTGTTCTGTATCAGTGGCGTATGTCTTTGTCTGTCGGTGGCACTTTTAGTGTTGTGTATCTCTCCATCTTCTCTGTCAGTGACTCTGTGTGTTGGTGGTTCTATGTGTGTATGTATGAGTGACACCACAGGTGTGATGGCTTGTCTGCGTTACCTTTCGTTTTGTGTATGTCTATATAGGGTACATGTTTAGGAATGTTGTACAGCTCTGTGTGCATGTGTCAGTGACGCTGTATTTGTAATGTGTGTGTGTGTGTACCAGTGTCTTTGTGAGTGTGTTGGCGTAACAGTGACGCTTTGTGTGCTCAGTAGCGTGAGTCAATGATGCTGTGTAGCTACACGTGCGTGTATCCTTGACACTGTGAGTGTATTGTTGTGTCAGAGACACTGAGCACGTAGGGTGACTCTGCATGTCAGTGATGTGCTGAGTGCATTGCTGCTTTAGTATCAGTGATATCGTGCTCTGGGGGGTCTGTGCCAGGGGTACTTTTGGCCGTGTGCAGCCGTCTGTGCCTGCATGTGTACGTGATGCATTTTATGCGGAGTGTGTGTGTCTGTACATGGTGAGACTATGATGCTTTGCATGTTGTGTGGTTCAGTGTGGCAGTACAGCTGTTTGTTTGTGGGTCAGTGTTACTCAATAATGCTGTAAACATACACACAGTGCCTTTTGGAGGTGATCTTGTAATGTGTTGTCAAGCCAAGCGATTTTATAGTCATTATTGCATTCTATTGTTTTTTGCCTGCATGTTGTTATGGTTTTTATTAACTAAACAATAAACTAAACGAAACTCAATAATGCGGTGTGTGCTTTGTGTAACTGTCAATTATGTTTGTGTACGAGTGTCAGTGTCTTTAAAGTTGTTTGTGTGACTCTCTGTACTAGTCATGGTGTAGATGTGCTGGTGCGTGTGTGGCGCTGTGTGTGTTGTAGCTCTGTGTGCATGAGCTCCGTATGGCAGTACTGTTGTACTAGTGTGTCCGTGTTGCTCAGTAATGCTGTGTGTGTGTGCATTGTGTCAGTCAGTTATGTTGTGTGTTGGTGCGACTGTGTCAGTGTTGTGTGAATGTCTCTTTGTACTAATGATGATTTCTAAATTTTGGATTGAGTGACGCTGTGTATCATGTGTGCTCTTTGAGCACGTGTTTCAGTGATGGTGTGTTTGTTGCGTGTCTCTCTATGTGCTCCAATTGTGTTAAATTCTCTGGCAGTTTAATTTGCTCCCCTATTATTACTATTGTTCATATGTACCCTGCAGCTTAGTTATACAAAATAACACATTAAGTACGTACTTCTCAATGCAGTTCTATATATGCCTAATAAATATGTTAGCTTTAACCCACGATAATGTAAAGCATAACTAAAAAATTATAAGGTCCCAAAGGCGAGACCTATTGGCTATGCCAATGCTTGTTTAATGTAGTAATCGTGTTTGCAGAGTAGTGGAGAAAGAGGGTGGGCCTCTAACCATCTCTCAGGAATCCAGCTGTGTAGGACTTACAGGAGGTGCCTGGAGGACTTCTTGGCCCCCACGGTCCCTCAGGAGTAAAGTGAATTTCATCCCCTAAACATTAGTGCACCAGGAGCGGCGTTTGCAGAGTGGTGAAGAAAAGGAGCGTGGCCTCCGAAGACCTCTTGGCAATTCCGCAGCATGGGACTTGCTGGAGGTAACAAGAGGGGTACAACTGAGTTTCAAAGATGGCTGCCAACACAAGCGTGTCCAATATTTTTGACTTAAATTCTTCTTTCACCAAAAATAATAATCAGCAGGTTAAGCTCCAATTCTTAAAATTCAGAGAGACCCAGAGATCACGTGTGGAATCCACCGAAAGCTCTGTTAGGGACTATATTTCCTTATCAAGACAAAGCCACTCTACGTTATAACTAATATTAGCTCTCACTCGGTGGGGAAGGTCACTTCTGATCTATTTTAGAGCAGGAACAGTGTGCTTTCCAGAGGACAAGAGTGCTACTTGCTGCACCTCATTGGTCTGCCCATGCAACGGCGACTCTGTTTCATCTCAGTTGCATTTTATGTTTTTTTGTAGATATTTTAGACTACTTTTTATTCACTTTTTAAAACCAATTTTTAAAGCGCCTAATGTTCCAAGACTGCAGAGATGTGTTGCTTTATTTCCATCTTTTAGACAGCGCCGATGTTTGTTACAGAGTGAGTTCTTTTTTTGAAAGCCGCAGTGAGGTCATGCAAAGCAATGAAAGGCACATTTCATAATATTTTGTTTTTTCCTAGGTTTATAGGGGCATATTTACAAGCCTCTTGCGCCTCCATTGCGTCACTTTTCTTGACGCAACGGTGGCGCAAACAATGCGGCCAATTTACAACGTGATGCATCTAGGGAGATGTGTCACGTTGTAAAGTCCTACATCACATTATACCTGCGCCAGGTATAATGTATGCAGGCTAGGCGTTCCCACGCAAAAAGCCATGTTGAACTGACCCAGTGAAATTTACATTTCACTGCATCAATTTACGCCTTCACTGCGTCAAAATCCATACGTCTGCTCAGACCAAGTGTAAGGAATGACGCAGGGCTTTTTGAATGGGACTCACCTATCTGTTGTGGCACATTGCTGGAGTTGCGTCAATTTCATGGAGCACTGTATTGTAATACAGCGCATCCATGGTGGTGCAAGGACATTTGGCACTGGCGCAAGGAAACTGACGCATCAATGCAGATGTGTCAGTTCCTTGTAAATCTGCCCCTTAACGTTTAGAAACATAGAGGACGCTTTGAGGTTTTTGATTTCTATTTAGCTATTAAACTGATGGACATAATATTTAATGTACAACACTGTCTTAATGCGTAACATGCAATATGTACTGTGTGGATGAAGTGGGATAACTTGCGTTATTTGCACTAATCAATGCACATTACTGTTGGTAATCTGTTCAGGTGCTGCTATAGATCTAACTTTTATGCTATTTTATCGTTTATACTGCATTGTTCTTGTTCTTTCATGATTTCATTATTTAAAATTGAATTAACTAATTTTTGATTTGATTTGGCAGTTTGTGGTATGAGAAATGAAGGTTCCCAGCTATGTTGTGTGTTTTGTGGTTCTCTATCTCTAGAAGCACACATTTGTCATGTAATAGAGAAAAGAGTAATGATCTCCTTGCATATCACGTCAGCATCCTAATACAGGTTTTATCTAAAACAGACATTTCCCTATGTTGTTTTATTTTATAGCCATGCTTTTATTATGGAACTTCAGTGATGTCGGTTATTGTCATGCCATCAGGGTTAAGGTTATGTGACATCGCTTCTTAGGAACATTGAGGGTTAAAGGTCATATGATGTCACTTTCTGTGATTTCATTGAGGTCAAGAGTGCATGATGTCACTTACACGTGCATCCAGGCGTTCCCTGTAATTAATGCCTGACTCTCTGGATACCCAAATATGACTGTGAATCTGACCCTTGAGTGACAGAGCAATCTATTCTAAACTGGCTGGTATAGCTTTCGGCTTGAAGCATTTTTTATCAGTATGGACTGCTTTGCTGACTATCTTCCCTGGTATCTTTTTTTCCTTTCCACTATTTTCTTCTACCTGATTGGATCACTTTGCGGCAGCCTCTAAGTGGCACGTGGTTCCTGCCACGACACTGACAAATAAATAATCTGTATAAAATGTACACACAGCTCCGCGTGACTGACCTGAAGTTACCTTTCGTCATTTGAAAAAAAACAACATGACAATGAGGAAAACAAATGAAAATGCAAATGTTTTTCTAAAGTCACTTTGAATTCCTTATAACAGGTTTGCATCATTTTGCATTAAGCCTGCTTGTATAATGTGAACAGGTGCCGCCAGTATGCAAACCTAACGCAATTCCTCGTTCCACAAGGAGCCCTCAGGTTTGGAGTGTGATGTCACGTCTCGTCTCCATGAGACCAGAAGTTTCCCTAAGTGTGTCTCAGCCTCAGTGAGCCTCGTCACTGAGGTCTTGCTACTCTCCTAGTCCTAACAAAGCAGAGGATCACTGCTGGACAAGTGCACTGCCTTCAGGGGGACCCAGGAGAGAACCAAGTGAAATGAATGCATTCTTGAGCACTTCCAACTCAGGGGGAACGGCTGGGATGTCTATCCCATCACACAGGATACCCTCGCGGGTGTCAGTGCGCTTTACAAATACACATAACAGAGCATAACAAAACATAACATAACGTAACATAACAAAACATAACATAACGTAACTTAACATAGCATAACCTAACATATAGCCTAACATAACGTGACGTAACGTGTTTACTTGTACGTGGTCAACTATATTGAATAAATGATCTGCCATGGATTAAATACAGTATTAACTGCTACGTTCCTTTTATCTGTCGGGCGAGTCATTAATAATATTTTCCCTCATGGGCCTCAATTAGGGGTAGCCGCAGGTAGCAGCTGCTACCCCTAGCTTGCCCTTTGGTACACTATCACTGCCTTGCCTACACCCTGTATCAGGGGTCATGAAGGCAGCAGATACAGAAACTAAGCAGGACAAAGGCAGCATTATTTACTTTCTGTAGTTTCCCTCCTTGTCCGTCTTCTAGTCTATAAAGGTGCCCAAGAGGTTGCTGAGGAGAAAAGTTTGGAACACGAGCTCAACCATGCAGTGTCATCAAGGGTCATTTCGATGGATTGTCCTTCATGGGTCCACTCGCCTAAATACAGCAGAAAGGGAAGCTTCTACCAGCAATGCAAAGCCCCAGCTGACCAAACTATGATCAAATGAGGCCACATTCCTAATACATGGTAACAGTGCACCTGTAGCGCCGCGGGGTCAAACCGGTGGCGGGGGGGTCTCACTTTCTTGTATTGATACATGGCTAAGCCAATCTGAGCCTTTAGGCAACGCTCTTGACAAACTACTTAAACATATATGAGACCCGTCCTATAGAACCTTGAAAAAGGTGCACACATTATTAATCAGTAGTAAAATAACTTAACATTAAGGGCCTCCCCTCAGGGACCTAATGTATGGTCTACTAATGGTTTATGTAAATAAAACCTAGGGCCTGATTCATATCTCGCTGGACGGGTTACTCTCTCACAACGGTGGCGGGTAACCCATCCGCTGAAATATAAATCCCACAGTTTATAATGGAATTTGTTTTTATGCAGGTGGGATGTCCATCAACACTGTGACGGAGTACCCCATCCGCTGAGATCTAAATCAGTCCCCTAGTCAGTCTAAGGATGCTGTCTACTTTATTTTCTTTGGGTGTAAAGCATACTCTTTAATATTCAACTGAAAACTGTAAATCATGGGTACATTTGATGAATATAATGCAGACACGTTTTAAGGCATGGGCAATGTGGGTTCTGGCCCAGGGCCCCAGCCTTTACGAGGGCCCCCTGTTAGAGCCAGCTCTCTTCTGCAGATGACCTTTAATTATTCTTAAATAAATTATTTTAAATACCGTTTTCCTTTAAGAAAAATGTTTTATTTGTTTGATGTGAGTCTATTACAGACATTTTGCGGAGAAAGTGTATTTGTTTAATGCAACATTCAAGAAAAATGATTTTTTTAGATCAAAACAGGATCTCACATATGAAAAATGTGGAGGTGTCACAGAGTGTATTTTTAGTAATTAGCGAGCCGCGGTGGCCACTATCCCTGAAACACATTTAGAATTTGGACAAGTGCGCCTGTGCACTGTCAGTGACATAGTGAAAGAGTGAACGAAAGAGCTGAAATGGGATCATAAATTCAAAGCTGTTCCGAACAGAGGCCCCCAAAATACGTTTGGCCCAGGGCCCCCAAAATCCTTAAGATGTCCCTGACATATTGTACTCTCTGAATAATCTTAGGTGAGTAAAATCCCCTATTGGTATTGTATCCTTCACCAACTAAAAGGACAACAGCTCATGTAAACATCTCAGAGCTGACTGCCTCTTTTCTACTGCTGTGCAGAATTGACATGATAATTCTAGAGATGCATGGTACGACCCTTCTGTGTGAGAAATCTTGAACAATGCATTCCCATTCAGAGCCACAATTCCCTGGTCACTTGCACACATCCCAGCCTGGTGGCTTCAGTAGTTACTTATTAACTCTCTACAACTTAACTAGTCAGCTGTAATGAACATACTAATATTCTGGGCTCTGGTTTAGACCTATATTGTTCAGCAGACATTCATCAGCGATCTGGATCTGGATGGCTAACCCCTTTTCATGCATCAATATCACCTACTCACTTTGGGCGTACAGTAATAAAAATGAACTCAGATATTTCATCTGCTTATCCACTGCTATGCATGTTAATCTCATTCCTCTAGGAGTATAGATGCTAAACTTAATGACTTAACTCTAAGAACTGATTTTGTTTTACTCAGAAAATATGGTGCAGGAAGCTGGGAACATCCTTTGAGAAAGGGAGCCATAAAATGCTTCATGTGGGTCTTTCCCTTCTCCATATATTACATTTGTGCATATCTCTTATGAGACCAACTTTTGTCAAAGTTCCCTATTAAGTCTCAACATCTAACGGGCGGGTTCCTTCTCTGGGAGTCTCACATGCTGAGACAAAATTTGTCTCAGTCTTTCAAACATACCTGTTGCCTCTTCAATCAGCATCAAGGGAAATACTTTGAAACATCATTGCTTGAAAGGGAATCCTGGTGGTTCACCTGTGGGCCTATGTCAGCAGGGTCTCTTTATCACCTTAGACTATTGCCTTAGCACAAACTTGTGGTGGATTTAAATTACATCAGGTCAAATATTTAGGAGCTTTGGACCTCGTCTCATTACTGATTCATCTGAGGGACCCATGAGTATGACATGGGCGCCTGTAGGAGAGACGAGCAGGAGCCCTTTTAGGCATGTCCCCGTGAATGAGTGAGTGAGTGAGTAAATGCGCTTATAAGAGCAAAGTTGTCTCACGCCAATTTGGACACAAATTACCCCATATACAAATAAGGCAAATCACCAGGTGAAAAGTGGTCTTTGCTGTACTATTGAGGTCACCTTGTGGTAGTTTCGTCAATACACAAACAAGACACTGAAGCACACACTGTCCTGTTTGCAGGTCTTGGTCTTTTCTTTCATAAATTCCAACTCCTCAGTAGTAAGTTTCAGTACAAAACATGAATGGTACTTAGTTCTTATTTAATTCAGGAACAATTTCCAGTACATAATTGTTCACAAACGCAGCAGTCGACACATGTTTCATCCTCCTGGACTTTTTCAAGGCTGATTTGGACCCCGGTAATGGGGATATTGGTATGGTTTTGCCAGTAAACAGACAATCATGGGTTGATACTCCCGGTAAACATGGTATCCCCCTTCCCAAGCTCGTTATTGACTCATATTTAATATTGAAATGGCTTGGGTTGTTTGAAACTCCACATTACTAATTTGGTTGAGATCCACCAATACGTGGATTGGCAGATTCTTGATAAGCCTGTGGTTCCTTATCACAACGTGGTTAAAGACACAGTCCACACGAGGACTTACTAGTACAATATAGCAATATTTGGTGTTTAGAGGAGTTATGACAACCTTTGAGCCCCGATGCCACTGCCTCATTCAAATCATTGCCCTATTGCCTGCAAGGTAACTGCACTTGTAACTGCTCATTTAGTAGTTAAATATAGCAATATTTGGTGTTTAGAGGAGTTCTGAAAACATTTGCCCCCGTGCCACTGCACCTCCAGCAACATTGAAATCATGGCCCTTGTGCCTGCTAGATAACTGCACTTGTGACTGCCTGTTTAGTAGTAAAATTTGGTAATATGCTGCGTTTATTGGGGTCTCTAAAGCTTTTGGCCCTGTTGCCAGGGCACCTGCGGCACCATTCAAATCAAGGCCCTTTTAACTGCAAGATAACTGCAATTGTGTCTGCCTGTATAGTAGTAAAATATAGCAATATTAAGGGGCCGATTCCGATTCGGGCCGGAAATCTCTCCGACCGAGCCGGACCCGGAGAGATTTCCGACCGAATCGGACCCGTGCAGCCCGACCGAAGGAGTACGATGCGCACGTATGCCATCGGACTCGAGTCGGTCGGACTCCCATTGAAGTCAATGGGAGCCTGTCGTACAACGCGTACGCGGGCTCCCATTGACTCAATGGGTGCGAGGCGGACAAGGGCGCCCCCTACAGCGTGTACGCGGTGAAGCGATTCACGCCGTACCCGTACAGGTAGGGGGGACCCATGGGTCCCCCCTGTGTGCGACTCGCGCGGCTACGCGTACAGGGGGGTCCGACACGGACCCCCAAAGTACGGCTCCGACAGCTCTTTCGAGCCGGAGTGCGCGGCTCGGTCGGACTGCTCGCGGCGCGCATCGTACTTACCCGGCCAGGGAACGTCTCCATTGCGCGGTGCGAGTCGTGTCCGTGCGAGTCGGTCGGTGCGGTTAGACTCGGGATCGAGTCGGTCGGAGCGGTCGGGACACCCGGACGAGTCGGTCGGCGAATACGCATCGTACTCGCTCGCCTGGACACGCGTACGAATCGGTCAGGAAATAGGGCTCCGAATCGGATCCGGTTAAGCCGAATCCGATTCGGAGCCCTACCGGCTGAGATCGGAATCGGCCCCTAAGTGTTTAGAGAAGTTCTGACAACTTTTGGGCCCAGTGCCACTGCACCTGATGCACCATTTATTTTATGACTCTGTTGTCTACAAGGTAACTGCACTTGTGACTGCCTGTTTAGTAGTAAAATATAGCAATATTAGGTGTTTAGTGGGGTGCCTAGAGCTTTCGGTCCTGGTGCTACTTCACCTGCTGCACTATTCAAATCATGACCCTATTGCCTGCTAGATAACTGCACCTGTGACTGTCTTGTTTAGTTGTAAAATAAGCCTATATTAGTGTTAAGAGGAGCTCTGATAACTTTTGTGCCTGGTGCCACTGCACCTGCTGCACCATTCAAATAATGACCCTGTTGCCTGCAAGTTACTGCACTTGTGACTGCCTGTTCAGTAGTAAAATGTAGCAATATTTGGTGTTTAGTGGAGTTATGACAACTTTTGGCCCCCGTGCCACTGCACTTGCTGCACCATTAAAATCAAGCCCCTTTTAACTGCAAGGTAACTGCAATTGTGACTGCCTGTATAGTAGTAAAATATAGCAATATTAAGTGTTTAGAGGAGTTCTGACAACTTTTGAGCCAGCTGCCGCTGCACATGGTTCTGTTGGTTATGTTATTGTATTTGTTTAAATGTATTTTAAACATTTCTTCAATGTTATTTCCTGTGATGCTATTGATGTCAAAATGTTATGTGATATCACGTCCTATTTTACCAAACATTCTAATTAGAACGCTGTCTTAAGAATTTTTTTTTACTTGCGAATTCTCCTATTACTCACTGTCTGCTTTACTCCTTCCCAGCTACCTCTTTATGAAGCTAAGTGTGTATGATGCCTGGGAGACTTCCGGAAGTGGTGACAAATTTACCTTCTTACAAGAAAACACCAAGGAAGTTAACCCCTGATGAATCTTGAAACTAAGTTTGACCTTCTCAGTTACTTTCCTTGTGGAGAAAATCACATGCAAATGTATTCAGGCATCCTCTCCCAGCACCATCTTTGTTCCTCCGGTGCGTGTTGGTTTTCCAGACAACACGGGGGATTGTGGGGTGAGCGTCTCTAAGAGTCAGCTTCAGGATAAAGCCACATGAAGGAGAGCTCTGGTCATAAATCTCCCTGAATTGTTGGTCAGTGAACTGATATTGGATTTTGGTGTTTCTAAATTATTGTCTATTGCAAGTTTTTAACTATTTAATAAATGTATTGTTTTTGTTACATTATTATCCCCAATCCAAAATGGCCGAAGCTTTTGATGTCATGTCCAGTTTTCCTAACTGTAAAAGGAGGTCCATTGCGATGTCCAACTGTGCAGCAATTGTTCCTGAATTGTTGCACACTCGCTGTACTTTCCACACTGTCTGCAGTTTCTGTTACTATTCTTCTGCTATTTCTCTGCTACTTGGCCTAGTCAGGTAGAAGTTTTCTTCTGGTCTCCATTTTTTCTCCTTCTTGTTGGATTATTTACTGGAGCATTGCAAGGCTACCTGTACAATCTGGCATTTGGTACTGCCTCTGGAGATAAGCGGCCATTTCTACAAACCATGAAGGCTCTCCAAGTGTCGCCCAGAAAACCCCCACTTGACACTTGCCAGTAATTCGCTCTTTTGCATCTCAGAGAAACATTCAAACTACAACTTGCTAATTCCATAATTATTACTTTGAGCAGGATAGCAGCTGCAAATACCTAATAATCATCTCTACTGCTGTAATTTACTGTTGTCTTTTAAACTGCTTGCATTTCATGAGACCGAACCGTGCCATAAAAACCAGGCCCTCCTCTGAGTGGAAAAGGATGCTTTAAAGAGTAGGCCTGTCATTGCAAAATACTTGCTTCGCCCAGTTTCATCACATCATAGACTAATACCACCTCCCTTGATTCTGAACTGTCCACTGGGGTCTGCTTCCCCACATACTCCCACCTGACATCCACCAATCTCAATCTATCTATCTGTGCAAGGAGAAACCCCTAGTCCACATTTGTTTCCTGTGCCTACAGATGAAGAATGCTCACTTCCACTTGAACCTAATGTGGGAGACTGGTGGAGTGAAATAGGGACATGATGTAGTGTGGATAAGGTTGCTTTAAAGAGATAGGTAGGTGTTTAAAAAAGAGTTAGTGCACCTGGTGCCATCCACTTACAGACTAACCTACCCATTATACTGAAACATCTTAACTCCAATCTTTCTCTCCTGCCCTAAGTGACCCACCTACTTCTCTCTACTCACTCCCATCTCGACTAACCGATCTGCCTTTCCATCTGTCTGTGTAAGCACCAACTCTACCAGTCCTTAAGGCTGCTCATCTTGATTAGAGGTGTGTAAAATTTGCATAATTTGCAATGGCAGCGGCCACAAACAGAAAGTGGTGGGGCGGGTGGAGGGTGGGGGCGGGGAGAGCAGTAAGAGGAGCGCGAGGGGGGTGTTTAATAATCATTTATCAAACTTGTGTTTATTGAATTTTTTACCACAATTATCACAGTACATTGCAATGCAAAGAATCATACTTCCAGTATACAGCTGTAATAATGCTAGTTCCGTGAACAGAATATTACGGTTATAACGGGTCCCAGGTGTTTCTAGGGGACATATACACATTACCGGTACATCTCTGACAATAGCTTCACCTTAAACTAGCCCCTCCCCTGAAGCCCTAACCCACCCCCTCCCCAACCCCCAGTCCCCTTGTCAAGTAATCACTCCTGTTCTTGTTTACAGGAAGCGTGCAAGGGGGCCTGCGGATGAACTCCCAACTGTGAGAGAACAAAATACAAAAGAAAAAAATATATATAAAAAATAAATAAATAAATAAACCTGGGCTCTTGTAAGTCAACCTAAATAGGACCCTGGGTAATTAGAGAGTGCGGAATGCAGCCTATGACGTGCTCTGATGTGTGACGATACGCTATTTAGAGTTGGAAGAGGTGGTGGGCTCTGACCCTCGGGGAGCACACAGTCATCGGTAGTCCCGTGGATAAATACTTCACTAGAGGACTCCATGTATATTCAAAAAATGTTAAAGTGTCTCTATGAATGTCGCTCAGTCGTTCCATGGTTAATGCCCTCCAGAGGCGTGCCTGCCATTGTGACATGGCTGGAGCCTCTTGCTTCTTCTAAGCTGCAGCCAGGGCCATCTTGGCAGCACCAAAACAAAGCGACAAGATGGCCTGGTCCGCCGTGGTTTGATCTTTCAGCCCCGGGTCTCTAAGTCCTAGAAGCACAAATGCCGGAGAGTCAGGAATGGGGTAACCTAAGATGTCTTTGATATGAGCGAGAATTTCATTCCAAAAGGGACGAATGACCGGACAGTCCCACCATATTTGTCGAAAATCTCCGAGAAGGCCGCAGCCTCTCCAGCATAGATCCGTTGTGTTGGAAAAATCTGTTTGAGTTTTGTGGGGTATAGGTACCAGTCATATAACACCTTATAGTGGGCTTCTCTGTGCGTCAGGGAGTGATTGTGGCGTCTTATGTCCCTCCATATTGCCTTCCACTGGGTGTCCGTAATGTCTTGGCCAAGTGTTTTTTCCCAGAAATCAAGATACCGGGGACATGGGGATGGCAAGGTGCGTAGCAGGAGTGCGTAAAGGAAGGAGATAGTCCCTTTCATGGACTCTGCTTTTGTCAAATAACTTTCGAAGGGTGTGAGGTTCCTTGTCGCCCCTTCTCTAATCCCGGGTTGTAGGGCCCAGTGGCGTAGTTGGAGATAATGGTAGTGTTCTGACTTGGGTAAGTTGTCACGTTGGCAATTTTCAAATGTCAGGAAGTCCCAATTGTTGGGGGCGTGGCTTCGGCGCCACTTAAGATGGCCGCCTGAATCGGAGGCTCCGCCGCACCGGGACATTTATTAGCCACGGGTGCATATTTCTGCACCTTTTTACTACCGGACAGCACCTGTTTTCAACGTCGGAAGATGCCGAGCGTCTGGTGAGCGTTTTTTCAGCATGAAGCGCGTTCTGCTTCTTCTCATTTTCGTCGTTGATGCAGTCTCCTCAGCGCGTGCGCCATTTTGATTGCCGAGTCATTGCTTACTGGAAATAACGCATGGACTGCCGGTGTCTGCTCTATTCCAGCATTTGCTCGGTTTTCAAGGTAACATTTCTGCTTAGTGGAGCAACTTGGTATTGCAGTTTGCTGCTCTGCTTTCACCACTTTCACAGATGATTCATTTATCTCAGAGCAATAACTAATATGCCTGCATTACTCTGTCAGCCATTATTATAAACTATATTCTGAGAGATGTTTCTGACAGCGTTGTCCACTTTGCCATGTCGTGTAAGGAATCCCCATGGCATCCTCTACATCAAAAGCTTTGATTTTCACTTCTTTTAATTACAAGTCTCACGGAGCCATTTCTCTGTTGGTGCCTTCTTAACAGCACTTCAGCTTTTTGGAGCCTTTTTTCTTCAGACAACCAGCCTTCCGTTTAGTGGGGGTTTCTTCTCAGCATGGCTCTCCTAGTTGGATATCACTAATCTCTGGTACGTGACTTACTTGTCCACAGTTGACTCCCCTCTTAGTGCTACTCCAGATCATCTTTGCTTGATGTTATTATTCAGATTTATAATGGACTATTATCTCCTTTTGTGTAGCTTTTAGTCATCTCAAGAAACTACTCTACATTATTCTTTTTTTGTGAGGTCTGTAAGTTATGGTTATTATATAGACTGTATATTATCCTATGTGCTACCTGTGTTCCTTCTATATATGGGAAGACTGCGTAAACCACAACATATTTGTGTACCTAAAAACGCTCTTCCTCATCAACACCAACGCCTTCTTCAGTGCCATTCTCATCCCATACTGCTGAAAAGATGGCAGGTGTTACTTCTAATCGTTCTGTTTCATCACAGTCCATCACTACAAAAACCTCATCACCTTCATCATCTTCTAAACGTCTAAAGCATGATTCTCCCTCTCCTGAGAAACCGTCGTCTCCTATTTCCTTGGAAATGTTGTTGGAGGAAATTCGAGCTCTGCGCCCCTTTGTAGAGGAGACCAACAGTAAAATGCAACTCTTGGAGGAGAGGTGGTCTACAATGGAGAGCAGAGTTTCTTTGGTGGAGCAGCAAATCTCTGTGGTACAAGATAACTCTCAGAGGCTTTCTTCTTTGGAGGGAGAGATCCGAGACCTTCGACATCATACAGAGGATTTGGAAAACAGAAATAGGAGAAATAATCTACGAATTTATGGTCTGCCCGAGACCCTTGAGGGTGACGACCCTGTCTCCTTCTTTTCTTCCTTCTTACCGAAGCTCCTGGATATGCCTTCTTCCACATCTCTTAGCATTCAGAGAGCTCACAGACTGGGTCCACGTTCTTCAAGCTCTACGTCTCCGGTCAGGCCAAGGGGAGTCATTATTCTTTTTTTTAAATATACTGACTTGCTTTCAATTTTATCTGCAGCTGGAGCCAAACGTCAAATTTCTTGGCTTGGTCAGAGGGTGTATATCTCTCAGGATGTATCTAATGCTACAGCAGCAAGAAGAAAAGAGTTCCTCAGTCTTCGGGCCCCTCTGCGATCTCTGGGTGCTCGATATGGGCTTTTTCATCCCTGCATCTTCAAGGTGACCTATCAAAATCAGACTTCGTCCTTTCAAGATCCTGTGGAGCTTAGGAAATTTATTCATTCTCATACTAAAAGTGCCATGGATACTGCTGGCCCTTCCAATGGTTGACTTTCTTGTTTTCCTTATGTATTAATATTTTAGACGTTTCCCGGTCATGACATGGTTTCGTTCTTGGTTGTTACTCCTCTTCACTTAGTAATGTTCTATCTGTGGCTCATTTCTTCTAAACAATATTCATTTACAATAGCATAAGTGGTTCATGTTTTTCATATCTCTTGTCATCCATTTGCCAGATGTTTAATTCTCTTTGTATAATTCCAATGTTAATTGTCTCTTTTATATTTTCTTACAGGTTTGTTTTATGTTTTATCAATCCGTATGGTCCTTATTCTATTTCTTCCTCGTCCCGATGCGAACCGGACGTCCTGAGTTTGGGTGGTCCGTCTTGTCATGTGTCGTCCTTGCCCCATTGTATTTCTTTTTGTCCCCCTAAGGCATGTTTTTCTCAGTCATCCTTTTTGGATATGTACTGTCTATGCTTGCTTCTTCTCTCTCTTTCTTTTTCCCTCCTCTCCCTCTTTCTTCCTATTCTCTAACAGACATGATCTTCTTTTATCTCTCTTTGCTTGATCCTCCCTATATCATTTCATGTCCTCTTTTTCCTTACTGTTTTTTATCCCTTTTCTTCCAGTTACTGCAAGATTTTGCTGTTTTCTTAACTCTCCTTTATCATTCATCATTCCCATTTCTCTTCTTCATTTTCTATCACACTACCTTACTTCTTTATTTCATCTACTTAGTTTTTTAAATGCTCATTTTTCATTTTCTACTTATTTGCATTTTTTCTCAATATTACAATGTTGTTTATCTAATGTTAATTTTTCACATTTAGAGTTATCACATGGAACGTAAAAGGTTTTAATTACCCTATAAAGAGGCAGAGAATTCTTTCACATTTAGCCTCATATAACCCTGATTTAGTTTTGTTACAAGAAACCCATCTATCTGAGGCTGAAGCTCTCAAACTTAAACGTAGTTGGGTTGGTTCAGTGTTAGTTTCCCCTACTAACACAAAGAAGAATGGAGTTGTTATTCTATGCCATAAAAAATTGAAATGCACGGTTGTTACACAAGATACTGACTCTGATGGCAGGTGGATTCTAGTTAAACTTTTAGTTAACAATATTCCTCTCACTGTGTTTAACCTTTATGGTCCAACTCAGCCCGATCCCTCTTTTTGGCCTAGTGTTACAGACAAGTTTTTTCAAAATAAAGATGCATTTTTTATATTTGGAGGGGATTGCAATCAAGTTGTAGACCCTTTTGTTGATCGCAAATCCCAGGTCCGTTTTATTCCTCACAAAACTCACAAACAATTTCTTAATACTATCACACAGACTCAATTGGTCGATGCCTGGAGACTATGCAATCCAGACCAATCAGAATTTTCCTTTTTTCCCCCCCCTAATGGATCCTTATCTCGGATTGACTATATATTTCTCTCCAAACCATTAGCTCAAAACCTTGTTTCCTCCTCGATTGAGCCCATTTGGTTTCAGATCATGCTCCAGTAGTCGTTGACTTCGACTTACTTCCTTCTCGTTCTAGAATGTCTAGGTGGAGGTTTAATAATGATCTTTTACAGGATCCAGTTTTTTCCTCTTCTTTCATCTCTTTTGCTGAAGAATTCTTCTCTATTAACCCCTTTACCGCGGCGGCAATTCCGCCGCGGTGCGGAGGTTCAACGCAGTGGGCGGGGCCGCGTCGGCCGTTGGCCGCACTGGGGAGGGCGTGCTCGCGTCGGCCAACGGCCGACGCAAGCACGCAACGGGTTAATGAAGATACCTCTATGTCTCCCGTTTCGGTATGGGACAGTTTTAAAGCCACCGCCCGTGGGTTTATTATAGATTTTGTGTCCAAAAAAAAGAAACTATCCTCCAATAAACATAAAGTTCTTTTATCTTCCATTAAACACTTAGAACATCAGTTTTATACCTCTTCATCAGACTCTACCCTGAAACAACTTATCAAAGCTAAGATGGAATTTAACAAAATTTCTACTGACAAGGCTTCTTTCACTCTGCTTCGTAGCAGTGCCAGATACTATGGTGGCCGTAATAAAGCCGGCTCACTTCTTGCTAATTATTTAAAATCTAGAAAAGAGAAAACATTTATCGAATCCATTCAATCTAATGATGGCACACACCTCTTTAAAGATAAAGACATACTAGCTGAATTCACAAAATTTTATAGCGTTCTATACACTCCTGAGTCGCCTCCCACCGACTCACTTATCAATGAATATCTTAGCTCTATTCCTCCTCCTTACGCTTCTGATCTAGACTTTGCTTCTTTAGACACGGATCTTTCACCACAGGAAGTCTCCTCCTCCTTGAATTCTTTAAAGAAAAATAAATCCCCAGGTCCTGATGGTTTCTCTGTAGAGTTCTATCTCCATTTTTCAAACTTGCTATTGCCAAAACTTTTTAATCTGTTACAACATTTTTGTTCTACTGGGGCAGCAAGTGGTACCTTTTTAGAAGCCTCTATCTGTCTTATTCATAAGGAAGGTAAAGACCCCAAATTTTATAAAAATTATCGCCCCATTTCATTGGTAAATGTTGATTATAAGATTTTTGCTAAACTTTTAGCAATGCGCCTGGAATCTTTTCTCCCCCATTTAATAGCTCCCGAACAATGTGGGTTTGTAAAAGGTAGACTAACTTCTGATAACTCTCGTCTATTTTTTAATGTTCATAATAAAGCTCCCTCTCTATCTTTTCCTCTTGCGGCGATTTCCATTGACGCGGAAAAAGCTTTTGATAGGGTAGATTGGTCCTTTTTATTTAAATCTCTCCGATGGCATGGTTTTGGTGCTAAATTCATTTCCCTTATCTCACTCCTTTACTCTACCCCTTTTGCTTCTACTATTGTAAACGGTCAAACCTCGCAGTATTTTTCACTTCATCGAGGAGTTAGGCAGGGTTGTCCATTATCCCCCCTTTTGTTTGTTCTTTCACTTGAACCTTTTCTTTCCCGTATCCGTCAAAACTCTTCTATTTTTGGATTCCCATATGGAGATCGTCATCTGAAATGATCTGCTTATGCTGATGATATTTTGCTTTTCATTTCTAATCCAGATTCTTCTATTCCTTCATTATTACAAGAAATTTCTGATTTCTCAGCGGTATCAGGCTATAAGATCAACTCTGATAAAACTGAGGTTCTTACAATAACAAAATTTTGTCTCAAACAACAATTTGAATCTACTGGTTTGCACTGGAATAGCTCCAAAATTAAATATCTTGGTATCTGGTTTTCCAACTCTATTACTAATTCGGTTAAATTGAATATGAATATAGCTCTAGATCGTATATCCAAGCTTTTCTCATCCTGGAATCCCCTCTTTCTATCCTGATGGGGTCGTCTCGACTCCATTAAGATGATGATTACTCCTATTTTATTATATTATTTCTCAATGATTCCTTTACGTATCCCTGTCACCTTTTTTTTAAAAATTGACTCTCTTCTTTCCAAATTTCTCTGGAAAAATAAAACATCTAGAATTTCTTTATTTCATCTTAGAAAACCGAGACTTGTCGGCGGGGTAAACTTCCCAGACTTTCGCTTATATCACAAAGGTTTTAGCTTAAAGCAAGCTTCTCATTGGCTTCACACGAAATCCTCTCCCTTTACTCCTTTATGGGTCAATATTGAACGTTGTCTGTTTACTCCTTTCTCGACCAAGGAAGTTCTCTCTTTTACTGCCAAAAATGCCCTCACATCTCTCCCATTATTTAAACATACTTGCTCTTTGTTACGACCTCGTCTTCAGCCACAACTCATAACCAGAAATACTTTTTTACATTCTCCTTTATGGTATAATCGTCTCATAACTATAAATAATAGACCTTTGTATTGGGCCTCATGGAGAGCTAAGGGAATCACTTGGGTTACTGATTTATTCGATGGCACTACTCCTTCTTCATTTCCTGATTTTCAGCCTACATTCAAATGTCCTCGTTCCTTCTTACATAAATTTTCCACACTAATGGAATTACTTCTGGACATTTTTTACTCTCTCCCTTTAGATGAAGCTCCTATTACTCAAGATCCATTCCTTAAACTATTAGTATTAATTCCAAAAGCCTCCTTAATTTATAAATTTTTCTATACCATAAATTCTGAACGGGACAAAACTAAGGTGGAACTTGCTTGGGAATCAGACTTAGGCTTTCAATGAAGCATTGACGTATGGAATAAAGTTTGGGCTCGTTCGCTGAGGATCTCAAGATCCGCTTCCACTACTCAATCTATGTTTTTCCTCTATCACAGGCTTTATCTCACTCCCATTTCTATAGCCAATTTCACACACATAGACAATAAGAAATGTTGGTCCTGTGACTTTCCATCAGCAGATCTTTCACATTTCTTATTCTCATGTCCTCCTGTTATTTCTTTTTGGACGCAAATTTGGGATCGCCTTTCTAGCATTTTTCAGATTCACACACCTATATCTAATGCTCTTCTTTTTGTGGGAAGTCTGTCAGAATCCATTCCTTTGCCTTCTCATCAACGAGGACTGTTTGATCTTATGTTGGCTTTAGCATTTCAACAAATTACGATCAATTGGAAATGTTTGACTAAGCTTTCAATTAAGCCTTGGTGGAATACTGTATGTCAAAATCACAGGTTAGATGTTGCTTATGCCTCTCAATGCAATACAAATGTGAATAGAGATGTTTTTTGGTTACCATTAATAACATATTTAAATAAGGTATCAATCAATAATGTTTCTCGTTATTGTTCTGAAAATTTCCAACCCCCGTGAATTTTGTTCCTTCCTCTTTGTTCTATCCTCTACCTTTCCTATCCTTCTAAATATTTGGTGACATTTTTACTCAACAGTTATTTGTTTCTTTCATATTTTACAATTCTTAGGAAAATAGCATTGACATCTCTTTAGTGGTTATTGTTATTAATATGTTTATGTCATACCCTTTCCCTTTCCCCCTCTTTCCTTTCCCTTATTTTTCCCAAAATGAAAACAGCTTTCTACTATGATTTTTTCTTGCCTATTATATTTCGTTTATAAGATTGTCTATGCATTGTTATTCCTTAGGCCTTTACTGTATGGTATTGACTTCTTTGTGACTTAATAAAGCTTATTAAACTTAAAAAGGAAGTCCCAATTGTGGAATAGGTGTGTAAGAGCAAGGCATCCCCCTCCCTCCATGCATCGAAAGGGCCCAGTTCTAGTGCTGGGGGAAACGCTGGATTGTAATGTATAGGGATGAATGGGGATGGGAATGTCGTCCATTCTGTCTGGCGCAGCACCGCATCCCATGTTTGGAGAGCTGTATTAGTAGGAGTGCTGATGTAAGCATTTGGAGGTCGATCTAGTTTCGGCTTCCAAATAAGGTCCCAGATCACCCGACCGGCTATCGCCCGGTCCATATGTAACCGGTGTTTGTCCGATTCTCGATGAGACCACTCAACTACTACCCGGAGTTGCGCCGCTTTGTAATAGAGTGTCAAATTGGGCATAGCGAGACCCCCGTCGGCTGTGGATTTCCGCAAGAGATGGAATGAAAGCCGCGGTCTTTTATTTTGCCAAACAAATTTTTTAAGCAATATTTGTGCTTTATGTAGAAAGTGGTCCTCGAGGCTAATGGGGAGGCTCTGAAACAAGTGTAAAAATTTCGGCAATACCACCATTTTAGTGGCGTGAAGTCTACCAATCCAGTACAAGTAGAGAGGCGACCAGCGCTTGAGGTCAGCCTGTAGTTGGAAGAGGAGCGGAGGATAATTAGCGGCGAACAAGCCTGAGACTTTGGGGGTCAATTTAATCCCTAGATAGGTCAATTCCTTCTTAACCCATTGAAATGGCGTAGAGGCCTCTAGGTTTCTCATGTCTGCTTCTGGCAGCATTAGAGTTAGTAGAAATGATTTAGGGAGGTTTATTTTCAGGCTGGCTACCAGCTCAAACCGGGCCAGTTCCGCCTGTACTGCGATCACGGAGCGCAGGGGGTCCGACAACGTCAACAGGATGTCGTCGGCGAACAAAGATATTTTATGGTCGTCAGAACCGAAGGGCACCCCCCTAATCTCCGGTGATTTCCTAATAGCTTCCGCAAGCGGTTCAATACTTAACGCAAAGAGGAGTGGGGACAGTGGACACCCCTGTCTCGTGCCTCTCCCCAGCAAGACAGGGTCTGATGCCACCCCGTTAATCAAGATCTTAGCACTCGGAGCGGCAAAGTTAGCTCTTATCATGTTCATAAAGGTGTCGCAAAATCCAAACCCCCGGAGGACCCGGAAGAGAAAGGCCCAGTCCACCTGGTCGAACGCCTTCTCAGCGTCTAACCCCAGTAGGACTGCCAGAATCTGTTTCTTATGAGTTTTCTCAATTAAGTGGATCACCCTGCGTACATTATCGTGTGTTTGTCTGCCCCCAATGAATCCGGATTGGTCCGGGTGTATAAGATCCGGCAACAGTTTGTCCAGTCTCGAGGCTAGTATCTTGGAGTGTTATATTTCATATCGGTACCCTATTATAGGTCCAGGGAACATCGTACACTTTCCCTACATCAGCTCCCGTTATTTCATATGAACGAGCCTTATAAGGACATAACTCCAAATAAGGACAGAATGCCTTATACGGACATAACGCCTTATAAGGACTGCAGCCTTTTATGGACTAAACCTTTCACCTAGTTCCATGCCGAGGGTGGGTTTTTCCCAATCGATATTGCTAAGACGTCATCCTTAGCGCATATGAATAATTGATGAGTACACTGTCCAGGGGGTACACTTCACCTCTCCCATCGACGCACAAGGTTTAATCCCCAACGTCATCCTCATACTTAACAATAGGCAACACACGTACATAGACTGTATAAATACAGGGGGAAGAGCAAGCACAAGCAGGAAATACCCGCAGTAACTGCAAACCGGGATACTCTTGCCAGTCCCCTGATGAAGCCCAACAATTGGCCGACCAGGTACTACTGACCTATTTCTGTTAGAGTGGACAAATAACAAACCATTCACGATTGCTGCACAAATAGTGCCAGCAAGAACCTTTTTACTGGTACTGAAGAAAGCCCCTTAGCCCCGGCTGGGCATAACCGGGCTGAAACATGTCGACCTCACTTCTAAACTGAACTTCATTTAGTGCACTAGATCCAGTAACATGATCTAAATGTGCACACCCACTATTTTTAATTTCTTAAATACCCATTTTTCAATAAATAATTGCGTGCAAATGAGGATGTTTAAAGAATTTTAACTCACTTCACTTCGAGCACTTTAACTTTTTTATTCATTTTGATCTTTGGACACTACTGCGAATCCAGTGGTTTACCTCCAGGTGGAGGTTAGCATACCAGAAAACAAAACCCTATGATGATGCATTAACGCTACGTAAAGGCGGAGAATCAAGATATACCGCCCCACCATCTACGTGCGTGTATGAGGGTTTTTATGAAAGGTACCAAGAACCAATAACCCAGGCAACGTAGTTACAAGTGATCCATTCCCCTTTTGATCTTTGTATAAATACAGCACCTCTTGCTATCAGAGAGCAGGAGGGACCTGAGACTTCACGGCCGACACACTGACCGGAGAAGCTGCAGCTCCGGCATGCCATCGCTCCAGCTGACAGTGGTCTGACGATCCCTTGCGGGATGTCCAGCTCAAGTCCAGGACGAAGTCCCACACTCTCACTATTCAGGTATGGGGTTTTGACTAAAGCCTAGTGGGATTCTTGGCTCTTAGGCTCTTAGGCTTAGGCTACATAGCACCTACTCACATGCTAGGTACACTTAGGTACATCTAGACAAGCATCTTAGGAGTACGCACTTTATTTTATAAATGCGTTTCTTATTCATGTATATGTTCATGACTATTGAAAAATGGTAGAACAATACTATTCCTTTTTATTCACTGTACTGCTGGTTCTATATCTCTGCTACTGTGTTACAGTTGTAACAGCGCACATAGTCTACATGAGAAGAACTACTGTACAATAAATTCTTATTGTTAGCACGTTCGACTGGTTCTTCTCTGTATCTCTCTGAGAGCAAAAACAAGCATGAACAAGTGACTAGGTGAAAAGTAATATATTGTTTCCACGAGTCTGAGGTTATTGTGTTCTGAGGTTGCCAAAAACTAATCTCTCCGATAACAGGGGATTCTAGTAGGCACTGCGAGCTAGCTAATGCAAACCATAGGCTGATATATGCAGTGGGGGTGAACAGAGTTAGTCTAGCACCAGACCCACAGTATATGTTATCCGTAAGCATCGTAGGTCCTGCATGACAGGGTATTATTAGGACTACACTACAGCGGTAGAGTTTAGCGTCAAGGTTAAGAAGCGCTATGGGGCGGTAAGAACCACACAACTGGGGATCCTTTCTGGCCTTAGGAATCACAGTGATTAGTGCTTTGATCATAGTGTGAGTCACCCGGGCAGTTTCCGCTATATGGTTAAAAAGAAGAGTCAGTTGGGGAATGAGTTCTTCGCTAAAGCTTTTATAAAATTGGGCAGCAAGTCGGTCCGGACCCGGTTCTTTGTGCAGCTTAAGAGTTTTAAGGGCCACATGAACCTCCTCCTCCGAAATTGGTTCCTTGAGTTGTTCGTTCTGGGAGCACGTTACCTGAGGGAGCGTCATCCAAATTCAGGTAGGTTGCTTGTGCGTGTGGATTAGTTTGGTCGGGGGTGTAGAGAGTATCATAGAAGCCTTTGAACAATCGCGCTTTTCCTCATTCCTCCTTAATCTGGATGCCTGTGTGGTCCCTTATGCTCGTGATATACTCCCTTTCCCTTTTTACCCTTAGTTGTCGTGCTAGATGTGCCCCTATTTTGTTACCTTGGGCATGCGACATCTGCTGAAGACGAAGGAGGGTCAATTCTGCCCTATTCGAGTAAATTGCATGTAGCTTCCCTTTCAGGGCTGTGACTTTTCTTTGAAGCAAGGGAATAGGGTTAGCCTTGTGCTCACGCTCCGCAGCCCTTAATTCCCCCTCTAGAAGTAACCTCTCAGTCGCTCTTTCTTTATTAAGGGCAGACATAAGGGACAGACATTGTCCCCGAAGAACAGTCTTGAAGGTGTCCCAATTATTGGCCACAGAACTATCTTGAGGGCTATTCAGTTGGAAGAATTCTCTAATGGACGTTTTCAGTGCATCACGCGATGTTTTGTCTCCGATTAGAGCAGTAGGGAAATACCACCTCTTGGACTTGAGTGGAGTGCACGACCACTCCATGGAGACCGCCAGTGGGGCATGATCGGAAATGACTATGGGGTGTATGGTAGCTTCTCGAACCTGACTATTAAGTGTTTGACTGAGGAATGTGTAATCAAGTCTCGAGTAGCTGCGGTGTACATGGGAAAAGAAAGTATAGTCTGTGTCATCCGGATGCGCTTCTCTCCATGCGTCCCTGAGACCCATTGCCTGTACCTCTTGTTTCAGGGCTTTGGGAAAACTACCCGTATATGTTTTGTGTGGGTTGGAGCTGTCTGCCCCTGAGTGCCAGGTGAAGTTAAAGTCTCCCATGAGGATTATATCACCTATCGCAAAGCCCCCCAATAAAGACAGCGTAGAGTGTAGGAATTTCACCTGGTTAGTATTGGGTGCGTATATCGTTGCTATGGTGCATTGCCGTCCCCGAAGCTGTCCCTGCACCGTTAGGACCCTCCCCTCCTTATCTGTTTGTAGTCCTCTGGTTGGAATTTGAGAGAGGAATGAAAGAGCAGGGCTACGCCATTATGTTTTGTAGTGGCGGAAGATTTATTGATCAATGGGTATGACTTGTGTTTCAGTCTGTGATCTTCGGATCGTTTGAGGTGAGTCTCCTGAAGGGCCACTAGGTCATAGTGTTGATCTGTGAGGTATTTCCATATCTTGTGACGCTTAAAGGGAGCATTCATACCTCGCACGTTCCAAGACAATGTGGTTATCACCATAGGGAGGACAACGGTTTATGGGCCCGCACAACAGTATGTCTTAGAACATTTCTCCTCTCATACTCCTCCCCCTCCCTCCCCCGTCCCTCCCCGCCCCTCCAGGTTGCTTCATAATGCGTCCCCTCCAACCTCCTGTCCTCTCAGAGCCCTCCGTGTTGATCTCGGTTCCCAGGGTAAAAAAGAAAAACACAAGCAAAAAAGAAAAAAAGTCAATGAATATAAACAGTGTCAACTTTGGGACTGTCCGTCCCCAGTCTCTCATACCTTCATAGTGTCCGACCAACACTGTGAGGCGATTAGGACCAGAGTCCGTTGCCAAAAGCTCACTGATGTTGCTAGTTACACCAACAATCACCGGTCCCCTATGATCATCATAAAAGACTGATCGTCGCTGCCAGTATTGCGGAAACATTTAGTGTCCAATAAGTCCGAGACTGCATAGAGAGTGGAAGAAATTTGTTTCCGTCCGTTTCCTAGAGAGAGTACAGCTCCACTCCCCCTGCCCTACTGATGCAGTTCTTTTGAGCCAACCTGCCTTCTCTCAGATCACAATCTCTCCGTGGTGTCATTCAGTTTGGACCGTTAGTATCTTGGGTCTTCTTTGGTTTGGGAGGTCGGCGGGGTCGCCATGCGCTTGAGTCATCCCCCCCAGCCATGTTGATGCCTGGAAGAGCCGGTGTATTTTCCTCGGGATCCTGCACAGGTGGTGGGATCCCCAAGACCCTGCAGGCCTCCCGGACCTCAGTGATGTGGCGTTCTCTATTTTTAAATTCAAAGCAAAGACCAAAGGGGTATGTCCATCTGTATTGGATATTGTCTTGGCGTAGCTTGTCAGTAACAGGCTTAAGTTGCTGACGTCGTGACAAGGTTGCTGGGGCGATATCTTGGAACAGTTCACATGTGAACCCCTGAAATTTCACCTCGTCCCGTTTCCTGGTCGCCTGGAGTATCGCTTCCTTGGTTTTGAAAGAGTGCAGTTTGGCGAGGATGTCCCTTGGTCGGCGTTTCTCTCCTTGTAGTGGCCTCCCCACTTGATGGACTCTCTCCAGTTTCACCTTTACCGTCGTTGCTCCAAGTAGTTCCGCGAACAGACCCTGTATGAAGGCCTCTAGGTCCTGCACTTCCGCTCCTTCTGCCAATTTACGGACCTGTATGTTATCTCGCTGAGAGCGGTTTTCCAGGTCCGCTTGTTTCAACTGTGTTACTGTGATCTGAGTCTGAAGATCCCTCGTTAGGGCTGCGATGTGTTCCGTTCTCCGTTCGAGGTCCGCATTTCTGGTCTCCGCATCCAGCATTCTCGTGCCCACTGAGTCGATATCCTGTTGCAGAGAGGTGTCTGCCGCTTAGATCTGCCCTCAGAGCATCCAGTGATTGGGCCCAGTCCGCCTTCAGTTCATCCCTCAGCTCCTGCTTGAATGCCCTCAGAGAAGCAAGTAGGTCGTCCTTTGAGATCGCCATTGCGCCTTCCTCACGTGCGCTCCCGTGCGGTTCCGTATTAGAGGTAGGCGCGAAGTATGTAGACACCCTGTTGCTCTGGGGTTGTTTTTTAGGCGGCATAGAGGTATAAGCAGCTTGAACCGGGCGAAGACCCAAGCCCGGGATTACTGAGTCGCAGAGCCTGGAGGGACCGTTACCCTCTCCCCAGCGTTGCCTCCCGGGGCCAGGCAGTTCGTGGGAGCAACACCTCGGCCAAGATTCCTGCTCTGTCGTAAAATCTTCCCACTTCGCGTTGCCTGCAGCCCGCCTAACAAGGGGTGTCAGCTTCAACCCTCAGTCTTGCATGACTGACCTGTCGCCTTTATGGGTCACCACAGATGCTGTGAGCAGGTTCCCTGTAATTTGTTGGGGCTATGTGTTGTAATGCACCCTAGTGATGTGGAGAGCAAGTGGCACTCCTCCCCTGGTGCAGATCTGTCGCTGTATGAGAGGCCCCAGTGTCCACACGAGGCATGGCGTCTGCCGCGGGCGCCATTTTAAGGTCAGGCAATCTCCGAATTTACTGCCTCCCAGGTGGCTGCAATGCAGTGCCGACCGGGCCGCGAGGGGACCCCATCCAGCAAAAGGTATCCGGTGCGGTGCCCTCTGCCTCTAACAAGTGGCCGCCTCTCCCCCGCCGAGCCTCTGTCTGCCTCGGTAGATCACTTCGCGCCACCAGGAATTGGCAGCCGTCGTGTCTCCTGCCCCGCGCCGCAGTCACTCACCAGGCCGCCACAAGCAGAGGGTCCCAGCAGGCTTCAAAGCATGGCCCGCGTCCAGGAGCCGCGCCGCGCCGCCGGACCCGCGAAGTCCGCTCCACACCTCCGGTCCTGCACCGCCGGCAGCCACAGACAGCTCTCCGGTAGAAACAGCCGCCTCTCGCCCGACCATCTATCGCTTGTCAGCCGGCGCTCCAAACTTCATCCTAAGCGCCGTAAGTGAGACCGGAGCCGTCTCCACCTCAATACAGGTGCACTTTCACTCTTTTAATGTCCATAGGCTAGTGGTGTTGATAATTAAACTTATTTTGGCAACGGAGCCATTATGGCTCATGTCCACACGGCCATCTTGGTTGGCCGCCCCCCGTGTTTAATAATCATTAAATAAAAGGACGTACCTAAAGCTGCTGGCCGCCTCCTGAGTTACACCTTGGTGTTCTTCCTGGTCCCAGCAGACACTGGAATAGCATCACAGACTCCCTGTGCAATCCCAGCGCTGCTCTCATATTGTGAGAGCAGCGCTGGTATTGGCCTGAGCGGGCTCTGCTCAGGACAGGGAGTCTGTGCTATTTTTCCAACCCAGTTGTTCAATACAGCTAAGTTGGAGAAACCTAAGTGCACGTGTGTTTGGTCATCGTAAGACGGCTGGCCAACCACACATGAGCACTTAGAAGTGCACAAACCAGTCTTCATCCCCCCTCCCCTACGCTCCCTAAGCACGCTGGCTCAGCCAGCAGGTGAAAAATAAAACGATGATAGAATATCATTTTATTTTTCACCTGCTGCCTCTGAGCCAGTGGGGCGACGCTCCTCCTCCATTGTGGAGGAGTCGCCCATGATAATTTGCTTTTGTGTTATTACATGAAATTTTGCCAACATTATGAGAAATTATGTGCAACTATGCAAAATACTAATTCAGCATTTAGTGGTATAATTTAGCACAAAATGCATTCTTGCATCCAATTTGGATGCAAGTATTCATTTCACACTAACAAATATGGAGAGCAAAAAATACAAGTTCCGCAAACAACAGTTGCTTTTGTTCTGGTTGTTTGATTTTTTTCATGTTCCCACACTGGAATTTTGCGTAATAATGCAAAGGAGCCAAATATCTTAATTTCGCATTTCAAGTATTACACGAAATTCTTACTCCTGATAGCCCCTCCACAAGCCCACTCCAACAGATAGGTCTTATGTATATATCAAATATTCCTTGTAAAATAAATGTTCTTCAGGTCTATGTGTCTTCCTTCTGTCCCTTGAGCGTTAACCCTTCTCACTGCTTTGGAATTTCCAGGGCAGGCAGAGAAGCTGTGATTGATAATATCTTTCAAGGTGTAGAACAATCTGTAAAGTACGTTTTCATCATAACCCTCATCTTTCCCGATCAATGATTATAACCACCATGGAACAAAAACCTGCTCACCTTCTTGTTCCAGGAACCGCCTGCTCCATGAACTAGGTCACCTATGTGAAGCCTCCCTATTGCCTGTCACGCACAACATGCCAACTTGTTGTGAAGATAATGGTAGTCACCTTTTTCTAGAAGCGGTACTACTCACTACACAACACATTCAGTGGCAGCTTGCAGGGACATCTTAAGGAGTTTGGGGACCCTGGGCCAAGTGTATTTTGTGGGCCCCTGTTCGGAACAGCCTAGAATTTATGATCCATTTTCAGCTCTTGAATGCCCTCTTTGGCCAGGTCACGGACAGTGGACAGCACACATTGGTCCAAAATCTAAATGTGTTTACATCTAATATTTTGGGATAGTGAGATGTGTTACATTATAACACAGCAGCAAATAATCTCTGTGACATATGAATATGTGAGCTCCTGTTTTGCTCTAAAATAAACTTTTTTTTGATAGATGAAACATAAATGCAACATTTCAGTGCAAAATGTCTGTAATAGACTCTCACACACAACCCACATTAAAAATAAATTAAAGGAAAACAGAATTTGAAACAATCTCTTTAAGAATCATCAGCGCAAGACTCTGCAGAACAGAGCTGGCTCTATCAGGCCCCACCCCCGAAAGGCTGGTACCCTGGGCCTGAGCCTATTTTGCCCATGCCTTAAAACGTCTCTGTCTGCTTGTTTTGCCAGGCATGGGACAGTCAGCAACTACTGGACAGTATGCTGGGAGGCTACTGCCATTTACCACTGTTTCTTGGATTCTATTTCACTCCAATGCACAAGACCAAGGACTCATTTAGATCTCCTGACTCTCCACAGCTAGCTTTATCAAGAAACTCAAGGTCTACTCCAGGAGGTGGTAGTAAGTTCGGAACTCAGATAGAGAATTACATAAGATTCACATATATTAACATAAATGCCCTCTTAGGCTTATTACGTATAAAAAGATTACAAGGGTCATTTAGAGTGCAATACATGGTATATCCACAGTAGACTGGATTACTTCCTGTGCCTGACACACTTATAGTTTGCCCACCTGATTTAGAGGATGATAAAACAATAAAGCTCAAACTTTTTTTTTCACGCAGCACGGCAAAAAAAGTTGCTGCACTATATTGAGTGAAAGGGAGGGAGCAGCACAGCACCATATCTACATATATATGGGTCTGATGCTGTTTCTCCTGTGCTGGTGCACTTTCTTGCTGCCTAGTGTCATGCACATAGCGCAAAGGTGTCTGCATGTTTCTAGTACAGGTTTTGTGCAAACCGCTATGCTCAAACATAGTTTAAAACTTTCCCCCTTTGTAGGTGTACTGGACAGTGCAGCACACTTGAAAAGTTTGGAGAAAAGAAAGTTTTTCTCCAACTTTATGCCTCCCACGAGGAGCATGAACGTTTTGCTCAAAGCCCTAGCATCAAAATTTAGTAGATAGGGCTGTGGGTCAAAAAACGTTGGGTGGTTGCATGCGAATGCCCATGTACAACTCATGGGCTGCCACCTTGATGCAAAATAGCACAAGGTTGTCTTACTTTAGGGCATCTTTACAGCCAAAATTCTTTTCGCACTGGAAAGTAAATCACTCATCAACATTTTGCTCTGGTTTGCATCACGTTTGGTGACTTTGCACTAGTCCAAAATGGTGAGAAATTCGGCACTAAATTTCCAACAGTAGAGCATCCTTTCCATTCACATCCTTGCAACAGCAATCTAGATACCCAAACTGCCAGCACGTTTGAGCTCCCAGGCACATATTCTACAGAGTAAATGTACACCTGTAACTTGGATTCTAATCTCACCAACCTTGGCAACATCGATCTTCCTCCTTCTGGAGCCAACAAACATACTAACGGTTTATGGACCATCCTAAGTAGAAATTTTATCCCTCACAAATAAGTCTGGAAATGATCCACAGCATAAGAATATGCTAGCATTTGTCGTTCAATTATGGAAATATTTTTCTCCACCGACAGCAAAGCATGTGAATCATATGCCACTAGCCATTCATCAGTTTCATCATTCTGAGCTAATAAGGCATTCAAACTATCAACACTCACATCCACCACCAGAACACATTTTTCCTTCTCAGAAACAGTTTTAGACATAGTGCCTTTATAATTTCTCCTTTTGCTTCGTAAAACACTCATCATGTTCCTGCCCCCACACATATATTACATTTTTCTTCAGCAACCTTCAGAACCCTTTAACTTTACTAGAGTAGTTCTCAATTAACCTGCCATAAAACTCTGATAGAGCTAAAAAGGATCATAACTGATCTTTATCAACAGGAGGTGGCACATCAACAATAGCTTTTACATAGTCATCTTTAGACATAATACTCAATCTGGAAGTTTTGTACCTAAATACTCCACTCCATTTGGCCAAACTTACATTTTTCACTTTTCACTGTCAACCCTGCTTTATGCAGTAATGACAAAACTCTTCACAAATTCACATCATGCCCTTCCACGTTCCTTTCAACAACCAAAATGTCATCTTGGAACATTTATGCCCCATACATCCTTCTATGTTTCATGCATAAGTGTCGGGAATACACCAGATCCACTGGCCAGCCCAAATGGCATGCTTTTGTACTAAAAGGCTCCTTCTGGTGTAATAAAACCTGGAAAATGTCTGGAATGCTCTTCTAATTCAACATGATGGTAAGCGCATGTTAAGTCAGTTGTTGAGAACACAGTAACTCTGGCCAATGATGCTCACTGATCTTGAGGGTTTGGTAGAAGAAATCCTTGTATTCATATTGCACCATTTAAACAGCGTTGGTTGATACACAACCTCATACCCCACAAGCTGTTGAGGTAAATGATGATTGGTGACAACCAATCAGAACATTTAATTGGTTCAATTATGACTTTGGCACACAATTCTTATAACACACCTTTAACCTTGCTCCAATGGTGCATTTCATAATGTCTGCCTCACTGACCTCACATTCTCAGGAACCACAGTCTTATGTTTATAATCATTAAATGTGCTTAATTCCTCCTGGAACACATAGGGGCATATTATCAAGGGCAGTATCGCCGCTTTAGCTGCACTTTTTGCCACTAAAGCGGCGATATTCTTATCGCCCTATTAACAAGGCGGCGCTAACATGCATTAGCGCATGTTAGCGCCCAAATTTCCAACGCAAGGGCATCTTAGCGATATACATCGCTAATGAGATGCAAAGTAGGCGTTCCTCACCAATACTACATTAAAACATTCGCAAACACAACTTCGCACTATTAACAATGCGGCACCGGACCCGCGAAGCGATTAAAAAAGCTGCGCTAACCGCGGTTATTGCAGGAATTTAACACATGTTCAAAAGTTGACTTAACCATCTTTTGTGTTGGAGGTGGATTGTGTGGTTAAGTTCACACTTGCCTATTAGCAAGCTTTTCATTAGGGCACACTAATTATCGCCTGGTTTCTCACGCTATTGCTGCTTATCGCCGTCTATCGCTGGATTTGACTTCGCCTCTGATCAAAGCGTTGCTAATACGCCGCTAACACGGCGATGTCAACCAGCGATAGACGGTGATAAAAGAAAACGTGCTAAGCGCGATTTGCGATGATTATCGCATTCTGTTGATAATATGCCCCATTGTTGTACTACTCTTACACCTTAGCATACCTCCCCTTAGTAGACATGCTTGCACATAATGCATGCACAGGTGTTTTCAATCTCAGATCGAGACGCATACCTGGTCCTTCTTGATGAGGCCATCCCAAAATTAAGACAACTTTCTCTGCTACAAATACCTCAGCCCAAGTCTTCCTACCCTTGAACTCTATATCTGGACAAAAATACTCTCTAAACTCAATCTTGTGTTCTGAATAGCTTCCCGGTTGCACTGTGGTCAGCTCCAAATACCGTTTCCCCTCAATTCCCTGAGAATGTTGCTACTGATGATGGAGTACCAAGCTCAAGAATCCACCAGTCACTCTACAGGCACTCGATCAATTGACACTTCCCACTTGGGTAAGCCTTATTGCTTCTCGCTACGCTTCCTTTACACTACACCATTTCTTCCTTCCCTCCAGAATCCTTATAACTGCCATCTTCTTCACCAATGACAAAATTCACACCATTAACTTGCTCCTTCCACACCCATCCAAAATGCCCTCTTGTCTTGCATTGATTACGTTTTCAATGAATAGCTGGGCAATGCTTAGCGCCCACTAAATGGGAAAACCTTTCACAGCTATACCAACAGTACCTTTTCCTCTTATCATTTGCATTGTTTGCATTATTTGAATTTGAACTATTCACACCATACCCTTCTGTAGTATCCCATGTCTTGTCAATTTTCTCACTAGAACCTGCATTTTTTATCACATTCATGCCAAACCCTCCATTATCCTTACATACGTCTTGCAGACATCAGTCTGACAACACAATTGTTCTCACAACACTAATTACTCCTTCTAAGGCTGCAGTATCTTCTCCTGCCCCTGATCTTTCTTGTACATTTTTAAATTTCATGTTCATTAAAATTTGATTCCTCAAGACCTGTTTGCATGTAATATCTTCAAAATCAGAAGACACCGCTTAAGTCCTTAATGCAGACACATACTCATCAAAGCCCAACGTTCCATCTGGTTCCTTGAGTGAAAATCTATTCTTTCTAAAACTACATTCACTTTTTCATCATTTCTTTCTCGAGGCTGTTTTACCACCATTTCATCTACTTCCAGAACACCAGCGTTCTCCAAAATGGGAAGATTCTTGAATTCTTTATCTTACTGCACCAAGGGATAGCCTTAACAAGACTGGCTGTTTAAAAGGGGTCCATTAACCATCACCCAATACAAACACATGTGCCTGGAACAAGTCTATTCACATATCCCAGCAAGTTGTTTGCCAGACTCTGCCAAAAAAAGGAGGGGAGGGGAGGAGGAATTGAACATTAGACATGGTGGAACTACCCCAACAGTATCTCTACACACTTCAGGAATCATTACATTTAAAAATGGCCACCAAATGTTCTGTAAAAGATAGGAGTAATAAAGTACTAAAGAACAACTAGAATTCTTGGTGTACCCGCCAATGAATGATGCAAGCCGACCAGGTAAATGAAGATCAATGGTGGTAATACTGTTAATAAGTAACACACCTTTGTGGTTCGCCCTCCGAAGCATTTAATGTATCAGCAACAATAGTAGTGTCCCCATCACCGATTTATGTGGGCAAGCAAAGTCTTCCATATGCAACATGTACCTGTTACATATTCCACTTGAGGAAGTGGTGCTTTTTCCCAAACAACAACTTGCACGAGACTAACAATTAAGAATGTGGAGATTTTTCACAAACAATAGCTTGCACTGACTAACTCCCTTGTGGCTCCCACTCACCCAATACAGAAGCCACGCATGATCCAGTGACGTCAGAAATCTGTGTCTGACCTTCCTTTTCAGAGCTGGGTGGGCGCTATATATGGATCAGCCCGGTCCCAGCTGCCACTCACCCAATATGGCCACCTTGTGCAACATAATACTCAGAAGAATGCCATATCTAGCTTTTCTTTTAAGCGTTGGAGTGCTGGAAGCACAAGTAAGAAGATTGCCCACATCAAAGAGTACTAGAGTCGGAAGACTGCTTTGCCTGCTACAATATCACCATAGCAGCAATATCCAGCAATATCCTCTTCATCGACAACATACCAGCAGAGAAGTTCAGCTGATAAAACTTTTCGCAAAAAGAAGTGGCTAATTGTGTTGTTATTCCTCCCACTTGTCCCCATTTTATAACAAGCATTAGCAAAGCCAAAAGGTCTCGCCTTTGGGCCCTACTGCCTTTGCCATCATTTTTTTGGCGTTGCTATTCAATATTAATAAAACGCTAAATACTTTTGGTGATGCTGTACAGCACCAGCAAAAAAAAAAAAACATTCATGATGCCATAAGCACTAATGGAGCTGGGTCTTCAAGTAGGTGCAAACATGCATGGTGACGTATGAACGTGCATGTGTCACACACCTGCACACGCCTACTGATTGGTGTTGTCACCATTTTCATTATTTTTTAATTTATGATCCAAAATGGAAGATGCCATTTGGATCAGTAAATTAAAAAAATAATTTTCGCTGCTCGAAATCATGTTTTAGTGAAGGGGCCTGTAAACAAGCAAATGGTAGCTGCCGGGCCCTTCAAAAATATATGTATATTACAGGAGCAGGTGGGACTCAACAATGGACAGCAGGCACCGAGAGCAACTGCGGGGGAGCAACAGACGGGAAGGGGGAGGGGAAACATTTATAAAAATCTCAAGAAAGCCAAGGAGGAGGAAAAGCACTGAGCATGATGGAGGAGGAGGTGCAAAATACAGTGGGTGGGGACTGGTGGAATAAAATGCAGCACACAAGGGAGAGAAGAAATAGGGAGGAGGGTGCAACATGGAGTGCACAGCGGAGGGATACACAGATTTGATAGAGAGAAAGCGGCACATGAGCCCTTGTGTTTAGTAAGCATCAGAAACACCTCCCCACACACAAACTCCAAAGAATCCTTTCTTTGATACTGCATACTTTTTTTTTCTTTCTTAATATATTTATTTAATGGCAGTATTTTCATGTTGTACAAAAATACACATGGTACAGAGAACAGGAAACTCTCTTGGTGGTTTAAATAGGTTCCACAATGAAACGAATGCAAATAAAGAGTCCTGATTTTGGAAGGCCTCTTTTTTCACAAAACTGAAATAGATAGTTCTACACTTCGTTTATGTTTTTGCGGGCCTATTTATTAAAAGTAACGCAGCACAGCAAGTCACCTTGCTGCGCTGTATAACAGGGAAAAGGCAGTAATGCGCCATATTTATTACAATACTCAGCATTCCTGTCCTTTCCCCAGCTCTGGCGCACAATGGGGTTCCTAGTGCCAAAGCAAGCACCCTTGCAACATGGTGCTTGACCCGGAAGTCCGTTTAGAGCAGGGAGGCCGACCGTCCCCTACCTGATTTTAAATTATTAACCAGCGAACCAAAGACAAGACCAGACTACCACATTGCCAATGTAAAAATGTCAATGGTGGTTTTATAAATCTGCAATTTGCATGCTGTGGCACATCTGCTGGCTTGAATGGAGGTTAGCCCGACAGAACAGAATTCTTAATTCCCCTACGTCCTGTACAACGGTGGCTCTAACGGACATAGAGAAGGCACTTATTTTCAATTGTGCAAGCTTTCTGTTATTGGATGAGGTTACACCCTCCACAGAGTATGGAATTGAATACGATCCAATTTATTACAAGATTTGATGAAAACTTTTAGTCCTGAGGAAGGTGAAAGAATTTAAGGTCTCACCGAAACGCTGCGTCAACTGTTTTTAAAAGTTTTTAATACATCTATGAACTATTTGTGTATCATTTAGATTGTAACCTCTGTTAGGAGGAGCATTATTACATCAACTGGATAAATATGTGATCAAATTTGTATGTTTATAAATATACGTTGACAAATAATAAATTCTTTTTATTTTTTATATATATTTTGTTTTTTAATATTGATAAAATGAAAGTTTTTCCTGTACACTTATTGTGCTAGTTTGGTTGTATATATATATAGTGACACTTGATCCTTAGTGAGGCATCTGCCCTTCCTATTTGATTTTACAGGGACCTTTTTGTTTCCTTTTGTGTCTACCCCGTCCCTCTGCGTAGCATTGGGGTAACTCCCTCCTTTTTTGACAAATCTGGGAATGCGTCATAATCCATGGGAGTTGGTGGGAACACTGCTGCAATGTCATGCAACGCAGAGTAATACAACGCAGCAATTTGAGCTGCGTTGCGTTACTCCTGATTTATCAAGTTGCGCAGGACCACTCAAACTGACCTTGTATGGCTTGATAAATCCCATTTTAGGGTTTGGTCGTGCATGCACTACATTGCGTGGTGCAAATACGAAGCAAACCCTTAATAAATAGGGCCCTCGGTTTTTACCTAAAAAAGATGCCAGCCTCCACAGGAACATTTGTTCTTCTTTGGTACTCACGAAACCGATGTCCTCGGCATGCTTGAGTGTTAGGAGCATCAGGGTCATGCAACTACAACACGCAGTTGCCTTTAATAAAGCAATATTTGGATCATATTCATTTATGCTGTGTTCAGGGGAATTTGGTTTATGTCTAATTGATTTGATTGAGATTGTAACTTTACTCATTTGCTAATAAACCTTTATGGCTTGCAAACTTACTCCTCTCTGTTGTTATTGTAGGGCTATATATGCGTCACTGCCATTGCAATGACGTTGAGTTTGTGGTTCCAGCCTCAATTTAAAAACAAGATCCATCTGAGTGGGCATAGGGGAGTTCCGAGATTGCACCAAGATTGGGTGATGCAAATACCATCCTTATCTATCCCGTTATCACTACCCAATGAGCTGTCGTTCTGGATGGTAACAACACGTATCCAGTTAAAACTGATATACATATGTGTTTTATTTATTTATGTATTCATTTTTGTAGTGCAGCAGATTAGATACTGGCCCAAGAGCAAAGCACAGGGTAACAAAAACATTATCTGTGATGTCCTGAGCAATTCGTTGTAGACGTTGCTTATTTACATAAAAGAAACACAAAAGAGAAACTGCTCAATGTGATCCTTACTTTTGACTGAGGAGTCTGATGATATGAAAACAAATCACAAGGAAAAAGGACTTATACCTTATATATGTACTGGACTATAAAACGCATTCCAGTCATGCATTTGTTAAATGAAATGGTGAGTATAAGAAGCAAGACCACAGACAGCAGGAGGGATGGTGAGTAGAACACAAGGGAGTCAGCTGAAAAAAGATGCACTTTGGTTCAATGCCTAAACATAAAGAAAAAAGTAGCAACTAACAAAATGAGAAGTGGAAGCCTCCTTGCTCACTGGAGAGGCAAACACTTGAAGAGGAAGGAAGACTATGGCAGCTGACCAATAAGAAGCAAGCAAATGAGAGTGACAAATAAAGCCAACCACTGGTCCTCAGCAAATCAGGGGGTTTTCCCTATGGCCATATGACCGGTTCCGCCCTGTTGACCCATGATTCATTATTGAGTGCACATTCTCATGGAGCCATGACTCCAGTGCACCCCAACTAAACAAAGACTCACAATGTGAGAAATAAACTATTTTTGAAGCAAGTTACTGGAATGTCTGAACACTTTTCAGTAAAAACAAGATTTTACCTGATGTTACAAGAATTTATTCAGGAATCTATACACATTATGTGTGTACTTGCTACAGCTTGCATGGTAATGTGGATACATTGGTTTGCTCCAAATATTTACAAATGTTTAGCACAAGAGTATACATAGGTATACAGCACATCAATGTGTAACATATTTTGTATAAATCTTCTCTTTAAGATATTTCTAATATATTGTTTTGTTTAATTCAGTTGTGTTGTACACATTTCACTGCATCCTAAATTTGAATGTCGCACTGTATCCTTTGTTTAAGATACACAATAAAAATGTGTCCTACCCTCCCAAATGCAGTGCTCATGACCTCACCCTTGATGTGACAGATGCGATTAAAAATGTCAATACTCTCACAGGTCACATTAGATATAATATTATCCATAGCAATATGAAAGAGATGACTATGAATGATGTATTACTTATTTGTTTGAGTGTGTTTTGTTGTTTAATTAAGTTGTGCTTTTAGTTGTTGTTATTTACTGGTCTATATCACATTTGGTGCAGAAGGTATGGTTTGCATGGATGCCGTGCGAGTTATGGATAACAGTCCTAAACATAACTTACCAATTCCAGTGGTTTTTCAGTTTAAATGATTGCTTTTCAGTGAAATTATGGTTTTTATCATATACCAGATGCAAGAGTTGAAGTGCAGCTAGGATTACAAAATAAAACAAAAACAAAAAACTACAAAAACTCCTTAACTATGATAAGTTCCTTAACCATCGCTTGAATACCTGCCGTGCAAACCATAACTCACACACCAAATGCAATGCACAAGGCTTATCCTATCGGCCAGCGATTGCCTGACAAGGCTACCAGATGGCCGGTTATAATTAATAGGATGGGAACGTGCGACAAAAATTGATTGGGGCATGTTTAACTTTGCCCTATTGCTGGTCTCTTTATAGTGCTTACCATCACTCTTATGTAGATGTGACGTTAATTCAAGGTATGTAGATAAGGATTTAAGAACAGTAAATCCATAAATTACGTTCAATATGTTGCGACAGTCAAGATTCTGATATGATATATTGCAAGGGGATATTTTGTTGCTCAATAATGTGACGTATTTCATGTGCAGGCGCGGGCTCGTGACAGGGGTTGGAAGAAAGTCAAAAGCAGAGGAGACATTAAATGAAGCACACATCTCTTCAGGAAGAAGCCTATTACTAAACCGAAGAGATCTGTGACAAGCCCATGCGAGGGAAGGAAATCAGTGCTTCTCATCTCACACCCACAGAGGGAGTGAATTCAGTGCTTCTCATCCCACACCCACAGAGGGAGTGAATTCAGTGCTTCTCATCCCACACCCACAGAGGGAGTGAATTCAGTGCTTCTCATCCCACACCCACAGAGGGAGTGAATTCAGTGCTTCTCATCCCACACCCACAGAGGGAGTGAATTCAGTGCTTCTCATCCCACACCCACAGAGGGAGTGAATTCAGTGCTTCTCATCTCACACCCACAGAGGGAGTGAATTCAGTGCTTCTCATCCCACACCCACAGAGGGAGTGAATTCAGTGCTTCTCATCCCACACCCACAGAGGGAGTGAATTCAGTGCTTCTCATCTCACACCCACAGAGGGAGTGAATTCAGTGCTTCTCATTCCACACCCACAGAGGGAGTGAATTCAGTGCTTCTCATCCCACACCCACAGAGGGAGTGACTCCACATGTCTGGAGCTGTGTGCGGAATTTCCAGTCAGTGAAGAATCCTTCTGAATTTCCAGCAGCTGCCAGCGTTTCCCAGAGAAGCTCCATGGGCGGGAGCCTGAAGTGAAGTGTAAGCCTCGCATCAGAGCTCAATTTGAAAACCTTCACCCTAAAAAATATCACAAATGTCATGACGAGTCTCTGAGGTTTATTCCCTTAAAAACAAAGGCAGTAATATGTTTGGAGGAGAGTTGCACTATGTTTGAATCTTTCTTTCTCGCTCTCTTTTTCACTCTTGCGTTCTCTTTGTTTTCCTTTGTTTTTCTTTCTTTTTTCCCTTTTTTTCTCTCTTGCATTTTCTCTTTGTCTTTTTTGGCATTCCTTCTTCCTTTTCTCCTCATTTTTGTTCTTTATTTTTTCTCGTACATTCATTCATTCTTTCTTTCTCTTTCTTTCATCTACTCCTTTCTTACATTCATTCTATTTCTTTAATCTTTTATTCAATCAATCAATCAATCAATCAATCAGGGGTTATTAAGCGCACTACTCACCCGTGAGGGTCTCAAGGCGCTGAGGGGGGTGGGGGGGGTCGCAGATCCGTTAGCAGAAGAGCCAGGTCTTGAGGGCCTTCCTGAAGGTGTTCAGGGAGGGGGCAAGTTTGATGTTTGCCGGGAGCTCGTTCCAGGTTTTTGCCGCGATGTGAGAGAAGGATCTTCCACCTGCTCTAGCTCTGCGGATGCGTGGGGTTTCGGCCAGTGCGAGGGTGGAGGATCATAGGTGTCTTTTGGGTACGTGGAAGTTGATTCTGTCGTTGAGGTATTTGGGTCCAGTTTTGTGTAGGCATTTGTAGGCGTGAGTGAGGATTTTGAAGGTGACTCTTTTCTCCATACTTTCTTTACTCTTTCTTTTTCTCTCCGTTTTTTTCTTTTACTCCTCCTCTTTTTCTTTCATACTTACTTTCTTAGTTTCTTCTTCTCCTACTCGTTGCCTCCCATTCTTTTTTTCATTCTTTCTCTGCTCTTCCCTTTCTCTCTCTCTTTATCTTCCTCTTCTTCTCCCTCTTCTTTGCCTTTCTCTCTTTTTCTCTCTATTTTTTCTTTTTTTCTCTTTAATTTCTTCTTCGGTACGTTCTTAATTCTTTAATTTGGGTTGCATCTTTGCCTCGGAAATCTACTCATGGGTATGCAGATAGCAGCAAAGAAATGTTGACTTGTAGAGCACTGTGAAGCCAGCGTATACCTATTTTTAATCTTGAATCATTAAGTTCCTGGATATCAATCAAAGGAGTTTAAGGCAATTAGTTGAAAAATGATTGACTTTCGGGCCCTAGCTCTCGTGGTAGTAATGTCATCCCATGGATTGCATGACAAAGAGAACATTAACCCCAATGTGACACTCAACTCACACAGTTGATTCATAAAAAGGAGTAAAAAGACAAAACGTCCTTGGGCACCACCCAGACAAACCTTCACCGATTTAGCTCTTCTGCCATAAATGGTGTGCAGTATGCCTCGCAAATGGCAAACTTTGGCAAAACCATGCATTTTCCTCACAATTCCAGGGATCCACGCAGTTCATCCACCTCAGCTTTCCAACATTTCTATCAATAAAAACAATATTGCACTTGTATGGCTGGGCCTATTGCCCCAGACAGGAATGGACCGAACCAGGGACCATGCGAAAACCACACTGACTTCATATGGTCACAGCTTTCATCTGTTCCAGTCAAGGGCAAATGAGAGGTTAACAAAAATGGACCACGCCACCGGGTGGTGGTGTCCGGTATCACATGCGTAATATGGCATGACAATAATATGGCGTGAACTACACACATCTAACCACTACATGGCAGGATAAGTATAGGTAAGTAGTTAAAAATAGTAACAATATGCTAACTTGTGGTTTAGTATTAGATAGATGCAGTGGAAGAAAAGTAAGGACGAAAAAAGAAGAAAATGGCATTAGGGAAGAATGCACGGTGATGAGAGAAGAAGAGTTCCGAAGGAATGAGAATAAGGAAAGGAGGGAAGAGAGCATTCAAGATGGGAGCACAGTAAAAGGAAAAACAGGTAGATGAAAATCTGTGCACTGAATAAAGAATTGGTGAGATAACAAATGTAGAAGGAGGTGTGGAAAGTTAGAAGAACGGAGAGAAGAAAAATGGAAAAGGAGAAGTGAAGTGGTCAATTGGGAAAGAAGAGAATGGGAAATGATTAGATGAGAAGGATAGCTAGAATTGAGTAAATAAAACAGTTTAGGGGAAGTAACGTGGAGAGAGAACAATATCCAGCAATGAGTGAAAATATGAATGGAAAAATTGGAAGGAGGCAAAAGATCAAAGAGAAAGCAATGTAGAAAGAAGGAAGAACTGAATGGATAGAGTGGAGAGAACAAGGAAAGATAGTTCAGAAGAAAGGAAACAATAGGGAGCAAATACAGAGAATTGGCATGGAGATGCGGAAAATGAGAATGGAGCTAGCAAGGAGACAGCTGTATAGACTGTAGAGAAAGGAAGAAAAGAAAACAGAAAGAGAAGGCAACAAGGAAATTATGACACGTAAAACAAAAAGCACAGCAAGAGTGGAAACCCGGAAAAAAGAAATAAAATGAAGAGGAATGAGAAACAAGAGAAAAGAGGGGATAAATTGCAAACAGAAGATAACGTGGGCTTATAGAAATGGAAAGGAAAAGGGCAGAAGCGATGAATAGGGGATAATTGTGCGATTTGAGAAAGAGGGAAATAATGGAAAAATATGAGATTAGGGAGAAGTGGAGCGGACTGAGAAACAAAAACAAAATACAAAAGAAAAGGAAGGGGAGAAAAATGGAAGGGGATAATAAAAGGACAATGTGGGAGTAACCAGGATAGACGGTGCGGAAAATGGCACTAGGGAGGAAGTAGGATGGTCATGGTATTCATCCTGAAGCTGTCTGATGGCGACAAAGCAGATGGACATCAAGTCAGAAATCGGGATTTCTTCAGCTGGATGTAGGAAAAGGTACTGAATTCTTGGTTGAGAGTTTTTTCGCTCATGCTATTTGAAGTGACCTTGCATCGCATTTGACAAATTATTGGACAAGGTCAATTTTAAATTAAAGTTTAAAGTTTATTGCAGTTCACTAAATTAAAATCATAACATCTCAGCATGAATAGCAAACACAAAACATGATAAAAACAATATTCCATAAAAGAGGAAAATATCAAGTTTGGGATCCCCTTGTGAGGCCTCAAACTCCTCTTCCCAGTGAGATGACATAGCATATTTACTATCGCTTCACACAAGACCATAGTCATGGAAATCACAAGGCCGCCCACAATTCTAAGTTTTTGCCTCACGCAGGACCTTAATCATGGAAACCACACAGCAGCGTACAGTTCTAAAGTGCTTGGAGCTGAAAGTGCTTCCTGACTCTCTGCTAATAAAGTGCGGTCCAGAAAAACAAGGTACTCCGTATTTAATTGGTCGCCAGTATAAAATTCATGACGCAAATTCTCAACCCTGGAGGCCTTGAGTCTGCACGTGTTTATAAAGTTCTTAGGGCTAAAAGTGCTTCCTCGTTCATCATTATTGCACTAGGCTAAAGTGCTCCGTGTTTGTAAAGTACAGCCCAGAAGATCAAAGGGCTCCCTACTTGGTAGGCCGCCGGTGTAGGGGTCATCAAGGGTCATTAAGATAACCAATTACTGCTTTGCGTTTGCCCCGCCCCCGCCCCCCCCCACTGGTCCAAAGTGCTCCATGCTTGTAAGGTGCAGTCAAGAAAGGTAAACAGTGCTCCATGCCTGAAAAGGTAAGGCCATCATGGACATTTTGAGTTACCAGTTGCTGCTTTCATGAACTTTAAAAAGCGCCCAGATGGCTCACATGATTCGCCTTTTAAACAGTTTAGGACAGCTGCCCAACATGTCCTCACATTTAAAATACAAAATATTGGCCTGAGCCAGTAGCACCTCAAGGGTTTAAGAACCTCACAAATGAAGTTTGCATGTATTAGGGACTCTTCTGATGTGCTGCACCATCTGCATCGTGCATCAACATCACCCTACGTACAACCACTCCAATAACGCCTTGGGGGAAAAAGGCCAAAGCGCATTCTCATGAGGATGGATAAGGTCAGGTGTAATACAGCTAAGGTTTGTGTTAAATACGCAGGAACACGATATCCTCCATGTTCAGCCCTTCCAGGGTTCCAGAAAACAGTCTGTATCATACTATTTGGGGAACATTCATGCAGGTAATGCATGCAATCATGATAGGAAGCATCCTGTACATAGTTACTGGTTTCTGAGGGCACAAGTTATAGTTACCTGAGATAACTATAACTGCTGCATTTCAGTGTTTTTTAAAGTTTAAATGTTATGTTTCACCTAACTATAACATATATATTGTGGCGGCCGACACAAACAAGAAGTGGAGGGGTGGGTGAAGGGGCGGGTGAAGGGGGCATGGGCGAGCGTGGGAGGGGAAGCACGGGGTGAGGGGGTTTAATAATTAATAAAAAAGACTTACCTGAAACTGTCGGCTGCCTCCCGCGTCGTGACTCAGAGTTCTTCCTCCTAGTTCCAGCAGACACTGGGACACTATCAAAGACTTCCTGTGCGATTCCGGCGCTGCTCTAATGCTATGACAGCAGCGTGGGTATGGACCTGAGCGGGCTGGTTTGACGCTCCGCTCAGTCTGTGCTGTTTCTCCAACCCAACTGTGCTATACAGCTGGGTTGCAGAAACCTAACTGCAAATGTCTGTTTGACCGACCTAAGACGGCTGGCCAAATAGACATGCGCACTTAGAAGTGCACTCCAGTCCACCCTCCCATGGCCCGGCCCCGCCCCTCCCTACACACGCTGGCTCAACTAGTAGGTGAAAAATAAAACAATAATAAAATATTGTTTTATTTTTCAGCTGCTGGCTCTGAGCCAGTGGGTTGACGCTCCTCTGCCTTACATATTTATATTCAGAGAAAAAAGATTTGTAATGTCTTCAGTGATGTCACTGATGTGAGATGGCATTTTTGAGCTTATAAGTAGTGCATGGCAGGGATGCAAGTTATAATAAGCTCAGTAACCTCTAACTGATGGATTTCAGTAGATTTTTAAACATTAGTTTTGATAATATTACAAAACCCAACTTTAACACCACTTTGACCTTTGTTTTTTTCAATGAATTTCTAGGTTTTCTTTTTAACATAAGCTAAAATCTTAGTACCTTACCTAACTATGACATCACATTAGCCTTTGTTTTTTTCAGTAAATTTACGAGCTGTTTTTAAATGTAAAGTAAGATATTAGTACCATAGCTGACTATAATGTCACTTTGACCTTAGTTTTTTTCAATGTATGTCTGGAGTAAAGTAATATCTTATTACCATTCCAAACTGTAACGCCACTTTAACATTTGTTTTTCAACTGATTTTCAGTTTTTTTTTAACATATTCACCCAACTCCCCCACTGAGCATAGCTTTTTTCCAAACACAGAGCAGGGTTGGCCACATTAAAATTTGGGGAAATCTACAATTGGAACAGTGGGAGGATTTACACCAAATTCACCATGAATGTGAAACCGTACTCAGAAAGTGTCCATTTTTTTGGTTCGGTATAAATCCATTCAGTAGTTTTTGATATAAAATCATTTAAGAACTTACAGCGAGGTCTTTAAAGGATTAACACTTTGGTATACCTCTGCCACTTTAACATGCAGGTCACAACCCTCAAGTCCTGGCAATCTTGTTTTTAATTTTTTACAAAATGTGATTGACTAAATCAGAGTTAAAAATATTTTTTCTGCCATCTTGAATATTGCAAGTTTTGTACTGTGAAAAAAAAACAGAGCAGAGGGGGGTCCACTTCTACGTTACCGGTCTACAGTACAGTCGTCAGGGAAACCCAGATGCATGGAAAACATACTTCAGAAAAAGGAATTGCATAAAACAGTGCATGACTTGTGTTTCGGAGTCAACTTGCAAGCTCACAAGCAACCATTTTACTTGTGGATTTCGTGTCTTACTCGCTAATTATGTCACCTCTGACTTGCAAGTTTCAGATAGTGATGAAAAAAGCACATGCAAAGCCAACATCTATATTGAGTGTCTGGCCTGCTGTGTAGTACCCTCAGCAGGTTGGGTAAATGGCCTGGTGCTGGTCAGGGCCTGTGCCCAACCCACGGCACAAGGCTAAAAGCTGTGCACTGTGGAGGTTGTGCATCCCTGGTGGTTTGGGCACAGACCCTCACCACAGACCAGGCCCCACTCCCAACCCCGCTGAAATGTCAGAAATGGGGGTGTTGGCAGGCCACGGAGGGTATTGGGCCTGTGATGGGTTAGATGTAGGGCCTGGATGTAGACCAAAGACCCAGTGCAGCAGAGTAGGATGGCCATGAAAGGTTGGGCACAGAATGTGGCGGCAAGCCAAGTTCTGTGCCCAATCATGCTGCACCCAGCGGGCTTTGCCTCCCCTCCAAGTGTTGGACTCTGGGCCTGGCCTCGCCCACTTCCTTCTGCACATGGCCAAATGCTGTGTGTTGCGAAGGTTGGAAAAGAAGTACATCATGAAAAAACCAATAACATTCGCTTAAAAATCCACAGAGTTATGGTCGCGGTTCAGACGCACTTCTGGTTATGAATGCACACAACACATGCAATAATTCCTGATGTCTGCCATGCACAGAACACCCATTTGCCAATAGCACAAAACACAGAAACAGTTAATATGAGTAAAACATGCAGATGCAGTAAGTTATGGTATGTGTTGTGTGCGTCCAATCTCGTTAATTGGAACCACAATACTGGCTCACATCCCACGACTTACTCCTTCATGAACACACCAAGCACATCTCAATATATTTACAATACTCAGGAGGATGAGAGGGGTCTGTGACTGGACAGATTTGCCATGGGAAGTCAGTAGGATACTCACGCCTGAGACACAGTTAAAAGGCATGCATCTGTGCGATCAATAATTATCTTCCCATAGGCTGGTCAACGGAGAGATTCTCATCCTCCACCTTAGAGGGAGCACATCTTTAGTGAATTCTCTCTCCATCAGTGACTAGCACTCTCAAGGGGAGCAGACCAAGGAGGGAAACGTTTAGCACTCCTCCAGGAATTGATAAAAGAGTTCCCTGCGTTGGGAAAATGCTACACAAAAGTAGAGGGTGTCCAGATCTTGGGGCTGGGGGCCAACTGGCCAAATAAATATTAATTGCTTTTGTGTATGTACAGTCATGGAATGCTTGCCAGAGGTGCCCGATTGGGAGCCCTTGATGCTGAAGTTCCCAGTCACTGCACGCTACCCAGAGAATGTCTTGGTAAATAGTCTTAAGAGTGTTTAGGTTAAAGATGTATTTATAATGTAGAATGCTGAAGAATCCTTGGCTGGAGCAATGAATAACGTTCTTCTTTCAAGAGAGCAAAACAAAAACTGCATTTGATGATAATTAGGTCAATTATTTTTGAGTATTGTTCTCCAAGTGCAGTCTCCTTGTTCACTGTCCTAATTCGATGGCGTCATCAAGTCTCTGTGTAAATTGATGGGCTAACTTTAGCCATATTTTCATAGTGTTTCTAACTCCGGTGCTCCACAAACATTGTTAGGATCATAAGAGGCTTTCGCTTCTCCTCACACTGTCCCTCCATTCATGTAAGTCTCTTCTGCTTCTCCCTCAATCCATCTATTTACGTTTTCATCTGTCGCTCTGCTCGCCATGATCCCCATGCACTCTTTTGTAAACCCCCAATCCTGCGTGTGTTGTAACAGTGCATGAGATTGCATCACCATTGATGGCAGTGCCACCATACAGGGAGTTTGGATGCATAATTGGGATGATCAATGACATGAAGCAAAATGTATATTTGAGGAGATACTGATGCAGGTTATGGTGTTACTTTAAATCTGAGCTGGATCTCAGCATATTCATACTGTGTTAGGGCCCCAGACATTTTATCTCATTGCTATACCTCTTCTGATTTATAATCTGTTGCCGATATAATCCTAACGTTTGTGTGGAAATTTTAAACACGCCTCAAGCCAAGTGAAGGAATAAAGAGATTCCCTGGGGATCTGTGTAGACTAGTCAGCAGTGGCTGAGGAGACAGAAGGTTGGTAGAAATAGTTCCAGGTGGATCAGGGAGAGAAAGAGAAGGACGGTGCAGAGGGTCTCAGATTTACTCATATTCATGCCGCACCAAACAAAAACCTCCACCATGGTGCTGTGCAAATGAGGAAAAATAGCACAAAAGATACTGGTGGGAAGCCATCAAAATGTGTATTTCAGCCGCATCCAACTGTACAAATTTCAATTAGATGAGAACTATCTATGGGTAAGCAACATCAAATATGTAATATCACAAAAAAACAATCCCTGCACGAGGGGATATCTGATGATATTCTGCTCGCCCTTTTTTGCATCTGGTTCCATTTGGCACTTGAATTTTATGCAAACCTAGGTGACACTATTTTAATTAATTTTGTTTTCCATGAAATCCTATGCATGTTCACACTATTTCTTCCCCATTATGCACCTTTAGGCTAGATTATAGCGGGTTGGTGCACTGCCACTAACAGACAGTTTGCACTGTACTGTCTTAATTGTTCACTAGAATGTTTCTTCATCACGGCTGTTTCTGCCACTATGCGTTGTGATCACATGAGCTCCCACTCTAAACAATAGTACATGGGGGCGTGGCCAAGATGGCGGCGGAGTAGCTGCGTTTTTCCTGGGCTCCGCTCGCCCAGGCCGGTTCACTAGCATCAAATTGCCTCTGCGGTCCCGCGACCAGCCCAAAACTGCCTTCAGGTCCATTGGGCACACACAGAGCAGCTGGGGGCCCGAGAGGTGCGACTGACCTGGGTTAGCGGCCGGGAAGTGGCCGCTGGCACCCCGGGCGCAGTAGCATGGCTTGCGGTGGGGCCTACCCATCCCGAAACAGCCCGCTTGCCTGCCTGTCACGTACTGAGCTGCTGAGGGGCCCGGAGACACACGACAGTCCGGTGCTTGGGGCTGTGGGGTGGCTGCCAGCACCCCGGCTGAAGCAGCAGGGTGTGCAGCGGGGCCTATCCGGGAAGTGGACCGAGTGCCTGGCCGGGGAAGCAGAGCTACCGCTGGGCGTCCCCTGCGCTCGGGGGAGACATCTTAAGATACGGCGAGGATCAGCCCTGCCGCTGCCTGCTTGACTTGTGGCCTGGTTGCACTGGAGAAGCTTGGGAGACCTCCGGAAGAATCGGACCCGGCCCTGGAGCTGACACCCCCCCGCTGCTTGAGATTAGAGGTGAGGAGAGTGCGGGGGCCAGATGCCCAGGGGCCGAAAGAAGCGCATGGGTGGGAGCTGGAGCTGCCTGGAGACTGCCTACTGAGTGAAGGGAACACTCCCTGGGGACAGCAGAAGAGGCCTGAATGCGCAGGGACCCGCATGGGTGAGATCGCGCATTGCTGGGCCCAGTAACGGACGGCGCCCTAGGAGTGCCGGCCTGCCTCCCTCCTGTGGCTGACTTAGGCGGTGGTGAGCGGTGGGTCCCGGGGGCAAATCCCATTATTGATGTCTCCAGGAGTGCGGGGTCACGACGCTGCTGGGAGTCAGGAGTGAGAGAGGGCCAGTTCTGCCCAGCCAGAGTTTCAGGAGTGGGCCTCGCCTCCTTAAGCATTAAGGCCCTGCCATCCTTCTGCTGTCACGGCCGGTCAGTGAAGTAAGTGGCCGCGGCCCCAGAGAGAAGGATCCAGTGACCGGGGTGAGAGCCATTGAGCGGGGCGACCGGGAGGTCTGAAACTGCAAGCCAGGGCCCTAAGGCAGCCTTGTGCACTCGAGGCAGCGCAAGAAGACACGTATCTGGCCTATAGCAGTATCACCCCCCACTGGCAGGTAGTGCCATAGGCCCCGGCCCGAACCCTGCAGCATCGGATTGGTGCACAACAGTACGCTGGAGGCGTGGACCGAGCGGCCCTATCACTTCTCTTGGTCTGGGACCCCTGAATAGGCCTGAGATTTAGCCCGACTCGAATACAGAAGGCGGGCCGATGGTGAGTGTCTGTCCGGGACCTGCAGAGATGTCCACGCAGCCTACCAAGAAAGATCCCACAATTAAGGACCTCCAGCAGAAGCCAGGATCTAAAAAGGGGGATCAGGCGATGGCCCAACAACAGGAGAAGGAGGTAGACTCTCCAGGTGAGCACCAAGAGGAGCCTATCACTCGGGGATTCCTGGAGCAGCTCTTCGGCTCCTTGAGAGAAGACTTCGCAAGCCTGAGACAGGACGTTGCCTCAGTTATCAAGCAAATCAGAGCGGAGGTGCAGGAAATCGGCGACCGGGTTGACTCTCTGGAAAGGAATGGCGACCGGAGGGAAGAGAAGATCACCAAGCAGACCCGAGAGTTGCTGGAGCTCAGGGACCGAAATGAGGAGCTGTACCTCTGCCTCGAAGACCTGGAGGATCGCTCACGGAGGTGCAATATACGCATCAAAGCCATACCTCTCCTGGCCGATGGGGGGAAATTGGAAGAATGGGTGACCCGCTTCTTCAGCCACGTGGCTCCAGCGCTTGGCGACAAGGACATTATTCTAGACCGCACCCACCTCGCGGACCGCCCGGCAAGGGACTCGGGTCAACAACAGGATATTCTCACATGCCTTCACTCTTTCCAACAAAAAGAGATCATCATGGCCGCCAACAGGGACAAAGTGTCACTGGAGTTTGAGGGGCTCCAGGTAGGCATCTATCAGGACTTATCACCACTGACTCTCCAAAGACGTAAGGCTCTGAAGCCAGCCATGACCTACCTGCGGGATAAGGGAATCAGATACTGGTGGGGCCATCCATTTCGTCTTTCCTTTGTATGGGATAATGAGCTATGCTCGGTGCGGTCACTGAAGGAGGCACAGGGGGTGCTTGGGCTCGATTTGGAGGAAGGGGATACCACTGGTCAGTCCGCAGGAGATAGTGCTGCACGCGAGCCGAAAAACCCAGTCGAAGGAGGGGAACCAGGCATGAGAAACCCACCAAACCCACAGCTACGGAGAGCCAGAAGGAACGCGAGGCGCTGCTCTGCCAACTTCAGAATCAAGATGAAACCGGGGCCAACCTGAGCTTCTGACTGTGTGTCCTGCGACTTGCTTTTGCTGCTGTGTCATAGAAATGCTGTGTTAACCCATAAAGGAAGAAACCCAGCCTTGGCTGAGGGAGCCCATGTCCAGCTACGTGATGTCCTCTGTTCGGACACATGGATCTTATGCCAGGTTTTTGGCACTCTCTCAATGTTTACTTGCATGCTTGCTTTCTCTATATCTTTCTCTCTCTACTACTCTTTTCTTTGTTAGAGGGGCTTCTTACTTAGACCGCAGACACGGAGGGGGTGGGGCGATGGGGGTAAGGTCTGGGGACACACCTATTCAAAAGGGGAATCCTGGTTTGCACACTTGGGGGTCGCCCTCGAGGCCCAACAATCTTGGAATGGTGGGGTCAGGTGGGAGATGGGATGGGTCACCTCTGCCTATGAATCAAGGTACCACGGAGGGTCATGGGGTTTTTTGGGAGAGTGGGACGGGCTCCTGCGCTGGCGCAATCTCTGACATGGATCCCCGCATGCTGTCCAGATGACTAATATGTCTATGATTAAGGTCAAGATCATGAGCTTTAATGTTTGGGGCCTCAATACCCCAGTTAAGTGGCGTGCCTTGCTTGCATTGCTTAAGGAGGAGGGGTGCGACATTTGTTTATTGCAAGAGACCCATTTAATGCGTGCGGATGGGAAGCGGCTCCGTTCCAAATGGTTTGACAGACAATATTTTTCCTCCACTCATGGCAAGAACGCGGGGGTGGCCATATTAGTAGCTTCCCACTTTCCTGGTACTGTTAGGGGGTACTCGCAGAAACTCCAGGCAGGTTGTTAGCACTGCGAATACTGGAGGGCTCCCACACATACACTATAGCCTCCATCTACAGCCCTAACAAACAGCAGGAAGCTTTCTTTCGGAATACGTTAAACATAGTCGGGGACTCGCCGGATGAAGTCTTGGTACTGGGAGGGGATTTTAACATTGTCCCAGACTCACAGCTGGACAGATTTGCATCACGGGTGGGACAATCGAGATCTCTATCGGAGTCTAGGCTCCAGAGACTTGGGGAGCTGGGACTGACGGATGCCTGGCGGCATGGCATCCCAACAGCCCGAGAATATACCTTTTTCTTGGCGTCGCACCAAACCTATGCGAGGATTGACTTATTCTGGGTCTCCCAATGAGTATTGAGCTACACCCAGGACGTGGCGATGGGGACAGCAACTCTCTCAGATCACTCTCCACTCGGTCTTATCCTGTGGCTTCTGGGGGGTCCGCCCAGACAACGCTCATGGAGGCTCAATGACAAATTACTCACATACGACTCTAACATTGCTGACATACCGGCCGCGATCCGAGATTATATAGCAACTAACGATGACGGTTCGGTCCCGCTTCCCCAGGTCTGGGATGCCCTCAAGGCAGTGAATAGGGGTCGGTTTTTGGCTATTTCCGCAGGGCTCAATAAGGAAAGGAGATATAAGAGAGAGTTACTTGAGGTGCAGGTCAGGGAGTTGGAGGGGGTTCCCCGACGCACGGGGCAGTTCAGGCGCGAAGGCAACTTAATACTCCACGGAAACAATTAAAGGCACTAGATTACAATCGGGCGGAGTACGCATTCTTACATACTAAGCAGCGGTATTATGAGGGGGGAAACAAGGCTGGGAAGTTACTTGCACACCACTTGCGATCGCGGACGAACGCACGTCACATTGCTGGCATAAATAACTCATGCGGAAAGCTTCTCCAGGGGGACACAGACATTGCGGCCGAGTTTAAGGCCTTCTATACCTCATTATGTACGGCGGAACACTTGGATGAGACTGCAGCCATAGATTATGTCCAACAGGTGCCGGTGACTCCTCTTTCCCCGACTGTTTCGGAGGTGATGGACTTAGACGTCCGTCCGGAGGAGGTCCTGTGCGCCATACAGAAACTCCCAGCAGACAAGGCGCCAGGGGGAGATGGATTCCCGGTAGATTTTTACAAGGTTTTCCCCATCTTGGTCTGTCTTTTTAATGGCTTCAGTGACACGGGCTCGATAACCCTCACAATGACCATGGCAGAGGTGGTGGTGATACTGAAGCCGGGTAAAGATCCTGTGGAGTGCGCCTCATACCGTCCAATTTCTTTATTGAATGTGGACCTAAAGATATTCACTAGCATCTTGGCGGCATGGCTGGCTCCGCATATGCAAGGTCTGGTTGACACAGATCAGTCAGGCTTCATCCCCGAGCGCAGCTGTAGTGACGGCATGAGGCGCCTCTGCCACTTACTGGACAAAATCAAATGCACACAACGGCCCACGGTTCTTTTATCGGTCGACGCCAAAAAGGTGTTTGACCGAGTACACTGACCATACCTGAGACGAGTCTTGGACAGATTTGGGTTGGGAACTCGCTTTCAAAGATGGGTGCAGTGCATATATCTGGCGCCGGAAGCACGTGTTAAAGTGATTGGGATATTCTCCAGGCAGGTGCGAATAAGGCGAGGGACTAGCCAAAGGTGCCCTCTGTCCCCCTTGCTTTTCGCGTTCTATATGGAGCCATTCGCTGAAAGGGACCATAAACTCCTGACGGTTACAGGGATCCGCATGGGGGACAGGGAGCACAAAATATCCCTTTATGCGGATAACGTGATATTGTTCCTCACACAGTCAACGTTATCTCCCCCCCATGCTGGAGGAGCTCACAGCATTTAGTAGCGGCTCGGGTTTTAAGATTAATCTAAAAAAACACAAGCTCTTAGCCTTACCCTCCCTCGCGGGATGCAGGAACAGCTGAGGCAGGAATTCCCCATTGCTTGGTCCCAAGGGGGCATCCCCTACCTGGGCCTGCAAATCTTCCCCACGACCGAAAGCACAGCCAAGGCCAACTACTCCACCATACTGGATGAAACCTGGTGTGAGCTTCTCAGGTGGAAGAAACACGCCATGTCCTGGCTGGGTAGGCTGGCGTCTGTTATAATGACCCTCCTGCCCTGCATCCTTTATGTGATGCAGACCCTGCCGCTAAGCCCACCACCCCACGTGCTGGCGCAACTACAATTCCTGATGGGGAACTTTATCTAGGAGGGGAAAAGACCCCGTATGGCGCGACATCAAACCTTTCTCACGCAGGCGGACGGGGGTCTCGGGGTACCGCACCTAGTGAAATACTTCCAAGCAGCGCAGCTGCGATATATGGTTGAATGGTATAAACGGGAATCTGAAAAACATTGGTGTTTCATTGATCGTGGCGTTGCCTGGATGCACATTTGGAAGGTCCCTTGGCTACCCAAATGATATAGACCAGCAGGAGCTTATCACCAGTACTGAGTGGGACTATGGGGCCCTGGGACAGAGTGCAGGAAGCCAAGGGCCTTTCGACCCCTGTTTCCCCGCTAACCCCATTATAGGCAACCCTGACTTCTCCCCAGTGCTAGTAGGGAAGGGGTGCTTGAAATGGCAAGAAGCCGACTGTAAACGGGTAGGCGACCTGTTTGATGAGAGTGGGATCATGGACTTTGACCAGTTGGTATATGGTTTTGGACTCCCCCGGGACACTTACTGGCAGTACTTGGCCATTCGACACTGGGTAACTCGACCGCATATGCAACCCCATGCCAGCCCTTACAAAATTCGAACAATGGTACATCACCTGCACTTCAGACAAGCGCCTGCTCTCTGATCTCTACTCCTTCCTCAATAAACCTCAACACAGTGGTAAAACCCCAGTGCAGCGTAGATGGGAAGCAGAGTTGGAGCAGGATTTCTCCCCCAAAGAATGGCAAGACATCATCCATAGGGCCAGAGCTTCCTCTTGCAGTACGGCAGGGAAAGAGATGTTTTTAAAGATAGCCCACCATTGGTATTACACCCCGGTTAGACTTGCTAAATGGAAACCCGCAGCCAGTAATTTATGCTGGCGCAACTGTGGTCAGCCTGGTACGTTAACTCACATCCTCTGGCATTGCCCGAAAATACAGCCCTTCTGGAACACAATCCTTCAGGAGGTAGACTCCATACATGACACCGAAATACCCAGATTCCCCAGCTACACCCTGCTGGGATTGCCTACCCCCTGACCTATTCCCTCAAGTCATGCAGAGGAAGAGCCATCACCTTAACCCTGGGAGCCGCCAAACAGGTGTTACTGTCTAGGTGGGGAACGGACGAGGTCCCGACTAAATTAGACTGGCTGTATCGGGTATGGAGATAGTAGGCATGGAAAAGATTACGGCTGGGTTGTCTCGCACCCTCCCCAGGTTCGATAAAACATGGGGCACCACTATTGACTTCCTCTCCCCGAATTTGTGGAACTTACCTGACCACGATACCTCCGAGTCCTCCGCCTCTCTACCACACAGACCCAGACTGGTGACCAACCCCAGCTAAAGTCATAACCCCTTCTGTGTCCCCCAAGAGGACAGGGACCTTCCGGCTGCCCACGCTAGCTGCTATTTTCTATTTTTCTCCTCCATTTCTTCTTTCTTTCCTTTCGCTACCTATGTTGAACGATTTACAAGTAACGATCCCCACCAGCCAAAGGATGTAGGTGGCGGCTAATGTTCAGCTTTGCTTTTAAAAATTAATAAAAAAGATTTAAACCATAAACAATAGTGCATTTGGATTCTTGGAGTGCGTTGCACTGATCTCGTTTGGTGACAGCTGATTACTTTTTGATGGTGAGTAAGGAAATAGTATGCATATATCTCAAAGAAACATTTCTTATCCTTTTCTGAAATGATTTTATTATTTTTACATATGGACTCTGATTCATAAGAATGCTAGGGTAACAGAAGTGCATCCTGCACCTTTTAGTCCTAGGTGTCATAGAAGGCTTGCCCCGTTGTTCATTCCTGAGCCCCTCCACGGCCTTGTACCTGGTGCTGGGATCTAGTTAGGTGGCAAGAACTGGAAATGGACCTCTGAGACTGGAGTAGCAAGAGCAGTGACAAGGGTACCAAAGGGCAAGTCAGGCGCAGCACCTTCTGCCCCAGCTACACTTATGGATACGTCCATATATTTACGGTATTAGAGTACAACTTGAAAAGCATCTGAACAAGTGTTATCTCACTGTATATACATAGGGCCCGATTCCGATCCCGTTAGGAAGGCCTCCAGATGGGTTCCGGAACCAGCAAATCTGATTCAGAGCCTATGGTTCCAACCGAATCGTCCTCCGTTCTGAACGACCAAGTACGATGCGAAGTTCGCGTCCGCACCAACCGAATTGTTTCCGAACCCGATCCTGGCAGTCAGAGTCATTCGCAGCCGAATCGTGCCGCGCAATGGAGCTGGCTTCCGAACAAGCGAGTAGGATGCACGATTCTGACAGCCATATCGACTCAGTTTTGCCGAGACAAAAGGGCTGTGGGAATCAGACTTCTGGGGGCTGTGGCATGCCCCCCTTCACCCGGTGCCATCCGAATCGGTCCCGTGGGGGTACCCATGGGTCCCCCCTTTCCAAGCATGCACAGTGTGGCGGGCACCATGGGGTGCCCACCACAGGGTGCACGCTTTTCCCCACCCACCCCTTTTTGCAATGGGAGCATGTGTACGCGTTCAGTACACAGACTCCGATAGAGTTCAATGGGAGTCCAAGTGAACCGAGTCCGTCACTACACGGATGCATTGGAATCAGTCGCACGGACTCCCAGAGCGCGATTCGCTTGGAAAGCTCTCTGGAACTGAGTCGTTCGGAGGGCTTTCCTAATGGGATCAGAATGGGCCCATATTGTTAAATGAATTTATTAACAAATAGCTAATTTAAATTATTTAATATATAAATTATAATGTATTGAATAAATTGGACAATTAATTAACATGTATGTGTGAGGGGATTAGAATTAATAGTAACCACATTACTTGCAAAGTAAAGACACTCCCGATGTAAAGTACCACAATGTAAAGGTTCTCCCAATGTACTTACCTCGAATTAACGGTATAGTTATATAGCCCTCCATCACGGGCTATACCGGCCATTAAAGGCTTGGGTCTTTAACACTGGAGCCAGCCTTTAATGGCAGCACTAGCCCGCTACGACTGGCTATAAGGCTATTAGAACATTTCGTCACATGAGGGAAGAATGTCCTAATTAAAAAAACAAAGGATTCTCGGAGCACGAGGTGGTTAACACCTACTGTGGCTCAGAAGCTTTTGTCTCACAGCTGTTGCTGTGATTGTTCAACAGATTACAGCCACGCGCAGGGCCACGACTGTCAGCTGTTGAACATTCACAGCAATAGCTGTGACGTCAGACCCTAGTTCTCCCTGGGCTCGGCTAAACTGCTTTTCCTCATTCAGTCGAGCCAGGGAGATCCAGAAGCTGTGCAGAATTCCCCCACCCTCCTTCCGAAGCTCCAGTCACGCTGTGAGCAATGGGAGGCTGGAGGGGGCAAGGCTTCTGTGTGCCCTGCTGCACAGGCTCTGCCTTTCGCTTTCCCCAGCCTAATCCATACACTTGGAGAAGGGGAAAGAGACAGGCAGAGGCTATGTACTAGGACTGTGTAATGTTAAGAGCTGCAGGCCTGTACCAGTTTGTATAGGCCGCTGCTGCTCTATTGCCTTCAGTGGAGCGCTCAACATTCCAATGTTCTACTGCCAGAGATAACAGCTTATGATGTACAGTATATTTGTAGCAACTATTTTTCAGACGCTTATGTCTGTGCTCGCATACCAGTGGCATTTGGTTAACAATCATTGTCAAGGCAATAGATTTAAAATGTGTACACAGAACATATTGACTGACTTTGTCTATTTTTTTTTTCGGTGCTGGATGTCATGCCTTGTAGCTTAGTATTATTCATAGTCCAAAAGCCCCACGGTAAAAATAGCAGCAGTAGAAGAATGATGACAGATTGCCTATAATTAAATGACTACATGACAGAGATGTTTTTCAAGACAGACACGAATATATGAATAAGCAGAGTGCAGGTTATTTCCATTTGTGGTTCTGTGGGTGCTCATCCTCTAAGCACCTCATACCCATGAGTCATGCACTAGTGATCTGGTGTTTATTCACCTCTGGAAAGGTTAAGAAAGATTGTCTTGAGCTCAAGAGAATAGAGCCCTAAAACATAGCCACACAGGAGTCCATGAATTAAAAATAATTACAAACACAAAGAGACCAGAAACACACCTGAGTGACTCACTTGACATCATTTTTTTTTACGTGAACATTGGGAGAACATGTTTAATAAAATAAGATACTAGCCATAGGGATTGCCTCAGTGGCGTAACGAAAGTTGAGGTGGCCCCCCTGCCACGTATACAGAGGGGCCCCCACTCCGGATGTAATCCGGAGCTTTTGGGCCTGAGTATTGTGCTGAGGGGGCCCCCTGCAGCTCGGGGCCCCCCCGCACCGCGGGGGCCTGTGTTACGCCCCTGGATTGCCTTGATTACTTACCAGTAATCATCATAAACAAGTACCAACAAGATGGAGGACCAAGACCTGCAGGCCGAGTGACTGGGTGTAAAGATTGTGACGAAGAAGAGTGGAACTGAGAATAAACTGGGTTTGAGGGCTCGGTGGTTGATGCATCCGCTGCAGGGACCTGTGTTTCAGCTTATGGTTACAGGTTCAAATCCCAGCAGGTCAACTCACCCTTTCATCCTTTTGAGGTCAATAAACTGAGTAACGTTGGGTAACAATAAGCATTTGTTATTCAGTGCCAAGATACCTTTATGGGTGAATGTGCAGTTTACAATGCAAATGTCATGTAATAATGAATATTATCTCTCTGTCTTCCTTCATACCCCCGGTGCTTATTATTGCCACACTGAGGTATGCACTGACTCCCAAGAGGGAGCCTTGCAGGTGACAGCAAGAGGGATACCCTGATCCTGTGCCTAGTAAGTGGCAGTAATCCTATGGTACGACCTTTAGTGCCCAAGAAAATGAAATCTGAATTATTAAAGCAATCCTGAGGCCTTTTTCCTCTTTCCATGTGTGCTGCAGCACACATGGAAAGAGGAAGTAACGAGCAGAAATAAAGATATTTTTCCTCCTTACGCCTCACTTGGGAAGGCGTAGCATTTTGTTGCACCCCAGGTTTACAAGTCTTTGTAAATCCGGGAATGTGCCAAAATCCATGGGTGGATGCATGGGAATGACCCACCCATGGAACACCTCCCAAGTAGAACTGTAACATAATGCAGTGCAAGAAGCTGCCTTGAGTTACATTTCTTTACAAAGCCACGTAAGGCCATGCAAACCAGGCCTTGTGTGACTCTGTAAATATTATTGAAGCCGTTGCATTGTCCTTGCATCACCTTCCGTGACACAAGGGCAAAGCAAAGGCTTCATAAATTTGGGCCCAAGGGTTTAAATGTAGGTTTGAAAAGAACTCCCCAGAGTCCACTGAAGGCCCTGGTGCCCCCATGTCAGATGATATACAGATGAGAAATCCGTAGTGGTGCCATGCTAACCCAACAGGAAACAAATTCCTGGCAGGAACTCCATATCAAACCAGCTGTAAAAAAGCCATATTGTTCTTTCATATGATTTCATATGAAGGGCCTCCTGGAACACTAGATGGTTATGGTTAGGTACCCGACTCCTGGCTGCAGGTCCACTGTTAAACCCCTAACTGATAGCTTTAGAAAACAGATTATCAAACTATGAGCCTCAGGCAAAGCTGGTAGGGATTACGGTTACTTTTCCACATTTTTGCAATTGATAATGTGCATAACTGGGATTTCAATTTCTGCTTGAGACTACCATAATTTCTTCTGACTTCCCATTCCTGGAATTGTGTCAGAAGGTGTAGGTTAAGAAGAAATGGGGGCCAAAACAAAGTAGTCTCCGCATCTTTGCCACAAATAAAGCCAGCACTTGCATGTCTACGACCAAGAACAGATCCTTGGCAGCAGTGAGCTGATGGAGATGCAGACTGGTTCAGGGTCCGCAACCCCAAACCTCCTTCAATTCTACTGATAAATGATTTGATTTGATTTGCAAATTTGTAAAGCGCACGAATGCCCAAGGGCGCCTTGGCGCTGAGTCAATGTGAAAGACTAGGTCTGCCGGAGAGTGGTATCTAACTAGGAAGTAAACAGCCAGGTTTTCACCTCCTTCCTGAATGAGAGTAGCGATGTGCTGTTTTTGATTGTAACAGGGAGAAGGTTCCAAGTCTTAGCTGCCTGTAGCAGGAAGCTTCTCCCCCCCCCACCTAACTTGCTTGAATTTAGGAACTTGAATCAGTTTTGCCTGGCTTGATCTCAGGCTCCTGGATGGTTCATATGGTTTCAAATGAGTTTTTAAGAAATGGGATCCTACTCCGTGAAGGGCTTTGTAGGCCAGGCAGACTGACTTGAACTTAATCCTCTTTTCAATAGGTAGCCAATGGAGGGCTCCTAGTTTGTGGGCGACTGGCTCGTATCTGGGAATGTCCAGCACCAGCCTTGCTGCAGCGTTCTGTAGGCGCTGTAATTTTGTTAAATGTTGAATTTGTAATCATGCATACAGGGCATTCCCGTAGTCCAACCTGGATAAGACCAGTGCGGTTACTAATGTTTTACAGGAATCTTGGGGAATAAACGGTGAAAGTTTTTTTATCATTTTGAGGTTGTAACACACCGTGGAGGATAGTTTGTTTGTCTGGGCGCTCAAAGATAGTTCCTGGGGCAACTGGACATCTACTGGGATGATGGGAAACCCTGACTCAACCTGTCCACATATGAAAGGTCCATACTTCAGCACAAGTGGTGGTGTTATTTAAAAGACTGGCCTTTGCCTAATTGCCAATCCTAGATGTGTTGTTTAAAGCTTTGGACATCAGCTCCAAGCTGCCTGCTGGTGTGTGCCATGGTAACAGAAGTGTCAGTGCAGATCAGCACATTTTTTCTGATGTATTTGGGTTAGGAAGTATTTGACAGTTTTGAAGACCCCAACTGGTTCCTTCCAACTGAATAACTCAATTTCTCTGTTCTTACCCAGGTTTCCTTGGATTCCATCTGGCTCAGCAGCATTCACCAGTAATACTGGCATCGCAATTTTGCCAACCGCTAATTATAAGTTTAATTCAATAGAGAGCACGGTTTTTGGTAAACATGACCTAAAGCTGATTTGTTAAATAATTGGGACTCTCTACTTGGAGAGTCACAAATCTAGTTCTGCCAGTCTTTCTCTTCCCATTGAGAGCAAATAGCTTCCCCAGCTCTGCTGATAGCCCTGACTGCCACAAGTCACAACAGGAGGTGACCTGGGCCCCAAATCACTTTAAATGGGTCTCTGGCTGGGGAGGAAGTGGTATTTCTCACTTTAATAAGCCTATCCCTAGAAGGGCTTTGAGAGATCCATACAGTGGTTCTATGGATCCTGCCGCCATGAAAGACCACCAGAATTAGGTTTTCTGGGATTGTGTGGAGTATATTTAGAATGAAGTGCTGCAAAAGAGAGATAGCCTAAGTGTGAGAACTTTCTTAGGCTAGGTTAACGTCTTAGTTCCAATCACTAGACTAGAGTCCCACATCAAAGACTTTTGAACACAACTGGACTTGAACAACTACAAAGGAGTAAGTTGCCGGTTTTTGCCAGAGGTGGGGACTATTTTCCCTTGTGCTCACAACCTGGAAGTGTTTCTCTAGGGTCACACAGGCCAGTCTCTTCCAGAAATCATAGAAGACAAAGAAGGACACATTTCCAGAAAAATCAGCAGACTAGTAGAAAATGGGACTCATGCTGAGCCCTGGCTGGAGTGAGTGGGTGAGCCTCCCTCCCGCTGCTATCTGTGAACCGGTATCATGTTAGTTGTCCTAGGTAGTTTTGGCATCTTTAAAAGTGGCTAGCAAGAAGATATTGAGCAGTTGAAAATATGGAGACATAGAAATATTTTGACTTCTGGGCAAGCGGGAAAAGATGGTGAGGCTACACAAGAAAAGCAAGACTTTTGCAGGCAAGATTTTTCTGGTTTGCCTCGCTCTGATCTTTTTTGCTACAGACAATGAGGCTGCTGGGGGACCATAGAAACTAGGTTCATGACGTTGTGGAGACCTTTCTATTGACACTTCCATCCTTGCCTCAGTGCCATATTTTAACCATTCAAATAAGTGATTACATTGGAAGGGGACAATGTGCAGCCACCACCGAATCATCCTTGCTGGGTAAGTTTTTCAAGTTTTTCCCTCTCAGAACATTTGAAGCCATAATCAGCCCTTTGCAGCCATGATCTGCAGATCATCTTACCTTGCTCTGCTAGAGAACATCTACTTTCAAGCCAGAAAGTAAAACTGTTGATTGGGGTGAAGTGGTCAGTTGTATCTGACCCGTTCTCCACCACAAACGACCGAAAAAAGCTCCTAGGTCCTAGTGGCTCGTGCCCAGTGACTATTAGCAGTGCCTTAGTGCTTCTTCGTGCTTTTTGACTATTAAACATTAAAAATTTATTTCTCAGCTTTTCTCATCCAAAATCCGCAATTGAGGCCTGGTTTAGTTTACATTTTAATATTTATATTAAACTGATTTGAGAATTTTATTGATGGTTTTCTTGACTTTAATATTGCTTTGGTACTACTTAAAAAGTTTAATCACATTTCTCTGAGGAAAAATCTGCCGCTATATACATTAGTTGACAGAATAAAACTAGGTTTTCTCATTGAAACTGTATTTAGCTAACAAGGCACTGGTTTCTTAACTTTGTGGAAGTTCACATATTCCTACCTCCACAGTTAATAATTCAATATCTCACAGTGGCCCGATGATGATCAGATCCAGGATGAAATACTCAGGAGAGCTCCCAGTTAACCAGAAAATCAGACACTAAAAACGCTGACCTTCCACTTCACTGGAATTTTAGAGAGTTCAAATTACAAGTCATAGGAGTCTGGTTCTGGACTACAAACCACGACATGTGTAGAACCACCTCCATCAATCCCATTGTCAACATGAAATCCCCATGTGCTTATAACGAGTGGTGAATTGTATCACCATTTTGAAGCTGATGGATTTGATGAACAGGTTGAGGCTTTTCAGATCAATATTCAGTATGAACTTCTCCACCTCGACTGCTTGGGGAAAATGAAGACTAAAACGTAGGCTTCCTAACTCATTCGTCCATTGGGACAGAGGAAATATCTCCTTTTTAGGTCGAGCATCAGCGCACATGCGCTGTTTGCAAGACCTGCTGTAATCTCCCTTTATAGAGTGTAATCCCGCCTTCTGCTTCAATTGGGTCAGTCCTGCATCAGTTGCATTTCCTGGCTCCTTATTGGTGGTGCTCCCGAACTTCACTTCCATTGTTTTTAGTTCAGGAGCACCAACCAACTTTAGTTACCTTATGCTGTAGTTATTTATGAGGTTCTTTGGGGACTACTTGTTTTAAATTCACCACTTCCAACTCTTTACTCCCGACCAGCTGCTGGCGGCCCACCATAGTTTTTATAGTGATTGTTTGCGCTGTACTTCCGGGCAGCTGCCGTTTGCTTCACGGTGATCTTTACCTGTGTGTGTGTGGTTTTTTTTTTGCCCCAATTAACCCGCATACCTTTTTTTTTCTTTTATGCTACTGTTCAATGTCGGACGTCGGTGAACGTTAGCCCATGTCCCTGCGGCGCTTACAAACACTATAAAAACTGCTATGGAGGAGAGGCACCACCTTCAAATGAAAAAGAGAAAGACCACAGAAGCCACATTCACATCCTAGGTATGGGGCGCACATTAAAACAAACCATGGAAGAGTAGTAGCTATTAATTGGCACCAGAATAGCGCTCACACTGCTATTAGTGCAGCATCACGGAGCCATTTTATAGTGCACACTATGACTTTTAAGCATTTCTATATTAATCATAGTGTGATTCGGGTTTGTTCTTTTGTGGCCAGCCAAGCAAAAATGCAGCAGAAACAGTCCTCCGGTAGTCTGACCATGCTCAGCGCAGGCCTCCTGGAACTTTGCTCCCCATCGCATTATGAGCCTGGAACTTTGCTCCCCATCGCGTTATGAGCCTGGAACTTTGCTCCCTATCGCGTTATGAGCCTGGAACTTTGCTCCCCATCGCGTTATGAGCCTGGAACTTTGCTCCCCATCGCGTTATGAGCCTGGAACTTTGCTCCCCATCGTGTTATGAGTCTGGAACTTATTTCCAGGCTCTGCCATCTGTCTGCCTCACCCGGTCCGCAGCTACTCGGCCTGACATTCAGTACAAAATTTTGCCATTTGTCATTTTTATTTTAACAGCAAAACACCTGTCAAATGGCACATTTTTATGGTGTGTTGTTTACTTTTGCCAAGTTGTCATTTCACAAATGCAGCCGGCATATGGGTTCTCTCAATTTGTGCTCGGTCAGCCTTACTGAATTCCTTCTCATATCTCCTTAATTGGTATTCTGCAGCCTGACAACAAAGAGTCTTTCATTGCATTCAGTAGAGTATTCAGCGGTGTTGTGCGAAGAGGGCCCACAGTCTTTCTTCTGGGACCAAAATATGATCCTGCAATAAAACTGCCAAAGGTAATATTTCATATAAAACTTCAGTATAGAGCTGGTAATAAAAGGGGAAAGGCCACATTCACAGCCTTCTGTAGATCCCTTTTACAGCATTCCTCTCCATAACAGCAGGATGTTTCAAGTGGTTCTTATTGACATCTACATGAACAAATACATACCTAGGCAAACAAGCATTTGCAATGCAATAGGTCTCGCATTTGTGAGAGTTTGAGCAATTAGCATTGTAAACGACAATGCCTTTTATTTATGTCTTTTAAAAATCTGCAAGCATGTCATAAACACGCACTTTGAGGCAGATTAACAAGAAACTGACGCATCTGTAGAGATGTGTCAGTTTCCCTGCGCCTCCTTGTGAGACCCTTGCGCCACCATGGATGCGCCGTATTTACAATACAGCGCACCATGGCGCAAGGATTGATAGATGCATCAGAAATTCTGACGCATCTGTCAGCCCAAAAGTCACGCATTGCTGGAGTCGTGTCGCAAGCATGATGAGACTCCATCAATGCTTGGGGAAGGCCTATACTTAATACACTGCGTCACTCCTTACCCCTGCTCCAAGCAGGCGTAAGGTTTTGACGCAGTGGCGTCCTAGAAGTGGCGCCGTGAAATCTTGTAGATTTCACAGCATCACTTTTATGAGGCTTTCCTGCGTGCGAACGCCCACCCTGCATACATTATACCTGATGCAGTTATAATGTGACGTGAGGCTTTACAATGTGACGCATCTACCTAGATGCGTCACGTTGTAAATTGGCCGCAGTTTTTACGTCGTTGCTGCGTCACAAAGTGATGCAACGGCGGCGCAAAAGTGTAGCAAGGGGCTTATAAATCTGCCCCTTTGTACTAACGAGATGCAAGTCTGGCAGTAACTGTGCCTCTTTTACTACCTGCCTTGCTTCTCGTAATTAAGGACTATAAGTACAAAGTGCGTGTTTACGCACTCTTGCAGATTTTCACAACACATAAAAAAAGGCATTTTTATTTACAGTGCCAATAGCTGAAACCGCGAGACCTATTGCATTGCAAGTGCTTGTTACAGCAAGCCATTTATACTTCCAATACCAAACTAGTAGCTCCCATTAATAACCAAAAGTCATTGATCTACCAAGAGAATGGACGAAGCAAAGTGAATTTGATCTTGTTTCCTATTTGAAAAAATCTCCAGTAAAAACGAATGTAAAGAAGGTCCCTCTGAATTTGGAAACAGAAGCTCAGATGACCTCCGTCCAGATGTTAATGCCAGGAGTTGTGTAGTCAGGAATGTTGGCATTAAGGGGGAGTTGTTAACTATAGTTTTTTTGTGCCTTTAATGCTTCCAGAGTTTCTACACAACTGACCTGACATGCTGCTATGGTGTTTTCTTGAAGGGAAATGAAAGGAGGTTGCTTTGGCTAATGAAGTGCTTTGCTTTTGTTGCTGGAAGATAGAAGATTTTCTTTGAAGACCTCAAACTTTCTCAGTTAACAGCTCTCCCAATAGCACTGCCCCCTGGAGAGCCGTCCAAGCTCTGCACATGACTATGTGAGTCTTGAATTATTGAATATTGAGCTGTCTTCTTGTTACCACAGATGCTCCAGCTGAACACCTGCATGCGTTGACTGACTCAACAACCAGGACAGATGAAAACTGCCTCTCCATCTCTTCCAGCAAACTAGAATACTTAGAGCCTTTTGATGGCTTAAAAATAATGCCAGAAAGTCAGAAACCAAAGTTACCTTTGACTAGCCCTTGTATATGTGATCATACTTAACAAAGCGGCCCATCTAGGCATGGACAAAGCCAGAAAATGCCAAGGGCTCCACTTTCCAAGGGGCCTCTTGGTAAAATCACGTGGACAAAACTACACAGAGTGCATAAATACTGATTTACCACTCTCTAGTTCACCTCTATTCTCTCTTTTCTTTCTCTATTTGTCTGACCTTTTTCTTTCAACTTCACCTTCGTCTACTTCACAACACATTACCTTAACTCTCTCTCCATCTTGTCCTCACACTTATCGTTCTAGTACTTCCTTCTCTCTTCCTTATTTTTCTCTCTCTCTCTTTCTGTTTCTCTAGCTCAATCTTTCTCCCTCTCTCTGATTTCTTCTATCTCTGACTCAATCTCTCTACCTTTTTCTACCTCACCACTCTCTACCTTTCTATCAACCTCTTTCTTCACTTCACAAATTTCTTGCGGTATTATGTCTCTACCAGTACGTGATGTCACCCATCTACTTCACTTTCTACTTCTGTCTTCCTGCCTCTAACTTACTCTTCACCTCACCTGCTTCTGTCTTTATTTGCATCTGTCTCTCCCCTCTATTCCTACCTCAACTTTCTCTATTTCACCTCTTTTTTCCTACTGCTCTGTCTTAAAAACGTCAGCTCTCTCTTGCACCCCAATCAATAACTTCATGCCCTTGTCTTGACCTCACTTCTCTATATACTGCAGTCACTGTCTACCTTATTATTACCTCTCTCGATCAGCCTCTGCCTCTCTTTCTTGGCTTCAATTATCTTTGTTTCACGTCTTTCCTTCTGATCCAGCGGAAGCGTGTGTAAATATATTTTTTTCTCGTAAACCCAGACATGTGCTACCTACCCTATCATAAACTAAATCCTCAGCAAACTATTTACAATCACACAGAGTTTGGCCTATAGAAACTCTTCAATAAATCACAATTATAAGGTCCTCCGATAGATCTTTGTAAGAGCTAATAGGGACTTAAATAATTAGAGACAGAAAACCACTCCTTCATTAGGACCTGGAATAAAGAAGTGCCAAGCAATAATAATACTTTCACAATATCAATAATATCAACAATAAAGAAAAACAAACACATGGAATAGTCATCAAATACCTTTATCTAAACTTCAATATGAATGGTCAAAGCACAAAAATACATTAGAATCATTTAATAGCAGTAATTCTTTTTGTAATACAGGTAAATCACAATACATCACAGCTTAGAGCAAATACATCATCAATAACATCTTGTGTGAGGGAGAGAGAGAAGAGAGAGATAATACATAGTAAAATACAAAATGCAATTCAGAAATCATACAAACCAAGAATCGGTTGTAGATTTTTCAGAATCAGGACACGAGATGAGCCCAATAGAATGCTAGAGTACAGCGTACAATAGCCAGAGTCTCAACTTCACCAGCCGGTAAAGTGCAGAAATAATCAGGAAGGTTCAGTTCAGGGACAGTCAGAGTTCAAACTGACGGCATGTCAGGCTCAGGATATGCCAAGAATATAGTCAGCAAGCCACACCTTTATTTTTCCACGGGGTAATTATTACCTTCGTAAGCCCGCACAAAATAACTTTTTCACAGTTTGCATGATTTCTATTGGACAAAAATTCATGGTGCCACCATGGTGTGATCATTTTCTAACCCAAATCTTCCGGAACCCATACTTAATGTCTTTGTTCAGTGTTCACTGTTTCTAAGAATGTTCAATATCACTTCCCTTCGGAAATAGGAAATACATTTGCAACTTATCATGTCCGCCCCATACGCTCTCCTCTGAGCTTGTAACAAGGTCAATACAGTGGTTTAGTTACAGAGAAAATGTCCATTATTCAAACTGTAGGAAAGAAACTTTAGCTATAATACTCATAGCTACAATGAAATCAGGTCAGCATTTCTAGTCCATCCGAAGGAAATACCAAGAACTAAATACATTTCGAATTTTGAGGCCTACATGGAAAACTACTAAATCATCATTTTCTAATGAATAAACACACTAATATTTAAAAGATTTAGAGAAATAAACGTGCATAGGAAATCAAATATGAAGCCCCATTTCATTAGACTTGTAAACATAGTCTGTGATTACGATTCCTTAAAATATGAGCTTGCACTTTTCTCTTAGATTTACGTGACAAGGAAACTTTTAAAAAGAAATAATTTTACTTAAACGTTGTCATAATCATATTTTGCAAAACTACATTTGCATTAATATTTTTCACATTAATATTTCAGCACATTAGTAGGTTTCTCTCTCTTATCATGAATGACTTAATCTCAAACCAGTTTGTGACACTTCTGTATGCTTTTACGATGCAGTTTAACTTTCACATATTCACTAAACAATCTGTTAGTCATGTTGTTAAGTAGATATTAGGATCACACCAAATGAGCAGGAATTTAATCAAGCAAGATCATTCTTAAATACTCACGCTCCATCAATCCCCCATCTGATGGTGAATCAAGCCATCACACAATCTCAATAATCTGATTACAATCTGATTATCTTAAAATGCACTTGTTTTCATCTGTTTCAGCCTGACACCTTCTACCCCTTTCATTACTTCATAATAAGTACAGTTTCTGTCATCTAATTCTATATCAGACCTTTTTTTTTCCTACCTCTACTTTGTTTTGTTTCTACTTTATGTACACAACATTTATATATAAATACTATAATTATTATGCTAAGAGCAACAGCGATTAATGGTGTTAATATTTTCCACACTATGCTATTACCCAATGCTGCAAGCCAATTTCCCACTGAAGAAAAACCCTTACCAAGTTTTTCCCATGCACCATAAATTTTTAATTCAGCTAAATGATTATGCAGGTTAGTAATGTTACTAATATATCCCTGCAAATCCCTACTTTTATCAGGGATATAAATGCAACATTGTTGAATTTCCAGCATGTGACAGACTCCACCCTCTTTTGCCAATAATACATCAAAAAGCAAGCCGGTTCTGCAAAACCATGGATCTAATAGCAACCATTTCAGTATCAATCACTAAAAACCCACCAGCAATATCCGTTGATAAACAATCAAGCACTGTAGATACTTTTCTAATTTTGTGTGAATTCAAAATCACTCCAACTGAAGGTATTATTGCACCAAATATATCACCCACAATTTCTGCAGCACTTATTCCCCTTTTAATCTGTGTTAGTTTCTTTTCATTGGTTCCAGGATTATCATTCACATGATAGATTTTTGGAAAGACAATCCCCATATAACAGCATCCATACCAATGTTTAGGCAAATTATAATGAGCATTCTTACCACACACAAAATACACTCCCGGAAAAACTGGATCAGTACCACCTTTTAGTCCCCAACTCCCCGTAATCAGGAAGGTGTGTTCACACTCACTGGAACCATTGAATTTATTTTTAGATTCAGTCTTTTGTCTTAGTATGCACAGCTTTCCTTTATGATGCCAATAAAGAGTCATTGCAGCATAAGTCTCACCTTTCTTGTAATCACCCTCCCTATGAGCCCAAGGAGGTATTCTAGATTTCTGCTCTACAGCTTTCCTTTTGATTTCTTCACGTCTATCTTCTATGGAATTAATAAATTCCTTTTCTAAACTACTCAAAATGCATGTTAAATTGTTTCTATTCGCATATACAGTATCAATAGGCTTAGTAGTATGTAAAAATTCACCCATTATTTCAGCATTTTTTGCACTTTTCACTATATTCATGTTCTTTTTAATAGGAACTTCTGAAAAAACTAAATCATAGTTAGAATAGTAATATTGAAACTGCTCCATGCCATAGAATAAGCTGGTTATTGCACTATAGATATTCCATATGTTAAAGGAAGGTGGTGATAGGTTACCCCTTCAGACACAGACGTTGGTAATTGAACACACACATAACAATCTCTTGCATCCATAGTATCAACATACCCATACAAGAGGTTTGTAAAAACATTTAACGAAAAATCATTAATTGATTTATCTTGGTGCAAGTTATTTCCTGTTAGTTCTTTAATATTGATATCTTCTCTAAGGGCTTTTGTTAATTCGTTAGTCGTGCTCACATATCCATTAATAGACTCAACAGGATAAACAAAATGAGGCACAATTAGTATAGACACTAACAAAACAAGTATTAAAACAAAAATACATATAAAGCAAATACCTAAACACCTTCGTCTAGGCATAACAAACTTATTTGGATTTTCAGTCTCAGAATCATTCATTTTCTTTGAAATTAATAATATCAATTAGACTAGATTAGCAATGTTTACTTATTCGAACCACCACTTTTCCTTGCGCCTGGTCACAACCTTATTTTTTTAGCACACTCTTTTCTCAGGCACATTTCGTTTAGGGTGGCTCATATGATGAGTTGTCTTTGAAGCAAAATGCAATGAATTCTTTTACCCAGTCACTTCTGGCAGCCAAATATGTCCATTCAGGTGCTGCGTACTTTTTGCTTGGAACTCGTGCTCTTTTTGTTCTGCGTATTGCAATTTCTTCTCCGTCTGTATCACTTCGTTCAATTTTACTACTAACTTCTGTTTCATAATTTGAGATTCTTTTCGACAAAGTATCTTTCATCTGTTCAGTTCTTTCAGGCCTGTGGTCCCCTTTTTCCACTCGTTTTTCTGATACACTGTTTGTTTCATTTGCCTCAGAACTTTGCTCAGCTTCTTCATGGATTAACTCTTTTTCATTATCAACAGTGTTACAAGCCTCAGTAGCTGACGCCCACTTTACTTGATTCTCAGTCTGTTCAGGCTGTCTTTGTTCACCTTCAATCAACTCTGTATTTTCAAGTGGACATGGGACTCGACGAGTATGTGCAGCGTGCACCCAGTTAGGTAGACCACCACATTTAACTGCAGTTGGTGTCACCAGAATCACTTGATATGGCCCACGCCAACGAGGTTCCAAACAGGTCTTTCTCACATGTTTTTTCACGAGCACCCAATCGCCTGGACACAAATCGTGTGTTTGCTCCTGTTGGACAGTACTGGTGATTTCTCCAACCTGGTGAGACACATAACGCACTACGTCAGCCAACCCTTTACAATAATTCAGCACCAAATCATCAGATATGTTCACAAGCTGATTTGCTGGGACTGTAGGCTGTCTCATAGCCCTACCCATAATTATTTCATGAGGGGACAATCCTGTTCTTCTGTCTGGGATACTTCTCAAACTCATCAACACCAGTGGCAATGCATCAGGCCATTTCAGTGAGGTTAATGCACAAACCTTTGCTAATCATGAATTTATTGTGCCATTTACTTGCTCAACCACACCTGATGCTTCGGGTCGATAAGCACAATGCAATTTTTGCTCAATTTGTAAAGCAGCGCAAAGCATTCGCAGCACTTCATTATTGAAATGTGTTCCTCTATCTGATTCCAACAAGACTGGAAATCCAAATCTAGGTATTAACTCTCTAAGCAGCAGTTTAGCAACAGTTAGACTGTCATTACGTCACGTGGGGTATGCTTCAACCCAACGTGAAAACAGACACACAATTACAAGGACATATTTTAATCCATTATAGGAGACATGTCTATGAAGTCCATCTGCATACGAGTAAATGGACCTCCTCCTCTCCCAATTTGACTCAAATTGACAACCGTTTTTCTCCCTGCATTTTGTTGCTGTCATGTTACACATCTTTGGCACAGACTCTCTGCAATGGCTATGAACTTGGGATCGTACCATGTTTGTTTAAAAAGTCTTATCATAGCATCTCTGCCTACATGAGTTGGACCATGGCAGACTCTTAACATTGGTGGCAGTAAGCTATCTGGCAATACAGGTCTCCCATCTGTGTAAACCCACACTTCATCTTCTTGTCTGTGTGTACATCCTGCTTTAATCCATCCCTCTCTTTCTGCCTCGGTAACTGAATCTTGTGGTTCTCTAATTTCTTCTTATGTTTCAACAGTTGAAAACATTAGTCTGCATTCAGATTCGTCAGATTGTTCTTTTAAAACAATCCCCATTGATTGCATGTGAATTTAGAGCACAATAACGCACAATTTCGTTGACATATTTATTGCCAACTGTGACATAGTCACGACTAGATTTATGTGCTGAACATTTCACCACCGCAATTTGGGCTTGCAGTTGTAGTGCCATCAATAGGTTTTTTACACACTCTCTATTTCGTATCGGTGAACCTGAAGAGGTCATAAACCCACATTGAGACCACAATAGCCCAAAATCATGCACCATCCCAAAACCATATTGACTATCTGTAAATATGGTAACTCGCATTTGTTCAGCAATGCAACATGCCCTGGTAAGTGCAATTAATTCCGCCACCTGCGCTGAACTCACTCCTTTCAACCACGATGCTTCAACAACACCCACCGTTGTACAGATCGCATATGCAGCTCGCAAGGTACCTCCACTGTCTCTCAAGCATGATCCATCCACAAACAAAACATGATCAAATTCAGTTAATGGAGTATTCTGTATATCAGGTCTCAGTTTCGTACACAACTCAGTCACACCAAGACAATCATGATCTGCTTCGTCTACCACCTCTTCACAACTAAGAAGCGGTAATAATGTAGCTGGATTCAAACTTATGCATCTTGTCACAGACACATTCTCTGCACCCAAGATCACTTGTTCATATTTTGTTAGGCGACTGCTTGTAAGATGCTCTGTGCTAGTTCGTGTTAACAAAATCTCAACCGAATGTGGCACATACACTTTCAATGGATGTCCCATTACAATTGTTTCACCCTGTTCCAAACTCACACAAGTAGCAGCAACTGCTTTTAAACATCCAGGTAAGGCAGCAGCCACAGGATCCAAAGTGACTGAAGAATATGCCACTGGACGGCGTGCTGTTCCATGCATTTGTGTCAGAACTGAAAGTGCACAGCCATCACGTTCACCGCAAAACAGTGCAAAGCTCTTGTTGAAGTCGGGCATTCCCAATGCTGGTGCTCGACACAAACTGTCTCGCAATTCAAGAAATGAACTCATGCATTCCTCATCCAGATGTACTGAATCTGACACATCTTTGTGTGTCAGCTTTTGCAATGGCTTGGCTATCAGCGAAAAACTCGGGATCCACTGCCTGCAATATCCAACCATTCCCAGAAACATTCGAACCTCCTTTTGTGTGCCCGGCGGATTCATTTGCAAAATGGCATTAATCCAATCTTGAGACACTTTTCTGACTCCTTTTTCAATATTATGTCCTACATAAAGGACCTCTTTTTTTACAAATTTGTAACTTTGTTGGTGACACTTTATGCCCACCTACTACCAAATGGTTCAGTAGAGCAATCGTATCAGTAACACAAGCCTCTTTTGTTCCTGACGCAACCAATAAGTCATCAATATATTGCACTAATACTGAATTATTAGGCATTACCAATGACTCTATATTTTTCTTCCAAATTTGGTTAAAGATTGAGGGGCTTTCCGTATACCCTTGTGGACCTCGGCACCATGCCAAAACACGGTTTCCGAACCAGAACGCAAATAAATATTGGCTATCCGGATGCATAGGTATCGAGAAAAATGCTTGACACAAGAAAATCACTGAAAACTATTCCGCTTTACATGGAATTTGATACAGAATCACAGCTGGATTTTGCACTATTGGACAACAGAACAGGGTATTACAATTTGATAAATTTTCCAAATGTCATGAACTATTCTATATTTCCTATTAGCTTTGGGAATTCCCATGATTGGTGAATTGCATGTGCTCCCTAAAATGTATTTCAGGATACCTTGTTCAATCAGCATCTCAATCACAGGAGTTACTCCTGCAATTGTCTCAGGACTCATTTTGTAAGCTGGTGTTCTTGGGAATTCTGCATCTGGTTTCACAGCAATTCGAATTGGAGCTACTCCTTTCATCAGACCAATGTCTTTAACTGAAAAATCCCACACATCTAACAACACCTTATCTTTCAACTCCACTGGCAAATCATTCACTGTAAATAGAGTATATAGACTATTTATTTCCATTTCTTGTTGTGCCATTTTAAACACTACATTCTCATCTTTCGTATGAAATGCTATTCCATCTGGTGTACAATAGATGGAACAGTTCATTTTACACAGTAAGTCTCTACCCAACAGATTATCTGGACTGGTGTTACGCGCCACAAATTTGTATAAATCTTTAAAACCTCCACTTTGTACTTTCATAGGTTTTGTCACTGGGGTCCTAATCAATTTGTTTGAATCTACTACAACTTGGATACTTTCTCCCAAGTGGGGTAGGTTAGGTATTTCCACAGTTCTCACAGTGGAACGGGTAGCACCAGTGTCTACAAGGAACGTCATAGATTTTCCGTCAACCTCGCCATCCATATAGGGACCACTCTGATCTACCTCTAAGGATGCGCCAAGTACGCATTCCTCCTCCCCCCTCAGGCACCGTCATTGAGATGTATCTGAATCGCTCTCTTCCAACTGCAACAAGTACTGTGAAAACACCTGTATATTTGAATTCAATTGATCATTTGTATGAAAACCCACATTTGTATTCTACCTTTGCACTTAAACATTCATATTTTGCACTTGACCATTCATGTTTTGGATAGGCGCTTGGGGCATTATCTGTCCCTGTCCTCTGCCAGCCAACATTTGCTGATTCTGATTTTGCTGATTCATTATCTCATTACAAATTTGTCCTTGTTTTGTTCCATCTACTCCTGTATCTATCAACTGCACACCACCTGTATTTTGCTGAATATTTCTACACTCGCTTTTCCAATGCCCAAACCTGCCACACCCATGACACTGGAATTTCTTCTTCATTTCCTCTAAATTGTCTCCTTGACCTCTCCCTTGCGGTATCAAATTTGGCACAGTATTTGTCACAACACGTCCCATTGCAGTAGTATTTTGACCATTTCCCTGATAAGCTCCTGTAAAATCCTTATTCATAAATCTTCCTTTCTTTGCTGCTCTCATCTGTGCCAGCATCAGTTTCTCCTTTAACTTTTTGTGACACGAATCAATATCACCACCACAATATTTCACATAACGAAGAATTTCATCAATCGATTTACTTTGCCAACAAATCATATGCTGCTGAATCATAGCACTTATTTCTGGTCTCAATCCATACACAAACCAAAACACAAAATGTCCCATATCTTTCTCAGAAACATTCTCAATACCATTATACTGTTTAAATGCCTGCAAAAGCCTTTCATAATACGCATGAATTGACTCCTTTAATCCCTGAGTAGTTCTGTCTATTTTCACCCAATCTGTTTCTTTTGGTGAAATTTTTCCCTTCAAATAAGTGATAACCCGATTATATTTTTTCATGACTTCTTCTGACTGCGCTCCTGTTTTTGGGTCTCTCGGATACTCTTTTTCGGCCATTCCAAAGCTATTTTACATTCAACCCACAAATCAGTCAGGACTACAATGTCAAATAAAGCATCCAAATCTTTACACAAAACTTTTGAAACTTTGACAAACCTCTCCACTTGTTTATACCATTCTACTGGTTTCTCTCTCAACCTAGGGAAATCATTTGTAAATGATAATACATCCTGCCTAGACCAAGGAACATGAACAAACCCACCTCCTATAGGAAATACTGTTGCATTTGATTCTTCGGATTCTGCCTCTATAACAGGATACAGAGGTAAAGTCACTATTGCATCCTCTTTTCTTTTTGCCCATCTGCCTTCCCAACGATCCACTTCACCCCAAAGCTTGAGAGTGTTTATCAACTCCTTAATTTGCAAACACTTTCCTGAAATATTCAAACTTTCTAATCTTTGTCACTGAAATCTAATCGGTATGTCTTTTGTAAAGCCTTGTACTTCTCTATGTCAACTCCATACTTTTGTGCAATCTCAGCAAATTTCTCATGTGTATTTCTCGCTTTCCGAGTAATATCCTTACATATAAAAAGCACTTCTTTCTCTTGATATTTAGCTAATCTCTCTGGACTAATGGGTCCCAGTATAATTTCTTCTATTTCTACTTTTAATTTACTCACATCTATACTCGAATCTTGGGAAAAACAGTTTTTCTGTATGCTGCAACCAGGTGCAATCTCTTTTATCCATTCATCTAGTTCTTCTAGGGAAGGTCCTAAAGATGAACCTTGTTCTGATCTTTGAATCTCTTCACTAACTCGACCTGTCTTTGACCCTCCTGATGAGGATGTCATTCACCTCTCCATCTGCAACATCCTTCTCGGCTCTATGTGTAAACCTCTTTTTGGAGTTTCAGTTGACTTGTCTGAAATACGAATCAATGGCTCTAACCCTTCTCCGTTAATTGTATTTACTCCACTATTCTCGTTGGACCCATTCCTTGTGGACAATCCCTGATTCCTCACATTCATTCTCTCTAAAACAGAGTGAATTCCACTCACATTTTTATTGTGGACTGTTAAAATATGGACTTTTGAAGTTCTTTGTCCATCATTGTATAATGGAACAATAGGACCTATAGTTACTTGGACCGATAATGCATCTGGATTAATTGCTGTCATTATTTCTGGAAAACCTTCTCTATTTGGAGTCTGATTCTGTACTAATGATGTTTTCTCATGTGCCGAAATTTCATGCCTTATTGGGGCACTTGGTTTGTACCCAAAAGGTCTTGACTCCACACCATTCTGTTCTTCATGATTAGGTGGAGGTCTATTCAATAATAACTCATTCAGGAAATCATCATCTATATCCTCACTTCCCTCAACAAGTAACTCAGGGGTATATTCACAAGAAAGTGTGATAACTACCGCAAGAGTAGGGTAACGCAACTTTCATTAACGCAGCCTATCACAGGAAAATAACCCTGTGTCAACGTGGAATTCACAACAAGGCGGTACCATGCGATAGTCACCAGATAACTCGTCAAATGCCAGCGTGGAACTCAACACCACGCCCAAAAAATGTGAAACGCGAACGCGAGAAATCAAGCGATGAGGCCAATCGCGGTACAAAAAGCTGCGAAAAGCAGCCTCAGGCCTGCAACTCCCACGCGTCTGGCGGGCAATTGCACCATAAAAACCACAGGCACAACACACCAGAAACAAGCCAAAGCACGTAGCAACATCCATGCACCCTGACCCAGCGCAGAGGGCAACGCGAACCCCACAACCCCCACAGACCACCAGCAAGTAGCAACGGGGTCGGGGAAGGCCAAGGAGAAAATGGAGAGGAAGACGGGGTGCAGACCGCAGGAAAACAAGACCAAGGCCACGGAGGCGACAGAACACTACAAGCAAATGACCCACAAGCAGACTGCCTGGAATGCAGTCGCAGAGCCCAGGAGGCCAATCCAGGAGGCCAAGAGGCTCCGCCAGGACGTGACAACCTAAACCAGGCACAAACCCGCTGCCAACAGGAAGGCAGCAACGGCGACAGGAGGTGGCATTCCAGCGACACAGGAGGAGCAGGAGGAAAGCCAGGCCACAGTCATCAGTGTGGAGAGGGTGCAAGGAGTAGGGAGTACGGACACAGCTCGACAGGACCTGACACAACAACAACAGGGTGATGATCCAACAGGGACTGGGGGGATGGGGGGTGATGGGCACAATGCCACACATGCACAATGAGGTGTAGCACACTGCACATCCACAACTACCCAGGGACATGTCCCCCATCCCCGTAGCACATTGCAGCACACACACATAGCAATCACAGCACATACCATGACAATGTGGCACAAAGTGCAACACCCACACTGCAGAACAGGGGACACAACTGGGTCCACCCAGGCGCAGAAACAGAACAATCACATTGGACAGAGCAGGGAACTGTGAGATGCACATCTACCCCTACAACCCCACATCAGCCATGTAGGCCAAATGTACACTGTCCCAACTCAAATAGCCACCACCGCCCAAACAGTCACGATGTACATTGTCACACAGTCTGCATGTCGACAAGAACAAGGCGCCAACACAATGCCAACATGCACCTCCCCTTCACAATGCAGAGGGACAAACAACACCTCCAGCAGGTCTGAACAGACAACCCATCAGTGATGCCCGAGACGAACACCACACCCCTGAACCCGACGCCCTACAACAGCCCATGGACATCCCACACAACCCACCACCAGGACCAGGGCAGACAAGCTACTCAGAGAAGAACCCAGACTCTGCAACAGACCACACAGCATGAATCACCCGCAATTACGGCTGCCTCACAACACGTCACCCACCCACACATGGCATCCCAATGCCAGGTGGCAGAACGCCAAAAGGAGGTGGCCCAACAGGTGAGGGTGTTGCCAAAACCATGGAATGCGAACTAGAACACATACGTGGGTGTCCAATACACTTCAGGGACCACCTACACCCCACAAAGGAGCCCCACACCCCCCACAGAGACACATGCACATATCATGTTGAACTGGCTACGGGCACATGCGCCCGGCCCCTTTATTGGCAGGGCCACATGTACAGTGACGCCTGTGCTGGATGTGTGTGGGGTGAGTATAAGCCAGCCCGCACAGAGTGCTTGGTGCTGACAACAACCTGAACAGTGGACACCAGTGTAATGGAGACAGAAAACACCAGCATAACAGAGTTAAATGCAGAGCAACATGGCGGGATCTGGAGTAAGGACAGAGGACACCAAATATTCAGTCAGGAGGTTCCGTGAGTTGCAGTGCACTGAGGTAGGGGCACTAGAGAAGAGCGTGCTCATGTGCAGAAATTGCTAGAATTGTGTCCCTTCGGGTTAGTCCTGATGCAGATGCAGTGGGGTGTGTTACACCTGCATCAACTTCCTCATCAACCTCCCAGGTCTCCCACACTGCCTGAGGTGACATTGCTGCGCAACCTCACAACAGCACAAAACTCAATCAGTAACGGACAATGGCTTGCGGTGCACTGAGTCACTGGCACCTGGAGTGCTGAGCAGGGTATCAGGCGGATGATGGCATCCACGACAGGTCTGAGCAACTCCGTAGGTCTGTCAGGACCACCGTTTCGACTCTGGCAGATGGCGGTTGGAGGTGGTCCTTGAGGTGGTGGAGTGTGCCTCCTGCAGTGATGCGACGTCCGGGCCGGTCAAGACTCGATGCTTTGCGTGGGCCCTGGTGGCCCGCAGTTGAGGCCGGAGGATGGGGACAGCACAGGGCCACAGACACATGGCGTTGATGACCCCAAGACCATCGCTACAGAGGCCATTCAATGTCCCAGAAGGAGGGGTCCCAGGCCTGAGCAGCACAGAGTTAGTGGCCCCGGATGCACTGCGGCCGGCACAGGCACCCAGCCACGGGACGGTGACTTGCGTTGCAGTCAGATGGGCCATGCGACCTGAGCGGGTCCCCATCAATGTCTGAGGTGTATGTTGCGGAGGGTTTCGGGGGACAGTGGAAGGTGTCCTCCAGGGCATGATGTGAAAGGTCTGATGTTATCTGGAAGCAGCAAATGGAGGAGTGGAAAGCACAACTCTCGTTTCCACCAACAATTCGGTATCAGCTACATGAGGATGAAAACTAGCCCCTAGACCATAGACTCAAACGCCACCAATGTACGACCAGTCAGTGTCCATGAATGTCGGGGAACAAACTTAGTGGCACAGGTGCTGAGAGGGGATGCAGTCTGCGATGATGCCGGTACACAGATGTGAACACCAACATTGCCAAATCAAGACTCTGTGAGCTACTAGACCGCAGTGTAGGCCGGAGGCAGCGGTCAGCATGGGCCCACAGACACATGTCGTGTGCTTGTGATGCATTTGTTTGCTTCACTGATAGCAGGGAGTTTAGTGATATCACCCCTGCAGTAGACATCTGGTCACTGCCATGGTGTAATCAAGACTCAGTTCCAAATGTGTGACCTACCTGACCGTGGTGTAGGCCTGAAGCAGTGGTCAGCATGGCCCATTCACCGAGTGTCGCTGGCATAGGTTGGATGGACCCACCGGCCTGCGTAGTTCAGGTTCAGTGGCACCACGTGTTGCCGGCTGGCGTTGAACAGGGTTAGTGGCACCACGTGTCGCAAGATGCCCATATGGAACTATGCCTCACTGATCGGGGGGTCTGGTGCTGTGGCTGCTGACCCGGATTTGAGGGGTCACTGCCATTCATGACTCAAGACACAGTTCCACATGTGGGACCTACTGGTCCGAAGAGTAGGCCGGGGGCGGCAGTAGAGTACGTCAACGGAAAAGGAATAACGCGGGCCGGAGTCGTGGCAGCCGTGATGGTCTGAGATGGCTGCCAAGGTCTCGGGCCTCGGGCTTGTGGCTTGCGCCGGCACGTGGTGGGCCCTCCTTGACACACGCCGGTGTCGGAAGGTGATCAGTGTGGTCTGGCTGCGCGGGGGCTGGCCTGATGGGTTCGTGGACCAGGGTGCCGGGGTCCGGCAGGCGCACGGCATCTCAGGCAACTCCGCTCATGGGGATGGCGTCGGCCTCGTGGCGAGGTGGGAGGCGCCGCCCTGGCAGAGATGTGGGTCTTTCCGGAAGTGGACCACGCCCAGGCCTACGTCGTTTTTATTCACACCCCTGTGCTGGCGTGGCGTACGCCGGTCCATCCCACTCCGCTGACGCTTGGGGGGAGCCGTAACAGGCAACATTTCTGCGAGGTCCCTCACTGGCTGTGGTGACATGGTGGCGTCCACTGTCCACTACACTCCATACGCAAGCGGTGTATGTCACCATGGATATGGGTGTGTTCTGCATACTGCGAGGTGTCCAGCACATCTCTGGCACTCTTGGCATTGTGTACTTTCCCAATCATGGTTCTCCTGCATCCTTCACACATGCCTGGTTGCCACCTCTCCCCACATTCGGCTAGTATGTGGCTCGGGTGCCATACCGTTGCTGGCTCATTTTCAGGGCTTGCCCTTGTGGACATTGTAAGTTGTTCTGTCGTGTCTGGTGGGTGGGCATATTGTTGTGCCTGTTGTATGTGATTTTGTGACGTGTGCATTACCGAGTTGTGAGTTGCATGGTTGTAGTGTTGAGGTGTGTGGGGTGTTCATTTGTATATTGCCAAGGGGCTGTACATTTCCCTTGTTGCCATCCTGGGAACGCTGGTTGATGATGGACTGTTGGAGGATGAAGGTATCATGCACACTGGCTGTGTATTTGAAGGCGACATTGTTGGGTGTTCCACGGTGTTCTGTTGTTGCCTGCACATTGGTGTGAGATGTGTGCTTCCTGTTGCGGTGATTGTGTGCTGTGTTGCCAGGGGGCACAGGTAGTACGTGTGCTGTGTGTTGCCCCAACACGTGCGTGCATCCTGCTATGGCGTCTGGTCCTTGCTTGGTCCCCAGCGGAACCTGCGCATGTTTTATACGGGAACAGGGGTGGGAGCACACCGCTTCACCGCATTGTTTTGTACGTATGGGGACTGGGGTACCAGGGTGATGGTGACGTCCAGGACAGGTGTGGGGGACTTGGATGTGGCTGGCTGTGGGACTCCTCCGACTCTGGTGGGTGTTGGATGGGGGGTCTCAGGGGCCAACAGGTGCAGCCACGCCATCAGCTTTGTGTGGCGTGGGATGTTGGTTGTCTGCTGTGTTGTTGCCGTAGGCCTGTTAGGCGATGATGGTCAGGATGCGTAGGTTGGTTGTCCCTTTCAGCCTGTAGTGGAAGGTGACATTGTCAGATGTTGGGTCTGTGCAGCTGGTACGTTTCCTGGGGTTCCGCTGTCTTTGTCTGCGCTGCGTCTGTGTTGGTCCGGGGGGTGTTCTGGGTGAGGGATGGGGTCCTGGGGTGGTGGGGGTGGGTGTTGTGGCCATCTTGGGTGTCCGGGCCGCATGATGTGTCGCTCCATGGCATCTGTTGCCCTTCAGATGTGGCCCTGGGCTGTGCTCCCTTTTGTGGTGCTGGCTGCCGTCCGAGTTTACACCAGGTCAGAGCAGGTGTAGATTTCCTGGTGCTAACGCGCCTTATCGCCTGTTTTGTGTTTTTATTGCAGGTGTGGCTGGTCATTGTGAATGTTGAGGTGTGCTGTTGTCTCTGCTTTTGTCACGGGAACGCCTACTCTGCATCTCATTAGCAATATCTGCGAGGGTCCTCTGTGGCGATGTTTTTGTTGCGGCTGCTATCGCGGGTAAACTGGTGCTGTGGGCTGTTAACACCGGCTTGTGAATGGGGGGGTAAATTTATCACGACTTTGGCTGCGATAAAGTGCCGTTAATTCAGCGATAGCTCCTTGTGAATATGCCCCTGAGTGTTTTTGACTTCAGTCCCTCAACATATTTATTTTTCTCTTTGCTTTTCTCGCCTTCATTGGTCTCAGCTATCATAACTGGAAACATCCGTTCTCCCTCAGCTATATCTTTTCTCCACATTTTCTTTTTTGCATCCCATTTCGCTTCAGCATATTGACTCACAGTATTCCTGAACCTATTCTGATGCTTTTCTCTTTCTCTTTTACATTCCTCATGTTCGCACTCTTCCAGAGCTTCATACTGCATAGGTCTAGGATTTGGCCTCAAGCTATTCATTTGCTTTCTTACATTTTTTTAAATTCTAGTATTAAAAGTCCCATATTCTGGAAATGCTAAACAACCATCTTACTCAGTATATTTCATCCAGTTTTCCAACCACGTACACATGTGATATCCTCTCTCTAATGACAAAAATGAAGCAGGGGTTCCTCCTAGAGCCACTGGAATTCCTTCTCTAATTGATATTGGCTCATCTTTACAAAGCAAAGTGTTCAACAATTTTAAAAACTTCATTATTTTTCTTACACCTAAGTCAAACCTTTATATGAAAACAATCTTCAACAATTTCTTTTCCGTGTTATGATTCTCTGCCACCAATCAAATCCGATCACGCTGACCAATACCAGTGCGGCTTCACACCAATCAACCAAAAGCAGTGTGGCACAGGTGACGATTTCTCACCAACTGACCAATACCAGCGCGGCACCTGTGACATCAGTTCAACTCCTGCGACTTACCCTCCCTTTACAAAATCATCGTCGTCTTTACCAAGTCTTTAACAAAAACAAACAACGTAAAACAACTTTTTGTCTGCTTCAACTAAAACCTTTGATGAAAATGCCATTCTTAATATCTTAACAACACTTAAACCGTCAAACCACTTCTGCAACCCTCTACCAGCTAACATCTTCAATGAGATTAAAACCTCTTTACTCTCTCTCTGGACTAAGATAGTGAATGCTTCACTACTCCAAGGGGCTTTACCAGACTGCCTAAAATCAGGGCAGCTAACCCCCATTCTAGAAAAACCCACAGCGGATCATAGGAACCCCAATAACTTCCATCCCAGCTCCACCATTCCCTCTCTGGCAAAGCTCCTTGAGAAATGCGTACATACCCAGCTATGAAATCACATTGATCAGTTCCTCCTATTGACCAATTCCAATCTGGTTTCCGTCAGGGTCACAGCACGGAAACAGTCCTTACCCACAAAGTTGATGATGCACTTAAAATGCTAGATCAGAACAAATCTTGCCTCCTAATCCTCCTAGACCTATCCTTAGCCTTCGACACGGTCAAACATGACAGCCTCCTTGAATTACTTGAACACAGAATGGGATTATCAGGGGTTGTACTAAATTGGTTGGCCTCATTTCTACACAACAGAACTCAAAGAATTAAGGTTAACCAATCCTTGCCCACTACCACTCCTGTCACTTTAGGGATCCCCCAGGAGTCCACCTTATCACCTTCTCCCTTTAACCTGTTCATGGAGCCTCCAACCGAAATTCTGACATTTTCCAATGTACAATACCACATGTATGCAGACGACACCCAACTATACCTTAAAATCTCCTCCCCTGAGGATATCCGTCTACTCAACATAACTCTCCAAAAAACCCAAAACTGGCTAACCAGAAACCACCTTAAACTCAACTCACTCAAAACCGAATTCCTCTTAATTGCCCCACCAAAAAGATCCCTGGACATCGAAGATTGGATGAAACACTTAACAGTTTTCAACTGCCTTCCATACATTATAGATTCCACAAGATCACTAGGAATTACACTTGACAAGAATCTCAACATGCAAGAGCACATCAGCTCAGCCACCAGAGGAGCAAACTCTCAAATGAGCATTCTAAGAAAAATAAAACCCTTCCTCCCCTTCGACGACCTTAAATCAGCGGTGCAAGCGCTAGTTATCCTCAGATTAGAATATGGGAGTGCTACCCTATGTGGTCTGCCAAGATCCAAGTTGGCTCCACTAAGGACATCCCTTAACCCTGCTGCAAAGCTTATCACTGGAACGAAAAGGTACAGCCACATCACTCCCAATCTGAAGGCACTAAACTGGCTCCCTTATGAGGCAAGGATTCAGATGAAAATTGCTTGCATGACCTACAAAGCCCTACACTTCAATACACCGAAGTACCTAGCTGACAAACTGGAACTGTCCGGCGGTGGCAGATCATCTAGAAGCACCAGCACCTGACTGCTGAAACCTCAAAAATTTCGAAAAAAGAAAACCTACAACCAAGCCTTCTCTGGATTGGCCCCTAGAATCTGGAACTCCCTGCCCCCTGAAATCAGACAGATCCCTTCAATCACTTCATTCAAAAAAGAAGTCAAACTGCTTTTAATGAACAAATCTCTACCCTGAACCCACAAACTCATTCTCTAGATAATGATCTGACGCTGTTCTCCAACCAGGGCTTGCACGCCATCTAAGTACTGGTTTATAACTCACTGTCCCACTCCTGATTTGCAACGGACATCGTCAGCGTTTATGTTTCTTGGTTATCTATTTTCTACTTATTGAACTAATCTGTAAAGTGCTCTGATACGCTTTAGGGTCAAGTTTGCGCTATATAAAACTTTATAAATAAATAAAAGAAAAAGAAAAGAAAATGATAGAACCATACAATCTGTGATTTCCTTTCGCTTCCAGCAAAATCTCGACCAGCGCGATTTTGCCCTCACTTAAATGAAAACTCTTCGAGGTCCCTTCATATGCGATCTTTTAATGAAAACCCAAGAATCTCCACTGTTCACACTTCAAGTTTCCCTATGCTAGCACTGGCAATGCACAGTACTACTTCCACAGCAGACAAAAACACGCTTAGTGTATGCCACACTAAGACCGCCCTTAGGCTTTATCCTGGGATCTTAGGTCAACGACGGACCCGTTTACTTCCATTAAGGTCAACGACCGACCACAACATGAAACACAAAGGTATGAATTTCTATAGTCAGTCAATGTCTTTTAATTCTGTCTCTTCATTACCTAGTATTTTTTGTCAAAATAACCATCCGATTACGCTACCAGAAAACTGATCCAGCGGAAGCGTGTGTAAATATATTTTTTCTCGGAAACCCAGACATGTGCTACCTACCATATCATAATATCATAAACTAAATCCTCAGCAAGCTATTCACAATCACACAGAGTTTGGCCAATAGAAACTCTTCAATAAATCACAATTATAAGGTCCTCCGATAGATCTTTGTAAGAGCTAATAGGGACTTAGATAATTAGAGACAGAAAACCACTCATTCATTAGGACCTGGAATAAAAAAGTGGCAAGCAATAATAATACTTTCACAATATCAATAATAGCAACAATAAAGAAAAACAAACACATGGAATAGTCATCAAATACCTTTATCTAAACTTCAATATGAATGGTCAAAGCACAAAAATACATTAGCAATCATTTAATAGCAGTAATTCTTTTTGTAATACAGATAAATCACAATACATCACAGCTTAGAGCAAATACATCATCAATAACATCTTGTGTGAGGGAGAGAGAGAGAGGAGAGAGAGATAATACATTGTAAAATACAAAATGCAATTCGTAAATCATACAAACCAAGAATCGGTTGTAGATTTTTCAGAATCAGGACACGAGATGAGCCCAATAGAATACTAGAATACAGGATACAATAGCCAGAGTCTCAACTTCACCAGCCGGTAAAGTGCGGAAATAATCAGGAAGGTTCAGTTCAGGGAAAGTCAGAGTTCAAACTCTGGATATGCCAGAAAAATAGTCAGCAAGTCACACCGTCCTTTTCCCGCGGGGTAATTATACCTTTGTACGTCCGCACAAAATAACTTTTTCACAGTTTGTATGATTTCTATTGGTCAAAAATTCATGGTGCCACCATGGTGTGATCGTTTTTCTAACCCAAATACGTAATGTCTTTGTTCAGTGTTCACTGTTTCTAAGAATGTTCAATATCACTTCCCTTCGGAAACAGGACATGCTTTTGCAACTTGTCATGTCAGCTCAACACGCTCTCCTCTGAGCTTGGAACAAGGTCAATACAGTTGTTTAGTTACAGAGAAAATGTCCATTATTCAAACTGTAGGAAAGAAACTTTAGTGATAATACTCATAGCTACAATGAAATCAGGTCAGCATTTCTAGGCCATCCGAAGGAAATACCAAGAACTAAATACATTTCGAATTTTGAGGCCTACATGGAAAACTACTAAATCATCATTTTCTAATGAATAAACACACTAATATTGAAAACATTTAGAGAAATAAAAGTGCATAGGAAATCATATGTGAAGCATCATTTCATTAGACTTGTAAGCATAGTATGATTACGATTCCTTATAATATGAGCAAGCACTTTTCTCTTAGATTTATGTGCAAAGGAAACTTTAAAAAAAATCATTTTACTTAAACGTTTTCATAATCATATTTTGCTAAACTACATTTGCATTAATACTTTTCACATTAATATTTCAGCACATTAGTAGGTTTCTCTCTCTTATCATGAATGACTTAATCTCAAAAAGTTTGTGACACTTTTGCATGCTTTTACGATACAGTTTTAAACTTTCACATATTCACTAAACAATCTGTTAGTCATGTTTTTAAGTAGATATTAGTATCACACCAAATGAGCAGGAATTTAATCAAGCAAGATCATTCTTAAATAATCACGCTCCATCACTTTCTTCACTCCACTTCTTCTACCTTGCCCTTGTCTCTTTATCCCTTTAACTATCTCTGCATCTCTCTGTACCCACCAACTCTCACAATCTCAGATTTCTCTACTACGCCACTGTCTACCTCACATCTTTTTCAATGCATGTCTGTCTTCTCCACTTCTCTCTCTCTCTCTCTGTTTCTCGCTCTACCACATCTCTCTCAACCACTCAGTCCTACCTTTACATCTTTACTGCTCACCTGTCTCTCTCCACCTCAACTTCCTGTCTGTCTGATCATTCACTCTGCACCTCACAGCTCCGTTCCTACCTCATCTCTCTGTATCTCTCCACCCTCTACTTCGCCTCTCTTTCTACCTCATTTTTCTTCACCTCACCACTTTATCTTTCTCTTCCTCTCTCTATACCTTATCTACCTAAACCTGGCTCACTATCCTCTCTATTGCACCACTCTCTACCTCACCTCTCCCCTCACCTCATTTCTTGGCCTACCCCATTTCTCTCATTAAGAAATCTCTCTATACCCCACCCTATGGCTCCCTAATGTCTCAATGCATCTCTCGATTCATTCACTACCTCACCTCTCCACTTCCCCTTCTTTCTTTCTATCACTGTACCATTTACCTCACATCTCTCTCTATCGTACTGCTTTTTCTACATCTCTTGTCCTACCTCTAATGCTTTTTATCCATCATTACCTATCTATCAGCACCTCATCTTGCTCTCTCTCTCAACTTTTTCTGTACCTTCTTCTGTATTTCAGTTCACTTAACCTACATCACCTCACACAACCTCCCTTCCTTTTAGCAGGATCTCACCTCTCTATATGCCCCCTCTCTCTCTATCTGTCCCTCTCTTTCTCTACCTCACAACTATCTTTATATCTGTGTCAACCTCGCTTCTTCATCTTACCCTCACCACTGTCTTTCTATTTCACCTATTTTCTATTTACAACTCATCTTTCTTCCTTCCTTTTGCTCACATCTCTATTCCTTTCTCTCTCCAGAAGTATCTCCCGTATCCTCTTCAGATTGTTCTTAATGCGGCCAGGTTGATGTTAAAGATACTGCATCACAGTCAGTTTCTAAACATCTGGCACAGCTACACTGGCTGCCAATGTCCGAAAAACAATTCTATTTAACGCCCTAACATTGTCCTATGAGGCATTTTATCAATGTTAAACACAATGTGCGTGTGTCTAGTTTAATACTATGCCCTTGTCCAAGTCACTTTCTTAGTCCTCCTTGGATGAATGAAAAGGCTGGAGGCTGGTTAGACCTTGAATTCCACACACAATATAGTTGTTGCAATATTTAAAAAAAACTGGATGCAGGTGCAAAAAGAAATGGGCTTATCAATGATTGTTCATCCTTTGTTGACACAACTGGCTGGCAGAGGATGGACGGCTCGAACTTTTGGATCTTTTTGAGAGGCCCATTTCCGAAAGCTTAACATATAATTCAATATCGTTTACCTCATAAAGTATTTAATTAGCTGGAAATCTGTAGCAGTAAATTCATAATTGCTCTCAACAGGGGCCCCAAGATATGTTTTGCCCAGGACCTCAAAAATTCCTAAGACTTGTGCTGCCACTCATCCAAACTATAAACACATGCAAAAAAGTGGCTCAGTTTTAAAACAAATTGGTTACATTTCCTGTTTTCAGTTTCTATTTGTTGTCAATTTTAGTGTTTTTTTTATTTTCAGTGTTTTTAAAATTGTGAAAATCAGTGTTCATCAGTGTTCACATTTTTGTGCTTTAAAATTCACTGGGACAGAGTTTTCCAGAATTTTTCCCAGTGTTGGTTCTTCTTTTCTCCTTTGCTGCTTCTCACATCTTCCTTCTCCCCGTTTCTTGATCTTGCGGTTTCATGTCTCTTTTCATTATTTCTCCCACTTCCCTGCGTATCTTGTTTTCCAGCACTCAAACTCCTCTTCCCAACAGGTAAGGCTCATATCAGACAATTTCGAGGAGGTAGAGTGGCCAACTGTCCTAAGAGGAGGCAACAAGATGGGCTCACACGACTTCGGGTGACGTGCGATTCTGTGCAGTAATGCATGCGTGTTTGTGAATGCACGCGCTTCTCGGCGTTGTTGGGGGAGACATGCATTTTCGGGCCATCTTTCGCAGAGTTTCTCTTAAAAAAGCACACCTTCACAGAATATAAGTGACTATATGTGCCCTTTTTATATTGACCCTAATTCAATCATGTATAGACTAGCGGCATCTTACATATTTTGTTCTGGAGAGGGCCTGGGGCAGGACAATACACAGAAACCCAGAATCTGAAGGTCTTCTTGGGAGCAACACGTAAGTGATTGAGAAAGCACGCGGGCCGAGGAATGCAAAGTCAGACCGGTGAGGGGACAGCGACAAACCCCTACCGGGTGGCGGGACAATGTGGCTGCCCGCGGCCCGCAGGCGGCCACCCTAAACGGGCGGCCCCTTTAGTGCCATTTGGGCACTTCCCCACCCCCCAATGATGTGCGGGACTCAAGGAGGAGTCCCCTACCAGACGCGTCACTTCCGGCACGCAGAGGAGGTGGGGAGGTATTTATGCCTCCCCCGGCCATCTTGGCGTCCTCTTTGCGCCGGACACGCCGTCTCGTGGAGGTCGTTCCTCTTGTCCCGTCGGATTGTTGTGAGGTTAGTGTTTTCCCGGGCGGTTGCATGCCCCCACCTACCCTCATTGGTTGTGGGCAGGCAAGGGGCCGAGGTGGCGCTCGTCGTCAATAAAAACCGGACGGCAGTAGGTGGAGAGGGGCTGATGCTTTTCGTATACTTCCCCGTCTCTTGCAAAGATGGTTGGGCATCTTTGGTTGGCCTGAGATTTTTGGTCCGGTCGGGATTGAGGAGAGTCACAGGCGGTTCGCAGCTGTGGCCCGGGAGCTGCGTGCGCTGCCGAAATCCTCCGGTCATTCACATTCTTGCTAATAGGCTTGGCGGGAGGAAGAATAGGACAGGGGCGGCGGAGTCGCATGGTCGGACATCACCCCCACCCCCTACAAGTTACGGGCCGGCTCCCGTGTCCGCCTTGGTGCCGTCCCCCGAGTGTTGCGGTGGCATAGGTGTTTTGCAGTGAGTCTGGCCATTTGGGCCTGTTCCTCTCGCCCACACAGTTTTGGCCCCCCCCCAGGTGTTCCAACTCTACGCTCACTGTGTGGCGCCGTACGTCCCAGTGGTCATGGAGCTGGGTTTGCTCCGGTGGGAGATTGGTTTCCCGCTGTTGGGACATTTGCCAGGCCTGAGGGGGAGGACTGCCGCCGGCTACAATGCAGGGCTGTCACAGATCAGAGGTGAGCGCTTGCACAAGGCAGTGTGCAGAGAATGTGTGGCGAATACACGGCAATTTTGGACCTCCCTCTTTTCGCGCCAGGCACGCCGTCTTGCCACGAGCCTTGACGCGGTTGCGCGGGGCGATGTTGTGATGCGAAATCATGTTCCCTGGTCAGGCGTCGGCTCCTACGCGGTTGTTTCCCTGGCGTCGACTTTTTCCAGGTGAGTGTAGGGGTAGTCCGGCCCCCTCCCACACAGCAGTGTGGTGCTGTGCGGGGGGGACAGTCGAGCAGCGTGGGGGGTGACCCGAGGCCCCGTGAGCGGTGGCTTCGGGTTTTTGCGGTCAGTGCTGACCAGACTTCATGCGTGCCTGATGTGGGGATGACTCTCGTGCGTGGGGATGACTCTCGGGCTCCCTGGAGCACTGCCATAGGGCTTTGAAGACCCTGTGCATGGTTTTGAATGTGGTGCGTGGTTGTTTATATTTACGGCTGAAACTCCATGTGGGAGCTTGCCCAGCTGGCAGAGGACCGGCCTGCGCGTCTCCTTATCGCTAACACTGGGTGACCCGCACAGTGGACAGGCTCGTTTTCCGAGTGGCGGGGGGGGATTGGCCTCCGGCGCGGTACTTTACGCCCTTGGGCTCGAGAGGGCCTGCATGACCCGCCATGAAGCAGCCGAGGTTGCCCCCCTTTGTCATTCATATGGGAATTGGACCGTTCAGGGGCCCATACAGGACTGGTATGTGGGTGCCGCATGTTCCCTGGCATTGCCAGAAGCATGCTGAGGCGGGGGAGGTCGCACTGAGGCTATCATTGGTTCTCTCTGGAGCGGCATGAGGCTGGCTCGCGGCCCCAGCTGGGGATGCAGCCTGTGTGGTAGAGGGCGTCTTATGTTATGTTCCATGCGTTATTAACTTGGCAGGCTGAAATAGCTCAGTTGGGCGAGGGTTAGACTGCAGATCTAAAGGTCCCTGGTTCAATACGGGTTTCGGCACAGTCCGACAGGTTCTTTCCTTCTCACAAAATATTTCTAGGAGGCCACACAGAGTCCTGTACATAGAATTAAAACTCTCTCCTATAGTGATGTTCAGTGCCATTTTGAGATTGTTGTAATGCCATGTTAGCATATTTTTCTGTGCTGTTCATGATTTCATGCCTAATTATTTATGCTACGCTTAGTACATGCGTTTAAAATGCCAAGTTAGCATATTTATTTTACTATGCTGAACTGCTGCCTGCATGCATTGGTAATGCCATGATAGCATACGTTTGAGTGTCATCATTGGATTCAGACCGAGGGGATGTGAGGTTGCACCTTCTGTAACTTTCTGTTACTTCCTGTAGGTGTTATGTTTTGCCCTAATGTTACTTACCTTTACTTGAGTTGGGGCAGGTTCAGTGCATCTCAATCTATTCTTACAGTCCCTGGTGACGGGGCAGCGATTCTGCAACTCAAACCGCACTTTTGTTTTGTACCCAAACCATTCTTGCTTTTATTTGTACTGGGTTACACCCAGACACTTCTTACTGTTACTGGTGATGTGGTATTTGCGTGCACCCAAACCATACTAAATTGTTGAACATCTTGGGGCATGCTAAATGCACTCAGACGTTAATTACTTTTGCTGGTGTTGGGCATTTACATTTCAGTCCAAACCGTTCTTGCATTTACATATTATGGGGCATATTTCTTGCACCCAAATGTTGTTAGTATTGGGATTTGTTTCTTGCCTAAAGCGGCGGCACTGGTTTGTGTGTAGACATTTAGATGTCCTTAACAAGAGATTGCCCCCCTTAGCCACATGGGCAGCAGGAGCTCCGGGGGTCCTGTTCCAAACTGCGGTGCCTGGCGGGGGCATAGGACCCCAGGTGTGCTAACCGAGCAGTCCTCCGTGCTTCACGTGGCCTCTTTTGCTAGGTCATTGCTGGTATTCAGAGACGCGGAGAATTTGCGGTTGAACGAAATTGCAGTTTATGCCTCATGCGAGTCACTGAGCCTTAATCAGGCTTATCGTGGTGATAACCTGTAAGTCCCGGTCAGGCCGGTAATCACTGCATTTCACGTAGGAGGCCCTGCGACCAACAACCTTAGACAAAGATATCAGTCCTGACTTGCTGTAGGGATGATGTTACTTGCTATATTACATATCTGGATTCAATGAACGGATCAGCCAGATACTAGTCGTGCGGCACACTATTCTAAGCACCCGTGGCTGCGGGTGGGGCAGGATGGCCTCTGTCGCGGGCTGCTCGTGGCTTGAGGGAGCTTATGGCACGTAAGCACAAATGTGTAGTGGTGCGTGCCTCTTGGGGGTGCTCCACTGGCCACGGCTGGGAGGTTTGGTGGAGGTTCCACACATTGTTTGCATGTTGTCCCCTCCCACTGGTGCATGTCACAGGTCCTGTTAATCTTGCAGCCCTTGGTGTGTGGGGCAGCAGATGGGGTGGTAACCAGTCGACTAGGAGACCGCTGCCCGCATCTGCAAAGAGTGTTTGCACTGGATAGTGCAACTCTGTCCCTCGTAATTCAGTAAATCTGTCGGTGCGTAAGTCCTGGTACAATGTAAGGGGTGCTCATGTAAGGCGCTCCGATTCCTTCAGCTTGAGCATGTGCTAGATAGAACTGTGAAGTCAACCTAGAGCACCTTGCACTTTTGAGTAAAAAGTGACTGTTAAACAAGCATACATGTGAAGATTTACTAGTGTCACGGAAATGTGGGAGCTAGTTGAGCACAGGTTCAGGACCTGTCTCTTTTCCTCTTTCTGTTATTTGTTACTTTCGGATACCTCCCTGCCGGTGGTTTCAGGTTACGAACTGAGTGGCAGCAACCAGACGCAGAGGAAGCCAGGTTCTTAGTAGGCCATGAGCTAGTGAGGGTGCTGTGACTCCTCAGCCCATGATTCTGCACAGGCCGCTAAACTTTGCGTATGGTGGGCTGCACCTGGAGCAGCGAGTTGTGTTGCGCAGTTCCATGGACAGCCATGCTTTCATTTGCAGTGGGCATGAGGATAGTTGTGCTGAATAGGTGATGTAACAGGCACTCATGTATAGCGTTGCAATACCTTTGCGTGGCTCCATTGTGCTACATTCTAAATGATTGTGGAGCCAAACTTGAGCCAGGTGGTATGGGGTAAGGGCCCGATTTGTGGGCAAAACAAATGTGGATGGAATTTGCAAAGGCGCAGGTGGCTGCGTGCCCAAGGGGGACGGGGATCCGTAGGCCCCCACGCTTGATTCAATACTCAGGGCACCAGTGTTTCTTAACTGGTCCGGTGATTCAGGGTGCAGTCTGTGCTTATGTGGTTTACTGGGCGAGGCTCCGAAGTCGGGCGGTGGCAGCACGTGCTTCTTTCTGCAATGGTGCCTGGCTGCTGACCAGGCGATGCAAGGCATAGATAGAGCCTAATGTTTCTGTCCATTTAATATTTTGGACCCCTGGGTGCAGCACGTTGTCTGCTTGGTGCTGTATCTCTGGGGAAGGGGTTTGATTCAGTAAGCGAATGATGCCACTCTCGCAGAGCAGTGTGGGGCCTGGACAATATTTGTGTCCATTCTATCTACCCTTTCTGGCATGAGCTGACTGCTGCAATCTCGGTCTGAAGTGTCAATTGTTGATTATATCATGGTTCAAGTGCATGCAATGACAATCGACACTGCGTTCCTTTCAACACTTTACCCTGGATGGTGCTTCAGGGGTAAATTCAAGCTATTGGTATTAGTAGGTATTATAGCTGAGTCAAAGGGGGATAGGAGTGGCGTTAAGACACCCCCTCTCCCCCTGAACTTGACTATTCAGTTTGCCTTACATTTTCAGAGTCTGGTTTAAGGCCATTGTAGATAGGGGGAACCTTTTTCCACTTATTTTCAAACAAGCAAAGCGCAGTGCCTAGGCGCTAGTGTGCCATGGCCTGCGTGGTGGTAATTGCGGTTTGGACTGTGACTGTCAGGAGGACGGTACTATGTGGCCATACCAGGGTTGGGAGTTGGAACACTGTGGGCACGGCACTGCGTCTGGCAGGGTGCAACCACGTTGCATGGGCTCTGCCTCCCTGCCCTCGTCAGGGGTGCACGCGCCTAATCAGAGCCAGAAATCATTCTGGGCCTTGGACCGTTGATGCATGCGTCGGTTTGTGCAGCACAGTTCTTGTGTCAGGGCATTTGGGCGCAGCAGATTGTCGGCATCACCATGCTTGGTTAAAAAGTGAACGTTAAGCAAGCAGTTTGAGCATCATTAGGTTCGGGGTGAGCCAGTCCGTTTCCGGCGTAGGGGCTGTGATTCCTGATTTATTTTGAGTTCACAGTCCTGCTTGCTGTAGGTGGAATGATGCGTGCTGTTTACATAACTGGAGGCGATGAATGAGGAGGTTTCTGGTGTATTGTTTTGGTCCAACGCTGAAGTGAGCTTCTAGTGCAGGGCCGGAATCATTAGGTGACTGCAGCACGACAAAGGGGCATGCATGGCTGAGCTCGATGCAGCGGGGAACAGAATAGAGTGGCACACTTGCGTTTTCCCGGCATTCTCATTCATTCGCCTCGGTTGCAAGAATGATCATGCTGACAGTGCCAAGGAAATCATTTATGACTCCAAAATTGGCTTATTGTCAAAGGGTTTGCTGCTATGTCCAGTGACGCCGTCGTGTGAGCAGTCTGTTGAATGTGTTAGCACACATCTTAACGCGGCATGAGGGCACACAGACGAGTGCCATAGCCTGTATTTCAAGAATGGACATCTAGAACACTCATCTGCTGTAACACAAGTTGGAATTGTTCGTTTCTCTGGTTTAGGGAGGCAATGTATGGGTTTTGCCACTCTCCGTGGGTATTATACAGCCAAGGGCCACCGGTCACGTGCTTGGTCAGGCTGTAAGCATTTTTGCCTCATGTTTTCGAGGAGGCAGTCTTGCAGTGCGGCCTCTGCTGTTCAGCTCGTGGCGTTCTAGCGCCGCTAGACATTGGAGGGTCTTATCGGAGATGTCCAGATTGACATGCAACTGGGGCTTGCCTGCCGTAGCGGGCTATGGGGGCACATTACCTTGGCTCTCGTCACCCGGGCAGAGTTAGGCCGGTCTCCACGGTGTGACTGGTTGGAGCATCTCAGCAGCGCGGGGCGTCTTGAGGTGGCTTCTATGCCGGGCCGTGAGGCCTGTCCCTGCGCTGCAGGCCGCCATTCATGGGGGGAGAGGATGTGGTTAATAACCAGAATGACCAACCAAGGGCCTAGTATATTGGAAGCTGTCCTGCTCACACTAGAGGTGGGCCAAGTTCACACTAAGCATAGGATGAGTGCGGTGTCAGTCATATATGGCGATTCATGCGAATATGCCAGATGTAGCGAATATGACATCACAGACTTGGCCAGTGATAAGACCACGGTTCATCTTTTGTCCCAAGACAGACAATAGTTATGGACAGGCTCTGTTTTGCAAAGAATAGTTGCTTTGTCTCGCTCGAGTGCCGCACATGTGTCTGTCGCGGTATAACAAGGTCAATTTTGTCTCCAACGCGGGTATTGTGCTCGGCCATTCCGTTGGCAAAGGGATGCTGGTTTCTCCACCTGGCATGCGCGCAGGTGACCTGTCTGGATAAACTGCTGCTAGTGGTTTTGTTTGGCTACGGCTGGGTTTTACACACGTCGACATGTTTATGGGCTGGCGCAGCACTTGGTCATCAGTCGGTATCCTCGTACTGGGGATTTGCCACGGCTGGGTTGTTGACAAGTGTGTACATGTTTATGGGCTGGCGCAGCACTTGGCCATCAGCCCGTACCCTCGTACTGGGGATCATCCAGGGAAAAGGGCACATTAGGGCCTAGTCACCCCAGAATGATATGTACATAATGGCACGTGGTGCGTTAGGGTTTGTACCACACAGAGCTGGGGGCGTCTCAGTGGGCACACGCACTGTCCGTGCATTGTGCTTTGGCCGGTTTGTTTATTCTTTGCATAGGGAAGAGACATGTGGGGTATCTAATTGCTCACAGCATGGCACATTAAGGTGGGCGCAAACCTGTTTGTTACCCATTAAATGTTTTATAATAAATGCGTTGGGGCAACTGCAGCAGTGAAGGATGCTTCCTGAGTGCCTGGGACTTGAGGTTTTAGTAGCACTCCCCAGGCCCACAGGGCTTTCAGCAGAATGGCCACAGGCTCTAGCAGGTCAAAGGGGGATTCCTGCGCAGTGCTTGTAGAATGTCACATCCATTAAGGGCATGTCACTACTAGAGTGGAAGCTAGGTGGGTAGGGCATCCCGTCCCCTGCCTGCGCTGGCCTTACAGCTGTGTGGAGCCAGCCTCACCTGAGGTGCGCCCAGGTGGAAATCGTGTACTTCGTAATGTTCATGACCAATGCGGTTTGTGGTTCCTCCTAGCGGACCCACTGAAGGTGTACTGCAGCTAAACAGTAAACTGGGGATCTGGGATTCCATCACTTTTGAGGGTTTGAAGCATCCAGGGTCAGGGTTCTGTGCAGCTGTGATCCGTTGGCAGTTAAGCAAGCGGGGTGCGCCGTGTAAGTTATCACTGCACAAAAGGGTGAGGTGCCTCCAATAGTGGGCACTAGACATATATTGTTTTAACCACATTGACACCATTCAGGTGTTCGCCAGGGTTTTTAAAGCAAAGTGGGTCTGTGCAAGCATCTGGTCAACGGGGCTAGGTAAGTGCACCCCAGAACCAGGGTAGGTGACATGTTCCTGCAGTTAAGCTCATATGCCCCGCCCTGTTAGCTACATTAACCCCTATAGACAATGTGCACCGGTAACCGCAAGAGCGAGTTGCAAGATCAAAATCTCGCAGCGGCAAGTCAGCCAAGTGGCATGCGTCAGTTGGTTAGGCCAGAGTGTGTGCCGTGGCTCCAATAGCGGCATGAAAGATAGGTTTGGAGCACAATCACTGACAATTCAAGAGCACACACTGCACCTCGGTCCAGTAGATGAAGGCCATATGCTCAGGTGCGGCTTGATCTGGTGGAGGGCTATGATTCCTGGAATAACAAAGTGCTAGGTCATTAGCTGGTTGAGCATCTAGGGTCACAGCTGGTTAGCAGGTATGTGTGTATCTGTGATCGAGCTTTAGTTAAGCAAGCCTGGCAGTTGGTGTAAGTTCACTCCAACGGTTGCTGTGACTGCGATAGTGTGCGCAAGGCGGACAGCCCTGTTCGCCAGGGTTTATTAACACAGAGGTCGGTGCACATGTCTGGTCAACCTCAACAAAGTAGGTGCACTCTGCTCCCTGGGCAGGTTACGGGTTGCTTCAGTTAAGCACAGCCAGAGTATATAGCCTGGTTGTGGAAGCGGTCTTCAAGCATGTGTGCTGCTGTTCCATGTATTGGGGAAACAGGTGTTAGGGAGCACGAACTGCTAGAAGGCCTGCAACTTCAGGTTGCAGGAGGTGGGAGCCACATCAGCTTGAAGGGTAATACAGCTATGTTTAAGAGTAGAGCTCCCTCCTGGGAGGCCATCACATTCTTGCAGCGCATGCGAGGCACTGGTACTTTCCCAGAGAAGGATAAACCGCGCCATGCGCTAGTTTGCAGAACAAGGGGCTTTGGCTTCATCAGGCATGAGCTATGCCGGGCGAACACCAAAGGTTAATTTGACAATGTTGGGGTGCACTTGGCACAGGTGGGCTTGGATCTGTTCCTACTGGACATGAATGAGGCCCGGGAAATTGCAGGTTGCAGTGAGAAAGGAGCTGTTTTGGTGGGGGCTCTTTAGGCGACGGGGCCGCCTCCAGAGCTGTGGAGGAGTTACAGGGCGATCTGGAAGCAAATGGGTACAGAAGAGTACCTCTGCAAGAGCACAATAGGGGTGCCAGAGCCAAATCCCAGGAGCCTCATGGGAGGGTCCTGGAACAATTACGTCGGCGCCCCGTTAGTCCTTCGGGCGGTTGTGGGCCTGAACAACCGGGGGCTTGCCTTGCTACGCTCCGCCCTGAAAGGGGCGTGAGTAATAGGGACCAATGTGTCACGTGATCCAGTAAGGGGATCACCCCCATAAGGGTAGCGCTGATTGGTTACTCCACAGTGCTTGGCTCATCAGGCGGGCAGGGCAGCATAGGTTGGTACAGCTGCCTGCCCTTGGATCGCCCGTAAGATAACCCACCATATTGCATACTTTTGTATGGAATAAACCTGCAGCACTAATTTTCCCAAACAAAAGTTGTGTTGTGTATTTATTTATGCATGCATACTCTGTTGTGGTGTGGGTGGGGTGTGTTGCCAATAATGGGACTATGTGGCTGCCCGCGGCCCCGCAGGGGCCACCCTAAACGGGCGGCCCCTTTAGTGCCATTTGGGCACTTCCCCACCCCCAATGATGTGCGGGACTCAAGGAGGAGTCCCCCTACCAGACGCGTCACTTCCGGCACGCAGAGGAGGTGGGGAGGTAATTATGCCTCCCCCGGCCATCTTGGCGTCCTCTTTGCGCCGGACACGCCGTCTCCCACCCTACCGCTTACCCGGCGTGGGGTTGGCAGGCGAAATACATAGAACGTTGTAATGTTTTCTTTCTCGTTGCAGGAGGAGTTACAGGGCGATCTGGAAGCAAATGGGTACAGAAGAGTACCTCTGCAAGAGCACAATAGGGGTGCCAGAGCCAAATCCCAGGAGCCTCATGGGAGGGTCCTGGAACAATTACGTCGGCGCCCCGTTAGTCCTTCGGGCGGTTGTGGGCCTGAACAACCGGGGGCTTGCCTTGCTACGCTCCGCCCTGAAAGGGGCGTGAGTAATAGGGACCAATGTGTCACGTGATCCAGTAAGGGGATCACCCCCATAAGGGTAGCGCTGATTGGTTACTCCACAGTGCTTGGCTCATCAGGCGGGCAGGGCAGCATAGGTTGGTACAGCTGCCTGCCCTTGGATCGCCCGTAAGATAACCCACCATATTGCATACTTTTGTATGGAATAAACCTGCAGCACTAATTTTCCCAAACAAAAGTTGTGTTGTGTATTTATTTATGCATGCATACTCTGTTGTGGTGTGGGTGGGGTGTGTTGCCAATAATGGGACTATGAGCAGGCAGCCATAAGCACGGGAAATCGCCGGGCTCTGATTGGGCAACGTTGTTTAAATGGGCCAATAGGCAGGGGCCCCCTGGGTGGGCACCATGATTTAAGGGCCTGGGGGCCCTCCACCCAGAACATGTGCCTTCGCCATTGACCCACCCACCCACACCTGTAATGCGGGGGTCGCAGGCTCAGGCAAAGCGGTGACAGCACAGAGGGACAACACAGAGAAGCCTTCTGCACAGCTGCCACTGTCAGGCTGGAGATGCAGGCCAGAGCCACGTTGCTTTTTGGCACAGCATCCGACGCGCCTGCGCTTTGATCTCTTCCCGCTCTTATTCTTCAACACGTTATTGCCTGTGGGAGCAGCGTGACCTTCTTTACAATGTTTCTCTCAGGACTGAAGCTTGGCACTAAAGTTAGGCGCCGTCGTGTCTAAGCCGCCTGGCAGCGGCGCTCAAGGCCACTTAAACTTAACTGCATTTCAGCCTTTGAACAAACCCGCTTCTGTCTCAGGCACCAAATTTTGTCAATACTGGGAGCATTATTGCAGTGCTCGTAGTGCATTAAAAAACAAGCAATTGCAATGCAATGGATCTCTCATTTGAGTTTGAGCTATTGGCATTGTAAATGGCAATGCCTTTCATTTATGTGTTTCGAAAACCTGCAAGAGGGTCGTAAACACGCACTTTGTACTTCTAGTCGCTGCTTACGAGAAGCAAGGCTGGCAGCAACTGCGCCTCTTTTACTGCCAGCCTTGCTTCTCGTAAGCAAGGACTATAAGTACAAAGTGCGTGTTCACGCACAGCTTGCAGGTTTTTAAATAAAGACTGTCATTTACAATGCAAATACGAGACCTATTGCATTGCAAATGCTTGTCAAGATATGTTACCGGGACAGCGAGCAAGAAACACATAATCGTTTTAGAAAGGTCACACGTGCAAACATTTCTATTTTTAAAAGCTTTATCCCACCAAAACAAAAGGCATTACTTTTACTGACTTCTTCATGGGAATAAGTATGTTTGTATTTCTTAAATGTGTAATGTTCCAACCTTATTGCCCATAAAACGTGTTCTCTTGTAAGAGCAGCCCTTCTCCCCAGGTCTAAAAACAGGTGCTCTTAGAACCAGTTGAAAACAAACCACACCAAAGCTCTGCTTGAAGAATTGTAAAGGAGAGGCCCCTTTTCAGACATTCTCTGTAAACAGTGGGCAGAAGAATGAAAACGATTTGATTGTTTGCTTAGGAGATGTCAGACAAAGCATTGGATCATATAATGTTGCAAACAGATGTAGCGCTTTGGCGCAGGAGCGGCCCCAGTGCCTTAATCTGTTCTTGATGTCCCGGAAGCACTGAAACAACCGGGAGGATAATCAGGACAGCACAAAAAGTGGAAGGCAAAGAGGTGAGCCAGTAGCTGCCTCCTGGTTCGCTCGAGCAACCCCCTAGTCTACTCAAGGGACTGCTCTATGTCTTTGAACCTGCCATGTGTTCCCCCGACACCACTAGAAAGTCGGAGGTCTGCAGGGCACTGCCCTCAATATCTGTTGATTAAGTGATTGTAGTGGGACGCCTCTCAAGGACCTCATCTGCCCTGTGGCGCAGGACGCGCTTTTGGAGGGAAGCCAGAAATACAACCCAGAATGCCCTGAACTGCTCACGAGGCAGGGAGCCTCAGCAGCGCGCCAGTCAGACACTTAAAGAACTCATCTGCCTCACAGGATGCGTCTGGGCACTACCAATGTAGAGGACAGCACAAGCGAGACATAAACTATATTTTTAGGTCGAGCCCAGCACAGCGCGCAGGCGCTGCTCTAGGAGATGACCTTTAGAAATCGGTCTGCACTTTTCCTCACACTCGTGCGTGTGGCGGCATCCACCTTGCGGGAGCGAGCAGCGGCGTGCAGGGGCCATCTGTTTCTAATTAGCGTGGCCACGCACGCTTGTTTTCTTCTCCCGTCTTCGGCGTCTTTGATGTTTCCCTTCTGGGTTCCTGTCGTGTGAGTTTGAGTCTTTTTTAACAAGTTCTTTTATGCCGCGCGCGCTTGTTTTCTTCACCCGTCTTCGGCGTCTTTGATGTTTCCCTTCTGGGTTCCTGTCGTGTGAGTTTGAGTCTTTTTTAACAAGTTATTTTATTTGTTACTAGGCTATATTTTCATCTAAGCAGTGACCAGTGCAAAATGAAATGTCACGCAAAACAGGACGGAGCTAAGATTTAAAGTTGGCATTGTGGCTCGGGTTTGTGCGGCATTGTGTTTAACGTTGCCGTATTGGGCGCTGCTTGGAGTAGCCGCTCAGATCTCGGCAGCAGAGCCTGCTTTTTTTTCTTTTTTTTAATGGGGCCACCCACCGTTTCAAAAGATATGTAATTACTGAGCAAACCCTTCTCGTGTCAATGACCCTCCAGCAGGTCTCCCTTACCTCACTGCTCCCTCTGCAAACATGAAACAAACAGCAGGGAAGGGAGGCTTTTCCAGAACCAGCTAGCCCTAGCTCTCTTCGTCTTGTTTCCAAAAGTGGTTTGTTCAGGTGTATGTCACGATGTCCGAGGAGCGTGCAGTGAGTAAAGAATATGCTGCAGCTTGTTCTGGCTGAGGATACAATGCTAGCAAAAAAATAAACGTTCTTTTGGCCAACAGCCTTTTGCTATCACCGGGGTTTTAAGTTGGGCGGATTCTGCTAGTACTCAGCATGGACTGTAATAAAAATCCGACATTGAAACAGGCACCCGATTGGCCCTCTATTCTTGGCTTTCCAGATTCTTTTTTTTATCAAGTTGATGTGATGTGAAAATAACATGTTGCTATGAAGCAGTGGGCTGTTGTGGCGGTGACAAAAGTTCCAAGCATCGCTGCAAGCTCACTGATTGCTCTGGGGCATGCCCGCACTCATTGTGGTCCCTGCAGGCTGGCAGAACTCTGGCATAGGCACGCTTCGAGGTACAGAAGGGCTAGGCAGTGTATTTTGATCCTACCACCTTGCCTGGTCTCTTGACAGTGTTCTGTGATGCAAAGTGTGTTTTTGTTTTTAGTTCTAGCCTTGCGACAGCTTTGGCTAGTTGTGTTGCCAGTTTTTTGTTTTCTCCAAAAATCAGAACAAGAATGAACATATATATAGATAAGTACGTAAATGTCTACTGAAACAAGCATTGGCATAGCCAATAGGTCTCGCTTTTGGGACCTTATAAGTATTTAGTTATGCAGCACAATATCCTTGGTGCAACAACATCAACTGTTGCATGGCTAAACCCTTATAAGGTCCCAAAGGCGAGACCTATTGGCTATGCCAATGCTTGTTTACAAATGTAGCGGACACAAAAGCGCTACAGTAATACCAATGTAGCGAACACGAAAACATAACATTACAAAAGTGCAATGCCCTTAGTTACATCAGCCAAGCCCCTTGGAGACTAACCCCCTCCCCCCAGTTTTTTCATTTCACTTAAAGCCCTAGTTAGAATACTTGTAAAGTATGTGATAGCACCACTTTCAATTTGCGAATATGTATGCCGTCCCCTTTCTTACGCCAGGGGAAATTCCTAAATGAGCCTTGAAAAACAAACAAATTACCAGACGCTTGCCAGCAGGAAGGTCGGGTATGAAGGTTGAACTTGGTGGGAAGTGGAGGCACACACCCAAGCAACAGTAAGCAACAGTGGGGTGCACCGATGGTGTGTTAGACATGCAACCTATGTTTGTTGCCTCGTCAGGGGATGGGCTTAACAACTACAATTAATTATATGTGCAAGTGGTCAGCATTTGAAGTTCTGCCTGCCAATTAATGCAACATACATGATGTGTGTGTGGATAATGATGTAAAAGAGGTTTTCCAAGTGGGAGAATGCTAGTTTAATTGCTGCGCTCTGAAGAGTTCCACTTCCGTTGTGTGTAAAAGTAATATGGTGGGCAAACAATTTTTTCTTTTTTTTCCTTTATTAGCTTTTCACAATGGAAATGGCATTCACAGTTCACCCACCTCCTTCTCCTCATGGACAGGACTCTGAGCCATGTTGGCAACAGTAAGGCGGCCGTCTCACATTTCAGGAAGAACACCATGAATAGTAAGATGGGGTCAGACGACTTCCTGTGTCTGCTATCTACGGTGTGGGACTAATTAAAATAAAACGAGGAGGGCTTCTGTTTTTTTTTTCTAAGCATTACAAAAGAAACGCTTTATTCAAGTGTGTTCTGAAGTTGTGACAATCAAAGGACAGTGTAGCCAGTATCATAGGTATCAGAGTTAGCACCACCCTGATAGCCCAGACTGCAGAGTCGTTTGCAGGTGGAGAATGTCAGCCATATTCCTAAAGGCACGATGGTCCTTCTGAGCCAGTTGATAACCACCATCTCATCAGATGGCCCGGACCTATGCAGCCCCCTGGGGAAGGAGTGGAACGATACTTGGTGCTTGAAAACACCATTATTCCGAAGGGCAATGAGCGGAAAGCAAAGGACTTTTTTAGAGCAAGCGGAGGATGAAGAGGATTTCAGTATGGTGCACTGAAAATGAAAACAAGAAGTGGCTGCCATTGTTCAAGCACCGTTGCGCGAGTGCTGGGTGCAATTCTTTTTTCTATTCTGCTTGCCTGGCTCTTGCAGGGGGTGGTTTAGGCTGCGGGAGGAGGTATGAGGAAGTGTTGCAGCCCGCCATAGTGAAGGCGTGCTGAAATAAAAAACTAGTTGGAGGTGGTTGTTATTGGGAGCATGTAGAAGCAGCGGTTGTGGTGCTGCTGATTGTAGTCGTTGGTGGTTTTAGGTATTTGTGATGTATTAGCAGTTGCATTAGAGGTGGTGATTGTGCAAATGGTGCCCTGGAGGTACAAACCCACCCTGCTTGTAATCCGGGTTACACACACACGCGTAGACATCGTTAAACATCTTGCTCTGTATGTGTCTGAAAGTTTGCTTAGGCCGTGAAATGTGAGTTTCTCGCCAATTGAGGTCATGTAGAGCGCTTTAATATTTTGTTAAGCAAAGGGCTTCCCACAGTAGGTTCAGAATCCGGAATATTCTGAGCTCCTCACAGAAATGGCAGTGTTTAACTGGTTTGTGATTAATCAAGCGGGCACCGTGATCATGCGAGGCGCCTGTGCATATATTAAAAAAACAATAATGATCAAATGGGTGCTGTGCTACAACATCATGATGACACCCGTACATATTAAATTAAGTGGGCGCCGTGATCAAGTGCGGCGCCCATGCATATTAATTTAAGCGGGCGACATGATAATGCTCGGTGCCCGTGCATATTAAAGTAAAGACGGCCCCATGTTAATGATAAAGCGCAGTCTGGCACATTCTGAAAAAATCCCAAAAATAATGTTTTTACTTACAAATGGCCCCTCGCATCGCATGCTGCTTGTTCTGAGCGTTTGGAAGCGTGAAACAAGGCTGGGTTAAAAAAAAGAAACGGTTGGGGGAGAGCATGTCCTGCCTACAACAACTGGAAGGGGAAAGTCCTTTAACCGCTTAACCGCGGCGGCAATTCCGCGGCGGTGCGGCCGTTTAGCGGAGTGGGCGGGGCGCGTTGGCCAACGGACGTGCGCAGCACTACGGAGGTAGTGCTCGCTACGGGTGTTGGCCGACGAACGCAGCGAAGGGGTTAAGAAAATAGTGCTCACAGTCTGTAATTAAAACATCCCGAGTAATAACACAAGTAAAAGGGCCGGTCCTCATGGGAGGTTACAAAAGTTGAAAAGGCGGTACTAAGGAGGGACTACTAAGCCTATTGATGAATCACACGCAACCATTTAGAAAGGAGAGTTATAGGAGCCAATTGAAAAGATGGGTAGAAAAGGGACGGAGCTTCACGTCCATACCTGAATACAGCATGTCTCGAAGAGACAGCGCAAACGCTGCCTAGGCGAGACCTAAAAAGTATGGGAACTATGATGCTGTGCAATGGGGGTGGGGTGAATGAGCGTGAAAAACAAAATGTTCTGTAACTTTTTTCCCGTCATTTTAGGCACAGCTTAAATGAAAAATAAATGCTTAAGTTACATCAATCAGTGGGAAATTCCCTATTGTACATAATGAACCCTCTATTAGTTAATGCACTGCATCAGAGAGCCACAGAATTGAACCCTGGTTGGTGCAGAGAAGAATTGTGACTTGTGTATGTTTAGTGCTACGATTTCCAGTCTGTGACAGAAAGCACTGTGAATATGTAAGTGATTATTTTAAACTTGCATTACACACAGAAGAAGAAAGGCTGCTATAAAATGCACAAAAAATGTTTAAGATAAAAAAGGGCTTCCAAAATATAGATGGTAGTTATTAGAAATTGGGGGTCTCTATTTGGCAATGGTTTGCACCGTTGTCCAAGTAGGGACCCTTCTTCCTAGTCAGGGTACGGGGGATACACTTCTAAAATAACCCCATCTCACCCCCTTGGTAGCTTGGCACGAGCAGACAGGCTTGTCTCAGAGGCAGTGTGTAAAGCAGTTGTGAACACATACAGTAATATAATGAAAACACTACAAATGGACACCACACCAGTTTAGAAAAATAAGTAATCTTTATCTAAACAAGACCAACACGACAAAAATCCACAAAATCAAAAGATGACTTATAAAAGGTAAAAATAGTTCTGTTGAAAGAAAATTGCAGATGCAACACTTTTCACACAAAGTACCTTAGACGCGTCGCACACACAAACAAAAGCTGTTGCAGGGAAGGTGATGTGTCGGTTCCTTACGCCCAGGGAAGGTGATGCGTTGGTTCCTTACTTCAGGAGAGGTGATGCTTCGGTGCCTCCCTGCCACGCAGGGGTGGTGATGCGTCGATTCCTTACTGAAGGGGAGGTGATGCGTCGGTTTCTTACTGTGCGGGAGGTGATGCATCGGTATCTTACTGCGACCCCGGTGTTCTTGCCGGCGTGGCGCCCAGATGCGATGCATGAGGATCGGGGATGCATCGGTTCTCGATGCAGCAGCGGCATCGGCACTTGCGTTGGTTTCTTCAGCCGCGGTCCCACCATGCGTTGGTTCTTGCAGCCGCACAGCAGGGCCTGCGTCAGGATTGGTGCAGTGATCTCGGCCGTCGTAGATCGGTGCACTCGATGCGGCGTGCAGCGATTTCTCGAGCCGCGGGCAGGCGCTGCGTCAGTTTCTTCGGTGATGTGTCGGAAACAGGTACGGATGCGTCGCGCTTCTCAAAGTTGCGTTACTTTCCCAGCTACCAGCGGCAAACAGCCTCCAGAACTCCCAGAACTCCCAGCAAGAAAGTTCAGGGGAGCTGGTGGTGAAGTCTTTGTGTCCCTGATACTTCAGAACAGGAGGCAAGCTCTATTTCCAGCCCTTGGAGATCTTCCTCAAGCAGCGGACACAGCACACAGTAAAGACCTTGTCCTTTTCTTGGCAGAAACAGCCACTGCAGGCCAACCCCAGACAGCAAACAGCAAAGGGGCAGTATTCCTCCTCAGTTTCTCCAGCTCTTCTCCTTGGCAAAGGTTCCTCTTGATTCCCAGAAGTGATCTAAAATTCTGAGGTCTGGGCCCCTCATTTTATAATACAAAATCCTTTGTTCTCAGTGGCAGAGAAGCTCTTTGCCCAGCCAAAACCAGTTCTGTCCTCTCTGGTGCAGCTTCCTGGCAGGAGGTGGAGACAGCATTGTCTAAGGCAGGCCAGGCCCATTCAGGTGTGAACGAAATCTCCTCCCCCTACTCTGAATGCAGCCCAGGTTTATTCAGCCCAGCCCTGACTCACCCTGGAAAGGCAGGACACCCCTAATGCCCCCAAGTGGCTGTCTGAACAGAATGCACATCCCCAGCCCCTTTCACTCCAAAGCCAGACAGTCAATACACAACCTAGCAGAGGCACACTGGATGGTAGGCAAGAAAATACCTCCTTTCTAAAGGTGGTATTTTCAAACCCAGAATGTAAAAATCACCCTCACTAAAAGATGCATCTTAACATTCTGAGTTCAGGCATATCAAACTTTATTTTCCTATCTTGTTCCCATGGGCAGTTATGCTTATAAGATGTTATAAGCAAACTCCCCATTCTATCCTAAGGGACAGATAGCCTTTCAATAGTGAAAAACGAAATTGGCAGTATTTACCTACCAGGACATGCCACACACATCAGGGCATGTCCTATCTTTCACATACACTGCACCCTTCCCACAGGGGTACTTGGGCCTACCTTAGGGGTGACTAACATGTAAGAAAAGGGAAGGTTAGGGCCTGGCAATCGACATGGCAGTACCAAACTGCGGGCATACACTGCAGTGGCAGGTCTGAGTTACATTTACAGGCTGCTTATGTGGGTGGCACAAGCAGTGCTGCAGGCCCCCTAGAAGCATTTGATTTACAGGCCCTGGGCACACAGAGTGCACTGTACTAGGGACTGACTAGTAAATCAAATATGGCAATCAATGACTCACCAATCCATAACAACTATTTACAGGGAGCACTTGCACTTTGGCACTAAACAGCAGTGGCAAAGTCCCGAAAGCATCTAGACCAGCAAAAACGAAGTCCAATAGACAGCAAAATAACAGGAGGCAAAGGCAAAAATACAGGGGAATTCCACGCCAACGATGCAAGCTCTAACATTAGTACTATCCAGACTGTATGTAGTAGTGCAATTATTTTTATAACTGTTCTTTAAAAACACACATTTCACAGCTCAGCTGGTAACTCCCTTGCAACAAAAAGAATTAATCTGTGTCATCAGGAAGTTTCAGTGATTCTATTAATTAAAGCCAATACCGGCTTCCAGGCCCCTTTACATGTGCAGTTTGACCAGTTATGCACATTTACATTTCATTCAGGCAGCAGGCACCCTGGCAAGAAGGCTTGTTTAGCTGTCCGCCCCTCCCTCGGCTTCACAGCTCAAAAAACTCCTTGTTTTACTCTTCAGCGGAAGCATTTCAGCTCTCGGAATTAACCATACCGGGACGGATGCCTTTTAACATAAAGTAGGGAAACAGTTTTTCCTGAATTAAAAAAAGTATGGGCACGTTGTGCCCCTCAGATCCCGCCCACTTCGACCAATGATTTATTGGTGTACAGATGATGAGCAGCCTTGTGCATACTTCTGATATCCATACCAATGTTTACACTTTGACTTCATTTACATCGATCTTCCCCTTCGATCTGAGGTCTTGGAACATGACTACTCCATTGCAAATCGTGACTTACTCCTTGAGCCCATCAGTGAGTAGCCCCTCTGCCTATACAGGTGTGTGGCACGTTTGCACATCTTTAAACTCTGTGTTGGTGTGCTTAATTAAAGGAGGATCCGCTGCCCTTATTATGTGTCCCATAGTGATGTCATTTCCGATGAAGCCCTTATAATTCTAGTCAAGGTCGAAATGTCCTTGACAATACAACAAGCACACTGAGGACCCTCCACATTAAATGGAATAGATGCTATGGAGTCAGATTTAATGTGATACCCTGCTCCAAACACTGCACTTTTGGTCGCTTCTGTTTTTGTATATAGACATTTTTAGTTGCGATCAATGTTATTTGTCAAGTGTGAGTATGAGGGACACCAAGCACCTGTATATCACTTTATTTCTACATGTCATGATTCTTAAAACATTTTTGGGTTTATTGAAAAACTGTCGTTGGAGGCTAGTACCATTACCTATGGGCACAGACTGGCATTGTCTTGTGCAATCTGTGATGCCCTGTAAACAATAGTGAATTATGAAATAAATCCTTAGTGAAACCTCATTCTTAATAGTTATAGATTCCCAGGATGCTAATGGGCATATTGGGTAGCTCTTGCATTACCTATATAACATATCATTAACTGAGTATGGCTGAGTTTACAGACCCTCGTCCAGGATCCTCAAATATCAGACAGGAAGGCAACTTGTGTCGGCACGGGTATTACAAGAAGAAGTCTTCAGCAGGATGAGCTGAGGTTAGACAGGGAGTGCTCATGTTATAGATAGCTAAGAGGGACAGCAAATAGGAACCCTGTCATTCAAGCTTCACCTCAATATTCACTACCTGCAGCAACGTGGAATAAACGTGACCAAGTTCTGCTTCTGGTCCAGGGGATGAGCACTCTGGGTGACTTCCTGGTGTGACATGACCGCGCATCAGCCCCAAGGTAGAGTATGATATTGGTGCTCCCTGGTGAGGAGGCAACGCTGCCTCTGCATGACTGTCTCCTTTTCTCCATGTCTCTAGAGCCATGGATGCTTTGGTGCACTATATGTTGCAGGCACACACTCAAACCGCAAGGATGTGTGCTCTCTTTCCATGCACTCATGATGCGCTGATTATGTGAACTGACCCAGCTGAGAAAAAGCCCCTTGTTGCATGACATGGTGGCTAGTAATAGAACAGGCTGTCTTTCCTTTCCATTGGTAAAGTGAAGGAAGTGAATGAATGTAGTGTCTGCACCTCCCGAGTGTCACTGACTGCTGTCAATCGCTGCAGCCCCAGTTCAGCTGCCGCGCCCTTTAATGTAGTAACACCAGTGTCTGGTGATGCAGGCGCTGTTAAGCTACTACAGACCTGGTGATTGGGAGCACCGCAGCAGCACTGACTGCGCAATCTCCCTACCGGAGTAGAGCATCTCCACCTGGTCAGTGATGGCTGGTGCAGGTAAAAGCGGCGGGGGGAGGGGAGGGATCGAGTCGACAGAGGACGACAAGGGGGAAAATAAAATTTAAAAAAAAGAAAACCACTTACCTTGTGCTTGCCGCAAGGTAAGTGGTTTTCTTTTTTGTATTTTATTTTCCCTCGTCGTCGTCTGTCGACTCCAAAACCCCCGCTCACCGCTCTTACCTGCACCGGCCGTCACTACACCTGGTTCAGCACCTGGTGGCACAACAGCTACATAATATGCCTGAGCTGTCTTAGCCATGGTACACGGAGATAATGCTCCATCATATACGTAGGTTTGAAGTACCTGGACGGATATTTTGGACGGCCAGAGCAGGGAGTGATCTTTAGTCGTCTAGAGGAGCGAACCCTTCCAGACGGCGCCACTAGAGCTGTGACAGCGGTGATGCTCATGCGCTGTGCTAGGTAAATGTGCAACTCTGCCTTAGGGCACTATTACGCAGTGAAATAAGTTGAACCAGACTCCTTAAACGTTCGGAAACTTCGACTCCCCCTTTCTGACCTTGTCAGGTCTCCTGATTAGTACCCAATCACCAACACTAACATCCTCACCATCTAAATGGCACCTCTTGTCAAAATTTTCTTTCATCCGTAATTGTTTGGCGTGAACTCTATTACAAATATCTTTGTAATCAACCATAGGTTCAGTAGACATGTCCTTCAACCAAGATGGAAACAGTGGAGTATGAGCCTCTCTACCCCTTAACAATGTAAAAGGAGGTATCCCAGTCGTACAGTGAGGGGATGTGTTATAACTCCAGATCTTTTGTACAATAAATTCGCCTACATCCAACCCTGAAGCTAACGCGGTCTGAATACCTTCTTTCACCACTTTGTTACCCCTTTCGACTAAACCGTTAGACGTGGGAGAGTATAAAGCTACCTTAAGATGTTTAATGTCTAACTTTTTCAGAAACGTGCACATCCTTTCTGAAACAAAATGCGTGCCGTTATCTGTCACGATGATTTTAGGGGCACCCTCCAATGCGAATATTTTGTTTAAAAATGAAATGGTTGATCCAGTATCAGGGATTCTACAAAATCGTGGTACATCCATTTGGAAAAATAATCGACTGCCAGAATGGCATATTTCTTATCTTGACCAAGTGTTGAGTAAGGCCCTGAGAAATCTAAACCAATCTTTTCCCATGGCACTTTAGGGAACTCTGTAGGGTGCAAAGGCGTCTTTAAGGTCCGCCAGTGCTTATCCGATAGCAGACATTCAGGGCATCTATCAATAACGCTCTTAACTTGTGAATCCAAAGACGGCCACCAGTAATGCTGTTTAATTTTCATAATGGTCTTAGTGGATCCCAGATGTCCCAAGTGAGCTTTGTTAATGATAGAAGGCCGAACACTACTACAGATAACACACAATATAAGTATCGCGCGCTGACCACGTGGAAAACGCCATCAGCGCGCGATGTACAATGTCATGGAAATACAGTGTAAACACATACTACACGCAGTTATGACTTCACTGCCTCAGTAAAAAGATTTGTTTACACATCACCAATGTCCTATAACGAGAACTGTTTTGGTTTTAATGCGGAATACGTGCCGCATTACATGCAAAACAATGACCGAAGCCTGCAATACACTGGCTCGTGCTGCAGCGAGGCGGATCCTGTCTGACACTGCCGTGCTAGGCCTCTGTTTGTTTCGCATCAAAGTGTAAGTGACCTCTGTGGGCACTGGAGTCACAAACAGCTGTCTTGACTTGTCTCCCAGTGCCATGGTAGATGCCACCTCCCTCCTTTTCTTAGTGGTAATTCTGGGTCATGGAATTACTCTTGTATTGCAAGCTATCTCCTATGAAACGAGGAATAACATTGACAATCACTGCTTCTGCTCAGACTTCCGGCTGTCACTCTCAATCCAGTCAGTTTCCGAGGCTGTTTTCTCCAGGTCTGACCTGGTCTACTTGTCCTTGGAAACAGGTGATGATTGTTCATGTGGTAATACCACGTGTCACATAACTGCTTTACTTCCAATACCCTTTTCATTCAGTCTGGTACAAAGGGGCAGGCAGAGTGACCCTATTCACCTTCTCTTTTATCAAACAATTACCTCTTTGCCTTTATAAGAATAAACTTTAGCAAATGTTTGCTTTGTGCCCCTGTACCTCTGTTTCTTGAATGATAATTACATGTGTGTTCTTGGGCCCACAAAAGTGCTGCAGTCCAGTGACTGGTTTCCCTGCTGTGTGCTGCCTCCTGGCCCATCTCAGGCCTCAGACATGGTGCCTGTTGGCACCTCTAGTACCAGTGCAGCAGAGTCTGTAGGCCTTTCTTGCCCCCTCACACCCTGATGTACACAGCCAGCTTCTCCCTGCCCTTTTACTAATTAGCAGGGCTTCTTAGCTTTACTGCCAGAGAATGTTATTCCGTGCATTATTGTTTACATTGATATATGTGGATGCTTTGGTTTACCTTCTTGTGAGATTTATCATTAAGTGAAATCTTTCTTAGAAATAAATGACTACTGACTGGGCTCACTGAGCATGGGCCTTGTATCTTTGCTAATAAAATTACAAAATATGCAGCTTATTACAATATAGATGATATTTGTATATATGACTTTTCCTTAAACAGTCTCTAGCAGCATCAGAAGGCTGGAAGCATTGGCCGTAAGTAAAAAATATATATATATTTTTCTGAGGCACTTGCTGAAAAGATGGGTTCCCTTTAGAAAACGTTTCTTATCCCCATGTGAATTCATAGTATTGTTTGTGTTGAAAGGTTGTGACTTTAGATTTGTCCAGAGACAGAACTCGATGATCTATACTGGGGCAGGCAAAAGCTTTGCCCTCCCAGCATCAATCTTATTATCAGCCCACCATCATCAGCCATTGGTTGATTGTAACTGTCATTCATCATACATGGAGTTTTGTCATTGCACCAACACATAGCCACTTCATTAAGGGCCTGATTAAATTCCTGACTGTAAGGATACTTCATAGCAACAATGACAGAGTATCCTTACCACCAAGAATTTGGCCACCCACCAAATTTATATGCGGGTTGACCATAGGATTAATCATGGCGGAGACTACTCCGTCCCCGCCGTGGTTAATCTCCTCTGACGCCCCGACAGATCAAGGGCCAACAGAGACTGACCTGTAATTCCGACCACCTAATTGCGGTCCTGGTGGTAATGGGCAGTGAATACTGCTAAATGCTACCACCCCCGCCATGGGAGAGGTCTCCTGTAGGGGCATTTTTATTTTCAAAAAGTAAATCCGGTTTCAGGATTTTTTTTTTTAAATAAAAAGAAAACTGTTTGGTGCAGACAAACAGCAGAATACTTTGACAGGAACTGCCGTAAAGGCGGTACCTGGCAATACATTATAAATGACCACCAATTTGGCAGTCATTTATAAATCTGGGGGCCAGTCCCTCCATCAGAGCGAGGAAGTCATTTACTCTGTCGGCCTGACGGAACAAAGAGTCGTTCCACCAGGAATTAAATCAGGTCCTAAGCCATTGATCAGCTGAATCCCCCTAGGCTACGGTGTCCTAGACTCTTTTGTCGTGTTGAGAAGTAGAAATGTTAGTCTATTATTTTGTTTGAAAAGGATAGTGGAGGGATAGAAGAGTGAAGGATTTAGACTTATTTTTTTTTTGGGCGGTCATAGCAGTAGTAGGAGGCTTGGGATGAGTAAAAATGGATGTGGAGGGGACGAGTCAGAGGGAAGAGTTTAGAAAGGCTTGTTTTTGGGGATCGGTGTAGTAAAAGAGGTGTCTGATGGTGCAAAGAGGGGTAGAGTAGGGGTAATCTAGAAAGGGCTATTTTGGGGCTCATAGTAGTGGTAGGGGGTTTGAGGTGAATGAGAGAGTGGATGTAGAGGATATATTGATACAGATATAGGGTGAGAAATAGGGTAGTGCATTGGAAAGAGTAGTAGAAAGAGGTTTGAGATGAGTCAGCAAGTTGAGGTAGAAGATATATTGAGCGAGGTATAGGGTGAAAAATAGGGTAGTGCATTGGATATGCTGAATTAGAAGAAAGTAATAAATATATAGATTCATAAGTACATGGAAAGTTTATAGATGCATAGAGGAAGTAAGTATATATAGATTAAAGATATTGATAGAGGTATAGGGTGAGAAATAGGGTAGTGCATTGAATATGCTTTTTTTTTGGGAGGAAAGTAATAAATATATAGATCCAAGTACATGGAAGGTATATAGATGCATAAAGGAAGTAAGTATAAGTAGATTAAAGATGCAGTCGATAAACTCTGGTTTTCAAGTGTTGTACTTAAATATATATATATTTTTTAAAGCAATTATTCTACATGTTTATACAAAGCAATACACATATATAGGTACATAGCTATAGTACAAATAAATGATTATATACAGAGGGATATGCTGTATATTTCTGTTTGCGTATGGTACTTTGTCGGGGAACCCTGAGGGGAGGGTTGTACTCTGAGGACACTCTGCCCTTAAAGAAGGATGACGGACGCCTGGATTGTCGGTTGGATTGTCTGGTGAATTAAAGGAGCCCTCCATGTCCTGTACACGGAGCAGCAGAAGGTCAGTGTCGGGACAGATCAGCGAGTCCCGTTCCCCAGGAGTCTCCCGACATGCTTATGCGGGGAAGAGCCGATTCTTGAGTAGTTTTCTGAAGATAAGGTGGTTGTCGGTGGATCTTATGTTGGGGGGGTAAAGAGTTCCATATTTTGGCTGCTTGAACAGAGAAGGATGTGCCACCCATGTTTTTTTTCTTGTATCTTGGGATTTTGAGGCGACGTGCCACTCTAGAGCGGAGGTTCCTATGATGAATGTATTTGGTGATTTTATTCCTGATGAAGAGCGGCCCCATTTCATGTATCGCTTTGTGTGTGATACATAGCAGCTTGAATGTGGATATTCTTGCAACCGGTAACCAATGCAGGGCTTTCAAGGCAGGGGAGATGTGGTCTCGCGGTTTGATATGCAAGTGTAGTCTGGCAGCCGAGTTCAGAATCCGTTGTAGTCTTTTCATAGTCGTTAAAGGTGATCCCTGGTAGAGGCTATTGGCGTAATCGAGTTTGGACAGAACAAGGGAGAGGGAGATGGTAGCCTGGACCTTGTGTGGAAATCCCAAATGGGGGAAGATTTGTTGCAGAGTTTTTAAAGTAACAAAGCTTGATCATGCTAGTTTGTCCACTTGGGCATTCATCGATAGCTTGGAGTCCATGGTCATTCTGAGGTTTAGAGGCAGTATTACCAAGTTTCAATTGTAAGTCAGGTGTATTTTTCTATATGAGAAATTACACTTTCTACATAGCAGTTACTAATACGTTTTTTTAACTACACCAAGGTGTTGTTTTTGGAAAGTTTAGAATAACGAATATTTGACAAAAACAGTAAGTATCAAAACTTATGCTTTGCAGTCTGTATGCAACTGTTTGATTATGGTCCATAACTCACTGAGTTATATTTCATCTATTGTAATGTGTGCCCTGCACTGACACAAGAATCGCTGTAACAAAATCAGTAACCCACTGAGCTATCTAAACACTATTCTAATCTGTGACTACATCTTACACATTGTGGTCTGCAGCAGGCACATTAACTCTATATGCCATCCTATAATGAGTCAAACCTGTGACAAGCGTGCAGACTCACATCTTCTGTAGGTGAGGTAACTAGCAGAGTTATATTATTGTTATTATACTCTTGACACAAAATTCTCTGGAGCAGGGCCTTAACCCTGTAAGATATTTTAAAATGCAGCTTGTTTGTAACCTATTAAGTAAGCCAGAGCAGATTTACTATCTCTGATGTCGTTGTTGCCAACCTCTTTGGGCAGTGTATTTTTTTTTCATATAAATGTATACGTTGTTTATCAGACTCTGTCCCTCAATCAATCAATCAATCAATCATGTCACTTATAAAGCGCACTACATACCCGCGAGGGTCTCAAGGCGCTGGGGGAAGAGGGGGGTGGTGCTGCTACTGATCGAAGAGCCAGGTCATGACTCCACCCCCTTTTAGCCCTTGAGCACTCATTTATGTGATCCAAAAGTAATTTCCAGCGCTGGTAAATAACTCACTGTGTACAGTTTCAGACCAGTAATGTGGATAGTTTGTATTTAGACTGTGGGCTCCTGTGTCACTCCTGCATTGCCTGTGCTTTTATGCTTTGCAGAGTACTGTATCTGGGGGGCACTAGTGCTCTTGGACCGTCACACATCATATACAAATAATACATAAATCTGTGAGCAAAGCAGGTAGTGATGAAGCACGGTGTGCCCCACCACCTCGCCCTCCCCCCTCCATGTGACTGGTTCTGAAGGCAGGGTCAGCCAATCGAAAAGCTAGTTTTCAGTTTCAGACTAAGGGGGAGGGGAGGGGAGGGTAATACTGAGAGGTGCTGCCTCGGTGCACTAACAGTGCAATTGATTATAAACTGAGCTGGCTACAAGGGCCCTCCCCGGAAGCAGCACCACCCTGTTTTGGTGCAGAGCAGTATCCCACCACAACCCCATAGGAGAGGATGTGACCTAACTGCTAGGGCGGTCGACCTCGAAGCTGGGGAATCGGGTTCGAGTCTGGGCAGGGACGCTCAACATCCTGTGATTCTTGGCAAATCACCTAATCTCCCCGTGCCTAACAAAATGAATGTGTCGGTCTGTAACGCAACTGGTGCTCGTTTAAAGCGCTCTGATACCTTCGGGTCAAGTTGGCGCTATATAAAACTCACAAAACATAAAAACCCTGCTGCTGCACTGGCAATTCTAGGCTTCTTAGGGCCTGAGCCGGTGGGCTAGGTTCACTGGTCACTTGACCTGAGAGGTGCGTGCGGCACAGGTCGGCAGCACTAGCAGGGATAGCCATCACATGGGCCAGATGGCGAGCGCCCATGTGACCCTTTACTCTACGGGCGAGGTTTGTCGCTCTTCCGCCACAAACATTCTTTCTCGGTATTGTTATTGGCCCGTTTGATGGATGTGGTTCTGGGTGTAGTAGACGAGTAGGGGTCTGCCAGTGCAGGGGGGTCCTCGGGTACAACATGCACTATTCTCAGGGTGTGAGGGGGTCTGCCATTTCCAGAGATCTGGAAACTTAAGGTTCGTGGATAGCAGATAACGACTAGAAAGGTGTATGATGCACAAATGAGGCATCCTGTTACAAACAAGACTGCCCCCTGTTTCTCTGTTGCCCTGTCCTCGTGCCTTCTCCCCCTCTGCTGCATGCCGCTAGCCCAGCTGCCTGGTTATTCTTCTTGTTTACAGTGTGACGTATCTCTGCCTGTATCACTCTATTTCTCCTTCGGTTTAACTATAACCATTAACTGCTTTTCTTAGCCCAAAGCTTGGAACAACCTTCCCCTGCACCTTAGGACCGCCGCATCACTTCAGCAATTCAGGAAAGATCTGTTTGAATGAGCATATTACCACGGAGCAGCTAACAACTCCAGCGCCTTGAGACCCTCATGGGTGATTTGCGGCGCTTTATAAATACTTGACTGAATGATTGAATAGTGCTTCGCTTCTGATTGGAAATTTCCGGTTCCATAGAGGTGGGTGAGTAAAGTTTCACTTGCACCACCAGGCCCAGAGTTACAGTCATCACAGGAGTGGCAGATGTTTTAAGAGGGGGTGTCTACCTCACCTTGAAGCCAATTTAATGGCTCCTAGATGACCCCAGATGGATATCTTTGTCTTGCAGGAATGTTTAAACCGTCAGTTTCCAGGAAAGCAAGGTGCTTGTACACCCATACACGAAATAGGAGAAACGGCTTAGTTGGATAATGCACCTTCTGAAGAAATACGTAAACTGGGGGTCATGTAGTTCCACTGACGTGAGTGACAGCAGTACCTGCTGTTCATAGCGCTATAAATTCTCACCAGTTGCATAGCGCATGATATTCAGTATCATACATTGACGACCTGTTTCTTGCACCGTCAGATCGTTTCGATGTGCATCATGTCCATCTCAGTGTCTCCAGGAAGCTATTTCAGGTTCCAGAGAGGGGTACACAGGTTAATTATGACTAAACAAAAACAAGCACTGGCAAAACCAATATGTTTCGCCTTTGTGGCATAATCAGGGGCGGCTCATCCGCTATGGCTGAAGGGCGTCACACCACTGCTTTTAAGCAGTGCACTGGAATGTAAAGGAAACATAAAATGACAACTTTGAGTTATTATCATTTTATGTTTTCTGCTGCTTTGCAGGCGGGCAGGTGGGCGGGGCTGCTCTGCTCTCAGAGCAGGGCAGGGGAGGAGTGGTTTGCGCACTTTCCCCGTTCTCCATGCAGGGTGCATTACAGCCTGCATGGAGAACAAGCCCCGGCCCCCATTCCCTGGCTGAGCGTCGAACCAGGACGCTCAAAACCAATCACAACACTGCTTTGCAGTGACGCGGGACCTGGTGCGGCAAGGTGTTTATTTTATTATTGTTTTTTTTTAACATTGCGCACCATTCCCCCCCCACGACTCAAGCGCCCCCACCCGCCTTGCAACCCGCTTACCATACCGGCCGCCACTGGGCATAATGGCTTTGTCAGTGCTTTTTGTCAATGCTATCCAACATCAGTCCAAAAAAATAAAAAATGCGTCATGGCACGATGTAAGTAAAGCACGCAGGAAACATGATACTACGGGCACGAGTTATTCGGTAAGCTCATGATGAAACATGCGCACACATGTATCACTATGCATGCACCTGCCTACTGGTTGGCAGAATGCAGAGCGATTGGGGAGAGGAGTTTAAGCGGATTTGGGGGGAGGATGCAAGCACTCAAGAGAGAGTTCCTGAAAAAAAAATCCATGCTTATGGAGTGTTTAAAGAAAAAAAGAAACTGTTCCCTAAACATAAGCAGTGGAAGGATACTATTCAGCCATTCAAAAGAATGGTGAAAAGACTATGCTGTAGAAGAAAGACAAACACAAGAAGAGGAATAAAAGCAGAAGAATAATAAGCTAGAAAATGAGACTGACAAATCCAAAAACTAGTAAGCAGTGGGTGGGCTCTTAACCCAATGTAAGGTTTTGCTTGGTCCACAAGAGGCTTTCGCCTACAGACAGCTAAAAGTTGTTTGGTAGGCAAGACCTAAAAAGAATGGACCCTCCAAATGTGGGGCACACAATAATTATTACTAAACCACTCTTATGTGCAATGCAACCTTTTGAAAATGTAAACAAAAGTATAACAACACAAAAGACAAATGGTGGTAAATTTTTATAGACGTGAGGCCTTCATACACTGTCCCTGATACTCACCTGTTGCGGATGATACATATCACCTGCCTGCACACACTGCCCGGCCCATATATCTCTTCTGCGACACTCATACTTTTGCACCCACACACTGCCCCTGTCCAAAATCCACTGCCTCTGCCACCCAAAACCTAAATGACCTGCTGTTTTATTGACTTTGACCCCCAAATGCTGCCACCACTCTCCACCATGTATACCACACACACACAAACACACACACACACACACACACTCATACACACACACAGACACATCCCATACACACTATCTTTGTGCTGTGCTCTCAGCACCTCTTCTCTAAACTGGCCCAACCCTGATACATTAGATGTTCCCCAAAATATTGCCCCTCCTCAACCCACTGCCCATGTCCTCACACACTGTCAAAGTGTCCTCCCACTCTACACTTATCCTCACACATTTCCGTTCCCCCACCACACATGGCTCTTATTCCTTGACACTGCCTTTGCCGCCACATACTGGCTTTGGATGAGTGAATGACTGAATGAAGGAGGCAGTCACCTTCCCAACTAAATCTCGTATTCACCCATTTATACAATCACAGACACAAACACAAAAACAAACTGGCTAATCAGTGAAGATGCATGTAAAAAAAAGCCAATGCACTTTCAAAGCTTATGTTAAATACTCCCTTCCTGCTGTTTTGATATCCAATTGTTGCAGCATTTCTCACCCGCTCCATGTTCACAAGGGTAATCTCTGAATTGAAGTATCTCTTAATTGCCAAGACATAATTACCCGCTATGGCTCCATTCGCATTAGTGTGTTTTTCTGTCTCTCAAAGGGTGTGTCTGTACCGTTACCTTATTTGCCGCCAACGCCTATAGTTTCGGGTGTGTGGTTTTCTTTGAAAAAGCAGCCTTCCAAAGCCTGCTTTGATGTCTCTCAGCTCACAATGCCATTCTAGCCCACAATTGTTTCCTTCATACATCCAATCAGACCTGCTTCATTTTCTGGTCGAGCATGGCTTATTGTGTCAAAAAAACGTGTAGCCATAGTTGGTGGCTGCGAAGGGATCCCCAAGGCCCCTGTGGCCCCTGCCGGCTCCCCAGTAGCGCCCATACCAGGAACCAGCAGAAGGCTGCATTTTTATTTGTACAGTTTTGCCCCTTGTCACTCACAATGTAGTCTTTGTTGGGGCCACATAGGGAGCTCCAAGGCTCCTGCTGGCTCCCCAGCAAAAACCCATTGTTGTGCTGGCAGGACTCAGCTCTCTGACTTTGCTTCTGCCCGGGAGAGAGCAGCTTTTTTCTCTGCTCCGGAGTGGAAGCAAAGTAGTGCTCCCTGCCCAGGACAGTGTGGGTAGGGAATACCCGCACTGTTCCGAGGAGGGAACTGCAGTCTAAAATTCAGACCAGGCATTGGTGGATGGTGTCCCCAGGGCCTACTTAAGGCTTGGGAAGGCAGCCGCACGATCCCCTCCCTAAATAAACTAATTGGTCTCAGGGTATAGGGTTCCCGGGGCCTTGCAAAGGCTTGGGTATGGCGGGCACGAGCCCTACTCCCCTAAATATAGTAATAACTCAGGGGCACTGGATGGGGTCCCCGGCTATTCTAAAAGGCTCAAGGAGGGGGCTGCATGCCGTCCCTCCCCTTAAAAACAATATTGCGCTGACCCTCCAGGTCCTGGAACACCTGGGGGGGGGGGGGTTATTTTTTTTAAAACGCAAAAGTGTGCATTTCTTTCTTTAACGGGACCCACAAATCTGGGGTCCATTTGAAAATGTGTATGTTTTTGGTCCAAGGGGGTCCCTTAAGGCCTAGGGGCAATAGGGTATCCCTACCATGACCCCCCCATGTTGTTTTTTCTTTGTCAGACCAGGGGACTGAGTCCTCCAGTCCTAAAAGGCCTGTCCCCACATCTTATCTCTAGATTTGTCACCTCCACCTATGCTTTAAAACTTAAAGTGACATTATAGTTAGGTGAAAATGTCACTCAAAAAAACACTGTCATTTATCAGTCATAGTTATCTCTAGTAACTATAACTTGCGCCATAAGGTAATTATAACTCTCACCATTGCCATGCAAATCTTTTAATCAATGATGTCAATTCAGAGTTTGCAGTCATGTTATCAATGATTTCGTAGATCTTGTCATGAGTGATGTAATATGTGGGGTAATTAGAAGTGCATGGCAAGGGTGCGAGTTATAGTTACCTTAGGGCATGAGTTATAGCTACTAGATATAACTATAATGGGTAAATTTCCCTGCTTTTTTGTTTAAAACAGTGACATTTTCACCTAATCATAATGTCACTTTAACTTCTGTTTTTTTGTGAACTTCTACTTTTTTTTAAATGTAAAATAATATTTTATTACCATATGTAAAGCCAAACCCATGAGTTCCGTCCACCCCTAGCTCTCACCCAACAGGAACATTTTTAAAGCTCCTGCCAAGTGGGAGCAGACATGCCTTCCCTGCCCACCTTCTTGCAAGCAGTGAAGGCATGTCTTTTTCCACCCGGCGGGATCTTAAAAAATGCTCCCACCAGGTGAGAGTGCACATATGTAACAGAACGGGCAGGGAAAGTACTGTGTCCCGGGGATGGATTCCACGGGACACAATGTTTGAGGCAGCCCTGGGCGATAGGGTCCCTGGGACCTTTACAGGCTCAGGGAGGAGGGCTGTGCATCCGTTCCTCTTTTTAATATTATTCGACCCAGGGTATGGTGTCCCTGAGACCTTTTCAGGCTCGAATAGCGACGCTTCACGCAACACTCCCCTATTTTTAAAATTCGGCCCAGGAAAATGGGGTTCCTGGGCACAGAACTGGCTCGAGGACGGATGCCACACTTATGCCCCCCACCCCAAATACCCCTAGGCCCTGGCCCAAACCGGGGTCTAATTAAAGTAGAAAATGGGGGGGAAGGCATTTCATTTTGTTTTTTAGAAGCTGCGATCCTGCAGAGTCCTGCAGGTGTCTCGCGGGATCGTTGTTAAAAAAAAAAAAATACTATGGCCCCAGGGTGGGTCCCACAAGGCCTGGAGTTAGGGTATCCCTACCCAGCCCCCTTACATGGTGTTCTAAATTAAACGCAGAACAGGGTACTAAGCCCCCGAGTCCTGTAATGGGTGCCTGCAACATTTTTGTTCATGTTGCAGGTCCACTCAGAGCTCTCACTCTCACGGGAGCATGTCTCAAGTAAAAAATGCCCCCTGGGCCAATCTTAACACTCTATTTTTAAAAATTGGATTTGAGGGACTCTGACGACCCATCCAGATATACCAATATTTTTGTACTGCGTTCTTGGGGGCAGGGAAACTCAGATTAGGCTCAACTGGCGGGAGCAAGCACAAACAGCTGCTCCCGCTTGGTAGGTGCAATTCTGGTCTCCTCAGCACCCAGAATGGCACTGAGGGCACCGGTGTACCCACATAAGGCTTCATGGGATAGGGGTGCAAGGGGCCATTATTGGCTCTGGAGGGGGCCACACGCCCGCTCCCCTTAATGAAAAAAGGCCCTGAGGATTGGGTACCCAGCACCCCAAGAGGCTCCCTTTAAAATATATTTTAAGCCCCATCACCTGGGGTCAAACATATATTTTAAGGGGATAGGATCCCTGGGGACCCCCACATTTAAAAAAGGAAAGGCCCCTGGAGATGAGGTCCCTGGGGCCACTATTGGCTCAGGGAGGGGAGCCACATGCCTGCCTCCTCTTTAGATATATGTTATTGCCCCGGGGATGGGGTCCCCGAGGCCACTATTTGCTCAGGGAGGGGGCCACGTGCCCCTTCTCCTTAAATTAAAAAAAACAAAGCTAAGAGGGATGGGGTTTCCGGGTCCCGTCGAGGCTCAGGGAGGAGGGCTGCATGCCCCACTCCCCTTAATTAAATAAAAGGGCCCCGGGGGATGGCTTTACCGAGACCCTAAAGGATTGGGGGAGGTTATGCACTACCCTCCCCAATATTTTTTTTAAAAAAAGAGTTGCCAGCTTTTGTCATACCCTGAGGCTGTCAGGTGGGGGGTTGGCTGCCTACGAGGGGTTGGCCTCTGGCCAACCCCTCGTGCATCGCCAAATGCCATGTGCGGCGGGGGTTGGCTTTACCTACAGTAATAAAATATTACTTTACTTTAAAAAACACTAGAAATTCACTGAAAAAATGTTAACTTTAAAGTGACGTTCTAATTAGATGAAAATTTCAGTGGCAATGTAACGTTTTAATTAAAATAAAAACCAGTAAAAGTCACCAGTTATAGTTATCTCTAGTAACTATAACTCCTGCCTTAAGGTAACTATTACTCACGCCATCAGTGAATATATATACACATTTAGAGGGTAGCCCTCTTTCTCCATTGGCCTGTTATTGTGTCATTCAAATTTTTCTTCCACCCACTACAGCATTGGGTGATGGGGCATTCCATTTTGGCCATTGGCTAATTTCACTGTGAGTGGCATTATTCTGCCCTTTCACATGGAGCACATCCGCTCACAAACTAGCTCCCATTATTGTCAAGGACTAATACTTCAATCCATGCTTTTTGCAACCAAAAAGAAATTTTTGCTTATAGACAATTTTTTTTTTTAGATTGGCGAAGGCCGGGCAGCTTCCCTAACAATAAAGCTTTGCCAAAACCATGCCAAAACAAACCAAGCATTGACAAAGCCAAGAAGGAGGTAGCCAGCGCCAGATCCATTGGCTTTGCCAAAGCTTGTTGGTTATGCCACTGATTTAAAGAGACATTTCAACCACTTTCAGGTCGGACTTTGAAGGTTGACCACATCTTTGCTCTGCGACTAACTTGAAGAAGAAACACTCCCATAATGCTGTTGTGTTCTCTATCAGCTCTTGCCGGGTCAGGCTCATGTAACTGCATTTAGTTTCTTATATTATTATAAAAAAAACATTAGTCTACGAAGAGTGCTGCATGAATCTAGATGGTTAATCCAGACTAAATCCACATACTTAAGTGCTGGTGTTGACAATTTAGTGCTGGTGCTGAGCACCAGAAACCACCATCTCAAATTAAGCACTGCCCGGGACTGTAAAAGGTTCCTGACTCCCGTTTATGGCGTACTTGTACGAGGTACTTTATTTAAAAAGAAATCCATGTGAAATGCTGTTTTATTGTTTCATTGTTGAGATGATGGGACAAATGTAAAAGGCAAGTGTAAAGACGAGGAACTCAGGAAAGGTAAGTAGAAATTATGTTTATTGGTGAAGCGGCACAGTACATCAGTACAAAGCAAGGTAGAGGTAGTAACTGCCGTGCAGTGGCTCTGGAACATGGAACCAAAGTCATACAGCGCAGGTACATGGTTCCATGTTCCAAGTATGAGACAGTGCACGAGGGAGAGGAAGGGAGCAGAAGGAAAGGCAGGAGAAAACGGATGGAAAGGTGTAACACATCTCACCCCTAACAACAAAAGAGGAGAAGATGCACAAGATAAAACAACACAAAGAATGAATCATGACAAGTATCTTGCAGGCAAAAACCTGGGCATGTTGTTCCTCTTGACTCTGGATGCCACAGATTGGGCAGGATGAGATGGGCTATCTTTAGAATTCGGACAGTCGCGCAATGGAATTACACCCTCACTGTCCGTGCTTAGCCCAGGAGACCTGCACTTAGCAACTCTTCTTACATTCCATACTTTGCCATCCTGAGTAACAATGCTGTTCTTGCAAACTTTAACAATCTTGATGGGATGACCGAACTTGGAAACCCCTTTCACCAAGAAATCAGGTTTTTTAATTCTAACCCACTCTCCTACAGCAAAGTCAGGAACTTTCACATTCATATTGGAGTCAAACAACGCTTTCATCTTGTCCTGTTTAACTTCTACACGCCTAGCGACAAGATCCAAATCAATGCTGTCAACAGCTTTGTTAACTCTCTTGATCCACCATGGGCAGATGTCTGAAATTGGTTCTCTACCCTTCAAAAGTCTAAACGGGCTCACCGCGGTAACAGAGTGTGGGGTGATGCGGTACCTCCACAACTCCTTACTTACAACATACCTCCAGGGTTCACAGGACTTGCAGGCCGACTCAATCCCATCCTTAAGAACCCGGTTGAATCGTTCCACTTGCCCATTCTCCCTTGGTCCATAAAGGGATGTGGTTACATGCTTGACACCACACATACGGAGGTAATCTTCCATCTGCTGTGACGTGAGTTGCACCCCGTTGTCCGTTAAAAGCACCTCGGGGGACCCTTCACGCGCAAAAACTTATTTGAAAAATGTAATGATGACTTGAGTAGTGGCAGTAGCCACAAACTTTACTTCTGGCCACTTAGAGTGGTAGTCCACCATCACAATTGCAAAACGTGCATCAGAGGGCAAGTGATTGAAGGGGTCTGAAATATCGAAGCCCACTTTTTGCCAAGGAAACTCAGGCCAAGACACAGGCTTGAGGGGAGCAGAAGAAACCTTGAGCATCTTGTCACTACAGATGCAGTCGGGACACTTCCTAATGGTTCTATCAACCATTTTGTCGAGGCCAGGCCACCAAAAATTGGCACTGATTAGGCGTTTCATCGATGACATACCTAGATGTCCCTGATGGGCAAGTAATAATATCTTGCTTTGCATGGATGCAGGAGGGATGATCTTCCCCCCTTTGAAGAGTAGGCTGCCATCTTCTTCAACTTCATCCGAGACCTGGCAGAAAGGGGCAATCTCAGCAGCAGTGGACATTTCTTTAGGCCAGCCCTTTTTTAAACACTCAATGACGAGTTGACACACTACATCATTATTCATCTCAGTCATCCACTCAGACTCAGACAAACCCAAGAATTCATCGGAAACAAAATCCTTAATGGTGGCAACAATGTCTACTTCTTGTTCATCCTGAGGAACACAAACATTAGAACAAGGCAGTCTGGACAAGAACTCGGCAATAACTTTGCTTTTTCCAGGGACATATACAACCTCAAAATCATATTCTTGTAATCTATACGTGAGCCTAGCAATGCGAGCTGTAGAGTTCCATCCTACCCCCGAAGATAGGATGCCAATGAGAGGCTTATGATCGGTCCTAAGCAAAAACCTGTTTCCCCACACATAGTTGCGGAAATGTTCTATGGCCCAGATGCATGCTAACAACTCCCTTTCGATTACGGCATACCTTCTCTCGGTAGCTGAGAGAGTTCTAGATGCAAAAGCTACACACCACTCTTCCTTGCCTGAGCATTGACTAAGCACCCCCCTAGACCATATAAACTAGCATCAACAGTAATGATGCACCTTTTGTTCAAGCAAAAGACCTTAAGAGAGGGGGCGTTCACTATCTCACTTTTGATTTGTTGAAAAGCCGTTTCTTGTCTATCTGACCAAACAAATTCGGTGGACTTTCTGGTCAACTCTCTGAGAGGCTCCATTTTGGTAGCAAAATTCTGTCTAAATTTGCTATAATACTCACACAAACCTGCAAAAGAGAGAAGCTTCTCTCTATTGTCAGGAGAGGGTGCATTGATGATGGCATCCACCAGAGACTTTTTGGGCACGACACCATCACCCGAGAGAGTGTGACCGAGATACTCCACCGACTTGCAGAAGAATTTACATTTACCAGCCTTAAGTGTCAATCCACACCTTCCCAACCTCTCACAAACCTCCCTGACATGGCGGAAGTGATCTTCTTCATTTTTGGAAAAGATGAGGATGTCATCTTGGAAACATTTCACAAAAATTATTGACAACTTTAAAGATATGGTACATGGCCCTTTGAAAAACGGATGTGGCCGATGCCAGGCCAAAAGGCATCCTTTTAAACTGAAATAACCCGTGGGGCGTGATAAAGGCAGTGAAATGTTTAGAATCTTCTGTGAGTTCAATTTGGTGATACGCAAAACAGAGGTTGAGAGTGGAAAAAATGCGGGCACCATCCAACATGCATACCATCTCATTGATATTGGGTAGGGGGTGGCAGTCAGTAACTAAATGAGCATTCAACGCTCTCATATCAACACATAATCTAAGACTTTTGTCAGGTTTTTGGGCTAAAGCAATAGGAGAAACCCATTAGGATGATTTGATTTCTTCAATGATGTCACCTTCAACCATGTCATCTAACATCTTCTTCAACTCAGTTCTTACACTGATTGGGACCCCTCTAAGTTTCTGCTTGACAGGTACAGATCCCTCTCTAACTTTGATCTTGTGGCTGAATCCTATAAGCTTCCCGAGTTCCTCTGAGAAGACATCAGGGAATAGTTTTGTAAAGTCAGTGCTGGTAGAAGTTATGGCAAGAACAGACACAGGTTCTTTACTCCTAGGGTTCAACACAATACCAAGCTTGGCCTGGTCACGCCATCCTAAAACATTTACACCTTTAAAGACCAGATAAAGCTTAATAACAGCAGCACTTTGTTTAAATTCGATGAGTACTTCCTTGAAACCTATAAAATCAATGTTGGAACCATCAAAGTTCTGCGCCACAATGTCAGGTTTACATAAAGAGTTCAGGTCAAGTAAATCCCCAAAATATTCTAAACAATAATCCTTTGTGATTATGGTCCAAGGTGACCCAGAGACTGCCATTAACTCAAGTTTCTTTCCTAGGATACAGACAATACATTTGGGGGGACCAATCTTGTCAGCTTTGGAATCATCAAAGGAATCCTGAACGGAAACCACAATGCCAGTCTCTAAATCATCTTGGGTATCATCACAAAAACATGGATCACGAGAGACACAGGACATTTTTCCCTTGGAGTAATTTGGAGGGGAAAGTGAACTTTTCTTTATATCTTTGCACATCTTAGAAAAATGCCCCAATCATCCACACTTACTGCATTCCTTCCCGATGGCAGGACAACGTGGGAAAGAGGCTACGTGACCAGGATTGCCACACCTGTAACAGTAAAAACTTTTGGGGTTGGGATTTTTCTTGTAGTTGGGATTATATGTGCTCTTAGAGGTACCAGGGGTAACACTTCTAATTTCGCTGGAAGTGGGAGACTTCACTTCCTTGTTGAGGGACTTCATTCACTTTTCTGACTGTTCTAAGGCTTTGGCTGTGCTGATGGCATCCTCTAAATTAGGGTCACCCATTATCCAAAGTTGCTCTTGTACTTTTTTACTTCTAACGTGAACAATGATTTGGTCTCTGATCATTTCGTCAGTGATCAGACCAAAGTTGCAATGTAAGGATAAAGCACGGATGGCAGTAAGGAATTCGTCAAAACTTTCTCCCTCTTCCTGGGCTCTGGTGTAAAACTTAAACCTATTAAGGGCAACACTGGTAGTGGGTTTAAATTGGTTCTCAATACGTAAAATAGCTTCATCGTGCACATTATGATCAACTCCAGATCTAACAGGAGGAAGAGTTCTGTAAACTACTTGACCCTCGGAACCTAAGCAATGGAGGAAAATGTTCTTCTTCCTCTCAGCTGACATGCGTTCGCCATCAATTGCCTTTAAATAAGTAATAAACTCCTCTTTCCACCTTGTCCATGGAATAGGAGGTTCCCCTTTGCTTTGTAGAAATTTACAGTGTGGATCAAACTGCATTGTATTAATACCGTAGCAACAATAAGTGTAATGATGCAATAGTAATAAAGTAACAAATGTATAGTAAAATAGCAACAAATACTGATACCAATAATGAGGAACAAAGTATGTAAACTGCCTTTAAAATGACAAAGTGGTGTGCCTGTCACCGCAATCAGGCTACCTAAATTATAATGAGTAGCTGAGCAGTCAAGGTGTGCCTGTCACCATGGAGGAGCAGGCTGCATAACGTAGATGTAGTGCAAAGTGCATAAAGCAAGGTGTGCCTGTCACCGTAGAGAAACAGGCTTTGTAAAGTGGAAAACAAAAACGTAGATGGTGTGCCTGTCACCGTAGAGAGGCAGGCTGTGTAGTGTGGAACACAAAAGTCAAGGTGTGCCTGTCACCGAGAGTGAACAGGCTTTTCTACCTGAATCACAGCTAAAGGTGTGCTCATCACCGTGCGTGGAGAAAAAAATGGGAAAACCAAGGATGATGTCAGCGGATTTTGAAGTGCCTCCTGAAAGTTCGCTCGTATATCGTAATGTGAGAAGACTGATGAGCTGGACACTGTTGGAAATAGAAAGCAGATCCCAATTGAAAATGGCCGCCGGCGTGACGGCGCACGGCGTGACCCACGTGAAGAGCGGGATGATGTAAGAGGTCACGCCCGCAGGGTTGCTACCAGGGTCACACAGTGGTATCCAGCTAACTGCTGGAGAGCGTCGGAGAGATGTATCCAGGCAACAGTTGTTAGGAGGCTTGCTTGACGAGGAGGCTTGATGACGTCACAAAGAGGTTTGCGGAGATATAGCCAATGACCCCCAAACAAGCCGAAAAGGATGAAAATGTGCCGAACAGGCTCCAGAAGAGTGAAGAACACGCATTTTTCAAGGATACAACTAGGGAGGTCACAGGAAGCAGGTGGAAATGCTACGACAGGCAGAACAAAGCAGGAACACGCAGAAAGGTTTGGAAGACGTCACTGCACCTGTGCCGCGATGAGGATGTAGCTGGCGAAGTCTTCTTCCACTTGTCGCCACTTGTAAAGACGAGGAACTGCGGGAAGGTAAGTAGAAATCATGTTTATTGGTGAAGCAGCACAGTACATCAGTACAAAGCAAGGTAGAGGCAGTAACTGTCGTACAGCGCAGGTACATGTTTCCATGTTCCAAGTATGAGACAGTGCACGAGGGAGAGGAAGGGAACAGAAGGAAAGGCAGGAGAAAACGGTTGGAAAGATGTAACAGCAAGCAGTACTTTATTTAAAATAAAATTATCCCTATGAAAAGCTTCTTTAATTACACTTTGCATCTTCCGGCTGTTTGCGTTCAGCAACATTAAGGCAGGGCTGCACTAAACTTTCTCTCTGGCCCTCCAAGGGAGATGCTGCTGCTCTCCGACTGACATGCTTCATATATCCTGCCATTGAGAGTCGCCCTAAACACCCTTGTCTCACCCATATCACGCCTTGCAAGGTTTTCAAAACCAGAGCACCAGGAGGTGTTGATGGTTTAGTTTGACTCTGACAAAGTGTTGGCGTGACCCTTGCTTTTTATGTCGCCCTTGCTTTTTATGTCGCCTGCAGCATGTACCACACTGAGGGCCATCAAATGAAACTGCGTTCTAAAACAGAGACAGGTTTCTTAGTACTACCTAATCTGAAAACATAGTGGATGTTAGGACAAAAGCTCCCAGAATACATGTAGTTGAAATGTATAACACCATGGCTATTCATTTAAACGTCTCTACAAACAGACTGCCCCCAAGCGCTTGAATGACAGGATTTATGGTTACAGGACAAAACAAATTTTATGGACCTTTTAAAGATGACAGACAAGCAGGCCCTGCTGAAATTCAAACCTGTTCCTATAGATCTTGGGGCAGAACATCAGCAAATTGAGGTGTCCTACCAGCCTGCATGGGCACTGTACATGACACGTGGAAAGAGGAAAAAACGAGGAAAAATATAAACATTTATCATTGGTACGCCTGCTTTGGGAAGGCATTAGTTTCGGCACTGCCCTAGATTTACGCTATGTTGTAAATCTGAGGCAGTGCCAAAAACCATGGGCGTTGCGTGGGAACACTCACAGCAACACACATGGAATGCCCCTTTCACACAGAGAAAGGCATTGCCTTTCTCCATATTTACAAGGCCATTAAAAGCCATGCAGGGTGGCTTTGCCTGGCCTTGTAAATATGGGCTGGCACACTGCGCTTCCGGAGCATCACAAAAAATCCTGCTCCAGCGGCATAAAAGTGCCATAGGGACATTGTAAATCTGCCCCTGAGTCTTTAAATGCTGGGGGAGCCTAGTCTCTCATCTATTTTCAGATACTATCGTGCTCTCAAGAACAATGAGTGGGGCGAGCTGGGACACGGTAGGAGCAACTGCCACTCAGCTGTCGCTAAAGAAGGAAGTATTTTCAATACTTGACATGTAGGCTGGTTTATAAGGGGTAACAGCACTTCTCTTATGTGAAAAACTTCGCTAGACGTTTCTTTATGGAATATGGGGGCATATTAGCAAGGGCTTTATCGCCGCTTTAGCGGCACTTTTTGCCGGTAAAGCGCGATTTTTTTATCGCCCTTTCAGCAAGCTGTCTCTAACAGGTGTTAGCGACAGCTTCCAGGCGATAGCGACTGGTTTGGGTGCCGCTTTGCATGTCAGCGATATTTATCGCTAATGACATGAAATGGAGGCGTTCCCAACCTAACAGCGACTGAAAGCAGTCGCTAACATACCTATCGCCTATTAGCAATGCCCGCGAAGCGATAGAAAAACGCACGCTAACCACGATTAGTGCTGGATTTTTACACCTGGTAGAAACCTGACTTACCCATTATAGTCTATGGGAGGTGAATTCTACGGTTAAGTCCCCACCTGCCTATTAGCGAGATTTTCCTTAGCGATGGGAATTTATCGCTGGAATTCTCGCGTTATTGCTGGGATTCACCGCTATCGCTGGATATTTTAGCGCATTGGAGATAAACGTTGCTAATAACGTGTTATCTCCGCGATAAAATCCAGCGATAGACGGCAATAAAAAAAAACGCGCTATGCGCGGTTTGCGATAATTATCGCAAGTTGTTGCTAATATGCCCCATAGTTCTCACTTCCCTCTCCTATAGGTTGACCAGGCTATGTGTATTCACCCTAAAAGGGCTTTTGAGGCAGTACTTCATGCTTACTTATCATACGCACATGGATGAATATTATAACCACATTGACAAATGGGCCATGTGCGCTGCTCTATTCAGGGAACACGGGCTTTCAGGCCCTGTTGCTGTCACTACTGCTTGTGGATCTTCACATTTCTCAGAGGGAATACAGAAGTGCACCGTCTCTTAATCACCTAGATCGGCAATTACTTGCCACACATGTCCCACTTCTGGCAGCCACTGAGGGCTCCTGCCTGTTGTGAGAAGTTGGCCTGGCATATGCTGTCCACTAATTATAGTGGGCACCTTGTACCAGTCCAAACAACCCTTATTGGAGTTAGGTTTAAAGACAACCTTTATTGAAAGCTATCCTAGTGGTAGCTATGGAAAGCAGCCTTCAGACTAAGTCTTGAAGAAATGTAAAGCAGCTTGTTTTACCAGTCTATAATCTCTTGAGTGACCAAATGAAAGAGCACCACACCAGGTATATATTCAAAATATATGTATTTATTGCTAAACACACCCCTCTAGTCTCTTTATGAGGCTAGAGTTCGAAGTACATAAGTAATAAGTTAATTAAACACAGTAAAAGCACAAATACACGTTTGGGCCCTAGGGGCGTACCAAACCATATACCAAAAAAGTGGTATAAGAACCACGACTGAGCTAGACACTAGGCCTAGAGCCTGTAGAAGTGCTTGGACCCCAAGGAACCACCCAAGGTAGTGACACAGGGGACCCACGGGGGACACGTGCAGTGTGAGAACACAGCCGCGAATCGCCGTTAACTTCTATGGGGAAAGTCGCGATTGGAAATTTAGAGAAAAGGGACACTTAGGAAGGAATTTGGAGCAAACCCTTTGAGAACTAGGTCGTTCTAGAGTCTATACCCACGGGAGCACCGGAGTACTCTTGTTACCTCACCCAGGGAAGCCGGGTGCATAGGTGCCTTTCGGGGTCGGGTTTCGTCGACGATTTGAATGGCGATCTGCTGCAAAGTGCTGCTGGCGACCAAGTGGAAAGTGTCCGGGTGGATCCAAGAGTGGATTGGAGATCTGAAGAACCTGAAAGCAGAGGGGACAGAGTCTGGGTCACTAGCCAGTGACCAGGAAGGCGATGGACAGATGCCCACCGATGTCGGCTGCTTCAGGTGAGTTGATGGTCGTCTTGACTCCACAGTCACGATGTCCAGGAGGCGTTGTCGGCAACCAGGAGCAGGATTCAGACTGTCCCACAACGTCTGCTGCTTGCTGAGGTGTCGGCGACCGAATTGGACCCAACAGGCCTTGGCAACAGCAAGTCTTGTGGAAAGTGAAGAGGGACGATGGTGCAGACCAGCAAGGTCTGTGGGACTCACCCAGCAAAGGTAAGTGAGGGCAAGCCTGGAGCAACCAGGGAGCCCAAGAAGAAAAGAGTTGGCCTTCGTGGAGGGCTACTAGCCAACGGACTAGCAACCACGAAGGAGCCTCGAGACGGTGCACGTGGAGCTGGCTCACAGGACACTCGTGGAGTGGAGGCCAGTAATCTTCGGTGCAGTCGGTGCTGGAGGCGGGGGCTACTCGGAGCCCAAAGCACAACTTCGTGGGAGTCCAGGAAGAGGATGCACTAGCAAATGTGCTCGGTGTCCAGGGGTCACGGTCTCATGTTGCCCACGACAGCTACGGGCCTCAGCTTTGCTGGGGACTCAGGGCAGCCTCGGGGAAGTCTGAGAATTCACCTCTGGTGATGCAGGGACTTCGGCGTCCGACGGGAGCTTCAGTGATGCAGACCAGACAGATGCTTCTTTGGTGCCTGCCAAGCAGGGGAGTCACTCCTTGACCCCAAGGGATATTCTTCAGTCCTCTAATCGTGAAGTAGAGCGTTGAAGGTCCAGGATTTTGTATCAGAGTTTCGTCCAGGGAATATCTAAAGTCGTAGTGACTGGGGTCCTATACTTATACCAAGTTTAGGGGTTGGACTAACTCTGTGGTCCCACCTATGGGTGGGTCAGGGCAGAGGGGTGGCTACACCCTTTCCCTTTGTCCAGTTCGCGCCAAAGCAGGGGCTGGAAGCCCCTGATCCGGTTTGAACTGGGGTATGCACGAGGACACCAAATGTGCCCCCAGTGCAGGACTTCAAAGCACCAGAAAGTGCTCCCGCCCAGCCCCAATACACATTATCCTGTCTGGGGAGGTGGTTACACCTCCCTGCGACAGGAAACCTATTGTACAGGCCTCCCCTGCTGGAGTTTCGGTCAGCAGCAGGAGGCCAGACTTGTGTCTGTGGCAGCAGCATCCATTTTGTGATGCTGGGGCTTAAGAAAGAAGTTACCGGGCAAGCCAGGGTTAACATGTCTCTCCCTCAAGAAGGGTGGAATGCTACCCCCGCCGCCAGAATTGGCGGGGGGGTAGTATTCCAAGATGTTTGACACCAAACACGACATGTTTACGTGCAGCCATCCCAAAGTTAGCATTTAACGTTAAGTTATAATGCACTTAAGAGTATATGGTCAGGCTGCACTACAAACAGCATCAGAGAAGGGTCTCCGAACGCTGCAGAGGGGCCCTGCTCATGCAGGGGCACCCTCTCACATAGGAACCATGCACTCTGCCTTCAGGATTGACAAGGCCTGCCATAGGAGTGACTTATAGGTTTATATGTGTGTATGTAGGTAGTGATATAGGTAACCTATATCACAGTAAGGAGTGCATGCACCACCTTACCCAGGCTGCAGTAGCAGACCTGTGGTGTCATTTTGGATGGCCTTCCAGGGGTGGCACAATACATGCTGCAGCCCCTGGCAGGCCTCTGAGGTACCTATGCCCTTGGCACATAGTATACCATATACTAGGGACTTATAAGGGCACTCCAGTTTCCAATTAGAGATGTGCCTAAGGCACATGGAAACCATTTTAAAGAGGAAGCAGCTAGGCTGGGGTTCTGGTTAGCAGGGCCCCAGCCAGACTAAGGTCGAAAAACAGTGAAGCATCAGCAAAAAGTGGGGGTACCCATGTGAAGCAGATCCTACTCTCCTACACAACCCCCCCCCAAACGCAGGGACATTAAACTAACCTTGACCAGTTAAGTTTTCATGTTCTAAGTGGAAATACCTAGAGAGTCCATCTGCATTGGCATGGTTACTCCCATGTCTATGTTCCACTGTAAAGTCCATCCCCTGTAGGGAAATGGACCACCTAAGCAGTTTGGGATTTTCACCCTTCATTTGTTTTAGCCATAAGAGGGGCTTATGGTCGGTTTGAACAAGGAAGTGAGTACCAAACAAGTATGGCCTCAACTTCTTCAGAGCCCAGACCACAGCAAAGGCCTCCCTCTCAATGGCTGACCAACGTTTCTCTCTAGGGGTCAGCCTTCTGCTTATGAAAGCTACTGGCTGATCCTGACCTTCTTCATTCAATTGTGACAGTACAGCCCCTATCCCCAATTCAGATGCATCAGTTTGAACAATGAACTTCTTGGAGTAATCAGGACTCTGTAGAATGGGAGCAGTGCACATGGCCTGCTTCAGGTCATCAAATGCCTTTTGACAGTTAGCTGTCCACTGAACTTTCTTGGGCATTTTCTTAGAATTTAAGTCATTCAAAGGTGTCACTATTGATCCATACCCTTTGACAAATCTCCTATAGTACCCAGTCAGGCCTAAGAAGGCTCTCACCTGAGTCTGGGTAGTTGGAGCAGTCCATTCCATTATGGTCTGGATCTTGCTCTGCAGTGGTTGAACCTGGCCTCCACCCACAAGGTGGCCCAGGTACACAACCTGACTCTGCCCTATCTGGCACTTGGTGGCCTTGATAGTCAGGCCTGCCTTTTGCAGGGCCTGTAAAACATTTCTGAGGTGGACCAGGTGATCCTCCCAGGTGGAGCTAAAGACAGCAATATCATCTAGATATGCTGCACTATAGGCTTCCAGGCCTGTAAGGACGGTATTCACCAACCTCTGAAAAGTGGCAGGTGCATTTTTCAGACCAAAGGGCATCACCACAAATTGGTAATGCCCACTAGGGGTTGAGAATGCTGTCTTTGGCTTTGCATCATCAGCTAGTCTGATCTGCCAGTAGCCAGCTGTCAAGTCAAATGTGCTGAGATATTTGGCTGAGGCCAAAGTATCTATGAGCTCATCTGCACTTGGTATTGGATGGGCATCAGTCCTAGTGACTGCATTGAGACCCCTGTAGTCCACACAAACCCTCATCTCTCTTTTCCCACCACTGGTGTGAGGTTTTGGCACAAGGACCACTGGACTAGCCCAAGGGCTATCTGAGGGTTCAATAACTCCCAAATCAAACATCTTCTGGACTTCTGTCCTGATACAGTCCCTGACATGGTCAGGTTGCCTATAAATCTTATTTTTAATAGGCAGACTGTCCCCAGTGTCCACTTCATAAGTGCACCAGGTAGTCTGACTGGGTGTCAGAGAAAACATATGTCTGAACTGATTGAGCACCTGTCTGCAATCAGTTTGCTGGTGGGTAGTGAGGCTGCCTGCCAAGGCTACACCATCTACTGACCCATCGTCAGGGTTCTGTGAGAGCAGGTCAGGGAGTGGGTCACTCTCTTCCTCCTGCCCTTCATCAGTAGCCATGAGCAAGCCCATGTCTGCCCTGTCCATATATGGTTTTAACCTGTTGACATGGAGAACCCTGTGGGGACTCCTGGGTGTTCCTAGGTCTACTAAGTAGGTTACCTCACCCTTCTGTTCAACAATAGTGTGGGGTCCACTCCATTTGTCTTGGAGGGCTGCTGGGGCCACTGGCTCCAACACCCACACCTTCTGCCCTGGCTGGTAAACAGTCAACACAGCCTTTTGGTCATGCCAAGCTTTCTGAAGTTCCTGGCTAGCCTCAAGGTTTTTGGTTGCCTTTTTCATGTACTCAGCCATCCGGGAGCGGAGACCAAGTACGTAGTCCACTATGTCTTGCTTTGGGGGCTTGAGAGGTAACTCCCATCCTTCCTTCACCAAGCACAATGGACCCCTGACAGGGTGACCAAACAGAAGTTCAAAAGGGCTGTAGCCAACCCCCTTCTGAGGCACCTCCCTGTATGCAAATAAAAGGCAGGGCAAGAGTATGTCCCATCTTCGCCTGAGCTTTTCTGGGAGCCCTTTAATCATGCCCTTCAAGGTTTTGTTGAATCTCTCAACTAAACCATTGCATTGTGGGTGATAGGGTGTGGTGAATTTGTAAGTCACTCCACACTCCTTCCACATTGCTTTTAAGTAACCAGACATAAAGTTTGAACCTCTGTCTGATACCACCTCCTTAGGAAAGCCCACTCTTGAGAAAACTCCCAGGAGGGCTCTGGCCACCACAGGTGCTGTAGTGGTCCTAAGGGGTATTGCCTCTGGGTTCCTGGTGGCATGATCCACTACCACCAGGATAAACCTGTGCCCAGATGCAGTTTGGGGATCCATGGGACCAACTATATCAATCCCCACTCTTTCAAAGGGCACCCCCACCACAGGTAGTGGTATCAGGGGGGCCTTTGTAGTGCCACCTGCCTTGCCACTGGCCTGGCAGGTTACACAGGAGCGACAAAACTCCTTGGTGTCTTCAGACATGTGGGGCCAGTGAAAGTGAGGGACAATTCTGTCCCAAGTCTTGTTCTGGCCCAGGTGACCTGCTAAGGGAATATCATGGGCTAGGGTCAATAGGAAGCCCCTGAACTTCAGAGGTATTACCAACCTCCTGGTGGCACCAGGCTTGGGGTCTCTACACTCTGAGTACAGGAGTCCATCATCCCAATACACTGAATGGGGACCACTAGCTTTCCCAGCAGCCTCAGCAGCAGCCTGCTGTCTGAGGGGTTCAAGAGAGGGGCAGCTCTGCTGCTCCTGGCTCAGATCTGCCCTGGAAGGTCCCCCTGTCCCCAAGAACTCAACCTGGTCAGGTTCAAGCTCCTCTGGGACAGTTCCTTCCTCAGGACTGAGATCATCTCCCTCAAGAGACTGATCTTCCTTCTGAGCCAAGGGGAAGGCACTGCCTTTACCCTACTACTCCTCCTCTTGGAAGGTCCTTGGTCCATTATTCCAGAATCCAAGGCCTGTTCAGTTTTAGACATTTTGGCCTGTGACCTAGTCACAGCAAACACATCTGCAGGGATGCCCAGCATTTCTGCATGAGTCCTGAGCTCCACTTCTGCCCAAGCAGAAGTTTCCAAGTCATTGCCAAGCAAGCATTCCACTGGTAGGTCTGCACTCACCACAACCTTCTTAAGGCCAGTTACCCCTCCCCAGGAGAAGTTAACAACTGCCAGAGTATGGTCTGTTCTGACGTTGCTAGCATTGGTCACTTGGTACATTTCACCAAGTATAACTTGCCCAGGATCCACAAGGTCTTGTGTCACCATTGTGACACTTGCCCCTGTGTCCCTAAATGCCAAAGCCTCTTTTCCATTAATTAAGGGCTGTTGTCTGTACTTGCCCAGATTACTGGGACTCACAGAGGAGGTCACATCCATGCCTCCATCACAGACTAACACAGCCTGAGTGAGTTCTCTGACTAAGTCAGAGCCCACTTCAGTACCCAGGGTGAACCCTACTAAACCCTTGGCTGGAGCACTCCCACCAACTGTAACTGTACTAGGGGGAACAGGTGCCTTAGGGGCATTGGTGGGTGCTGGATTAGAGTCTTTGGACTTGGTGCAATCACTAGTCCAGTGGGTCTTTTGCTTACAGACCTTGCACCATGGTTTCTTTTGGCCTTTCCCTTTGTTAGACTGTGAATCCCCACCTGAAGAAGAGTTTTGGGGCCCTTGTGAAGACTTCTGGTCTTTACCCTTCTCCCCACCCTTATCAGAGTTTTTAGAATCTTGCTTCTTAGGGTCACCACCTTGGTTCTGTACCTTCTGCCTCACCCTGGTTCTGACCCATTTGTCCGCCTTCTTTCCCAATTCTTGGGGAGAGGTCAGATCAGAGTCCACCAGGTACTGATGCAACAGCTGATTTTGACAGTTATTAAGAATCTGCTCCCTCATTATCAGATTGTACAATCCTATGAAGTCACACACCTTACTGCCCATCAACCAGCCTTCCAGAGCCTTAGCAGAACAATCCACATAGTCTGCCCAGTCTTGAGTCTGTGCTTTTTGGGTATCTCTGAACTTTAACCTGTATTGTTCAGTTGTTAGGCCAAACCCATCAATAAGAGCACTCTTCAAGACCTTGTAATTATCAGCATCCTCTTCTCTTACAGTGAGGAGCTTATCTCTACCTTTGTCTGCAAAGGAGAGCCACAAGATTGCTGCCCACTGCCCCTGAGGGACCTTCTGTACTTTACAGGCCCTCTCTAGAGCAGTGATCCATTTGTGGATGTCATCCCCACTCTGGTAGGGAGGGACAATCTTGCTCAGGTTCTTATGGTCATAAGACCTTTCCCTATCTCTAGGGGTATGGCTGCCACCATGGGACTCTAGTCCCAACTTTTTTCTCTCTCTACAGAGATCTAGGGACTCCCTGTCTAAGGCTACTTGCTTCCTTCTGAGTTCAAGCTGAGCTTCCTCATATTGAATCAGCCCCTTTCTCCTCTCATGAGAGGATTCCCTCCTATGAGAGGAGACAGAGGTCCCTATTGAGGTGCTAGAGTGGTTAGACTCCTGAGAAGGAGATCTAGACCTTCTAGGCACACTCATAATCCTTCCTGGGGGGACAAAGGTGAGGTCATTCTGATCCTCATCCTCATCTTCCACAGGAGGGATTGGGTTATCCAGGTCAAGGTAATTTTCACCTTCCTGGCCAGCTCCAGAGGGAGGGCTGGGGGTATTGCTACCCCCCTCCCCATCCTCTTCTTCTGCCCCACCCTCTGCTCCTACCCCTTCAGTCCCTAAGGGCCTGCTGAGGTCAAAAGTCACCCACAACTCTCTAAGGTGTTGGGTGGTGGGACTTTGGCCTGTCCTTAATTTCCTCAGATTGCATAATGCTCTCAGTTCCAAGAATGGGAGTGTATCATACTTGGAGGGAGGAAGCCCAGTGGCTTCTGGCAAGGATTCTTTAGGTCCTTCCTTTAAAGACATTACTAGTGTGGTGTGGTGTATGCACTACCTACTCTAGTGTGGCCTACTAAACTCTCTTGAGTTGTAGAAAGGGTTGTGCTATCCCTTAACACACAACTCTAAGTTCAGTAGAACTTACTGTTATTCTAAGCTTAAATTATATGTACCTTAGGTACCTTTAGTGGTTTTCAGTTGATCAATTCAATTGAGATTATCTGGTAAAACAATAGCAAGCTGGAATCCCACCCGCTGCACACCAATGTGAGAAGTTGGCCTGGCATATGCTGTCCACTAATTATAGTGGGCACCTTGCACCAGTCCAAATCGACTCTTATGGTAGATAGGTTAAAGACAACCTTATTGAAAGCTATCCTAGTGGTAGCTATGGAGAGCAGCCTTCAGGCTAAGTCTTGAAGGAATGTAAAGCAGCTTGTTTTACCAGTCTATAATCTCTTGAGTGACCAAATGAAAGAGCACCACACCAGGTATATATTCAAAATATATGTATTTATTACTAAACACACCCCTCTAGTCTCTTTATGAGGCTAGAGTTCAAATACATAAGTTATAAGATCTTAAATCACAGTAATAGCACAAATACACGTTTGGGCCCTAGGGGCGTACCAAACCATATACCAATAAAGTGGTATGCGAACCACGACTGAACTAGACACTAGGCCTAGAGCCTCTAGAAGTGCTTGGACCACAAGGAACCACCCAAGGTAGTGACACAGGGGACCCACGGGAGACGCGTGCAGTGTAAATACACAACCGCGATACGCCGTTAACTTCTATGGAGAAAGTCGGGATCGGGAAAATAGAGGAAAGGGACACTTAAAAGAGGACTAGGACAAAACCCTTTGAGATCTAGGACTTTGAAGAGTCTCTACCCACGGGAGCACCGGAGTACTCGTGTTACCTCACCCAGGGAAGCCGGGTGCATAGGTGCCTTTCGGGGTCGGGTTTCGTCGTCGATTGTGTATTTACACTGCACGCGTCTCCCGTAGGTCCCCTGTGTCACTACCTTGGGTGGTTCCTTGTGGTCCAAGCACTTCTAGAGGCTCTAGGCCTAGTGGGGATTCACAGTCTACCAAAGGGAAAGGCCAAAGAAAACCGTGGTGCAAGGTCTGTAAGCAAAAGACCCACTGGACCAGTGATTGCACCAAGTCCAAAGACTCCAGTCCAGCACCCACCAATGCCCCTAAGGCACCTGTTCCCCCTAGTACAGTTGGTGGGATTGCTCCAGCCAAGGGTTTAGTAGGGTTCACCCTGGGAACTGAGTTGGGCTCTGACCTAGTCAGAGAACTGACTCAGGCTGTGTTAGTCTGTGATGGAGGCATGGATGTGACCTCCACTGTGAGTCCCAGTAATCTGGGCAAGTACAGACAACAGCCTTTAATTAATGGACATGAGGCTTTGGCATTTAGGGACACAGGGGCAAGTGTCACAATGGTGACACAAGACCTTGTGCTTCCTGGGCAAGTTATGCTTGGTGAGATGTACCAAGTGACCAATGCTAGCAATGTCAGAACAGACCATACTCTGGCAGTTGTTAACTTCTCCTGGGGAGGGGTAACTGGCCTTAAGAAGGTTGTGGTAAGTGCAGACCTACCAGTTGAATGCTTGCTTGGCAATGACTTAGAGACTTCTGCTTGGGCAGAAGTGGAGCTCAGGACCCATGCAGAAATGCTGGGGATCCCTGCAGATGTGTTTGCTGTGACTAGGTCACAAGCCAAAATGTCTAAAACTGAACAGGCCTTGGATTCTGGAAGAATGGACCAAGTGCCTTCCAAGAGGAGGAGTAGTAGGGTTAAGGCAGTGCCTTCCCCTTGGCTCAGGAGGAAGATCAGTCCCTTGAGGGGGATGATCTCAGCCCTGAAGAAGGAACTGTCCCAGAGGAACTGGAACCTGACCAGGTTGAGTTCTTGGGGACAGGGGGACCTTCTAGGGCAGATCTGAGCCAGGAGCAGCAGAGCTGCCCCTCCCTTGAACCCCCTCAGACAGCAAGCTGCTGCTGAGGCTGCTGGGAAAGCTAGTGGTCCCCATACAGTGTATTGGGATGATGGACTCCTATACTCAGAGAGTAGAGACCCCAAGCCTGGTGCTACCAGGAGGTTGGTTATACCTCTGAAGTTCAGGGGCTTCCTATTGACCCTAGCCCATGATATTCCCTTAGCAGGTCACCTGGGCCAGAACAAGACTTGGGACAGAATTGTCCCTCACTTTCACTGGCCCCACATGTCTGAAGACAGTAAGGAGTTTTGTCGCTCCTGTGTAACCTGCCAAGCCAGTGGCAAGGCAGGTGGCACTACTAAGGCCCCCTGATACCACTACCTGTGGTGGGGGTGCCCTTTGAGAGGGTAGGGATTGACATTGTTGGTCCCATGGATCCCCAAACAGCATCTGGGCACAGATTTATTCTGGTGGTAGTGGATCATGCCACCAGGTATCCAGAGGCTATACCCCTTAGGACCACTACAGCACCTGTGGTGGCAAGGGCCCTCCTGGGAATTTTCTCAAGAGTGGGCTTTCCTAAGGAGGTAGTATCAGACAGGGGTGCAAACTTCATGTCTGGGTACTTAAAGGCAATGTGGAAGGAGTGTGGAGTGACTTATAAGTTCACCACACCCTATCACCCACAATGCAATGGTTTAGTTGAGAGATTCAACAAAACCTTAAAGGGCATGATTAAAGGGCTCCCAGAAAAGCTTAGGCGTAGATGGGACATACTCTTGCCCTGCCTTTTATTCGCATATAGGGAGGTGCCTCAGAAGGGGTTGGTTACAGCCCTTTTGAACTTCTGTTTGGCCACCCTGTGAGGGGTCCACTGTGCTTGGTGAAGGAAGGATGGGAGTTACCTCTCAAGCCCCCAAAGCAAGATATAGTGGACTATGTACTTGGTCTCCGCTCCAGGATGGCTGAGTACATGAAAAAGGCAACCAAAAACCTTGAGGCTAGCCAGGAACTTCAGAAGGCCTGGCATGCCCAAAGGCTGTTCTGACTGTTTACCAGCCAGGACAGAAGGTGTGGGTGTTGGAGCCAGTGGCCCCAGCAGCTCTCCAAGACAAATGGAGTGGACCCCACACTATTGTTGAGCAGAAGGGTGAGGTCACTTACTTAGTGGACCTGGGAACACCCAGGAGTCCCCACAGGGTTCTCCATGTCAACAGACTAAAACCATATGTGGACAGGGCAGACATGGGCTTGCTCATGGCTACTGATGAAGGGCAGGAGGAAGAGAGTGACCCACTCCCTGACCTGCTCTCACAGAACCCTGACGATGGGTCAGTTGATGGTGTGGCCTTGGCAGGCAGCCTCACTACCCAGCAACAAACTGATTGCAGGCAAGTTCTCAATCAGTTTAGACATATGTTTTCACTGACACCCAGTCAGACCACCTGGTGCACTTATGAAGTGGACACTGGGGACAGTCTGCCTATTAAAAACAAGATTTATAGGCAACCTGACCATGTCAGGGACTGTATCAGGACTGAAGTCCAGAAAATGTTGGAATTGGGAGTTATTGAACCCTCAGATAGCCCTTGGGCTAGTCCAGTACTCCTAGTACCGAAACCTCACACCAGTGGTGGAAAGAGAGAGATGAGGTTCTGTGTAGACTACAGGGGTCTCAATGCAGTCACTAGGACTGATGCCCATCCAATACCCAGGGCAGATGAGCTCATAGATACTTTGGCCTCTGCCAAATATCTCAGCACATTTGACCTAACAGCTGGCTACTGGCAGATCAGACTAGCTGATACTGCAAAGCCCAAAACAGCATTCTCAACCCCTAGTGGACATTATCAATTTGTGGTGATGCCCTTTGGTCTGAAGAATGCACCTGCTACTTTCCAGAGGTTAGTGAATACAGTTCTCACAGGTCTGGAAGCCTATAGTGCAGCTTATCTAGATGATATTGCTGTCTTTAGCTCCACCTGGGAGGATCACCTGGTCCACCTCAGGAATGTTTTACAGGCCCTGCAAAAAGCAGGCCTGACTATCAAGGCCACTAAGTGCCAGATAGGGCAGAGTCAGGTTGTGTACCTGGGCCACCTTGTGGGTGGAGGCCAGGTTCAACCTTTGCAGAGCAAGATCCAGACCATCATGGACTGGACTGCTCCCATTACCCAGACTCAGGTGAGAGCCTTCTTAGGCCTGACTGGGTACTATAGGAGATTTGTCAAGGGGTATGGATCAATAGTGACATCCCTGAATGACTTAACTTCTAAGAAAATGCCCAAAAAGGTTCAGTGGACAGTTAGCTGTCAAAAGGCATTTGATGACCTGAAGCAGGCCATGTGCACTGCTCCCATTCTGCAGAGTCCTGATTACTCCAAGAAGTTCATTGTTCAAACTGATGCATCTGAATTGGGGGTAGGGGCTGTACTGTCACAATTGAATGAAGAAGGTCAGGATCAGCCAGTAGCTTTTATTAGCAGAAGGCTGACCCCTAGAGAGAAACGTTGGTCAGCCATAGAGAGGAGGCCTTTGCTGTGGTCTGGGCTCTGAAGAAGTTGAGGCCATACTTGTTTGGTACACACTTCCTGGTTCAGACAGACCATAAGCCCCTCTTATGGCTAAAACAAATGAAGGGTGAAAACCCCAAACTGCTTAGGTGGTCCATTTCCCTACAGGGGATGGACTTTACAGTGGAACATAGACCTGGGAGTAACCATGCGAATGCAGATGGACTCTCTAGGTATTTCCACTTAGAACATGAAGACTTAACTGGGCAAGGTTAGTTTAATGTCCCTACGTTTGGGGGGGGTTGTGTAGGAGAGTAGGATCTGCTTCACATGGGTACCCCCACTTTTTGCTGATACTTCACTGTTTTTCGACATTAGTCTCGCTGGGGCCCTGCTAATCAGAACCCCAGCCTAGCTGCTTCCTCTCTAAAATGGTTTCCATGTGCCTTAGGCACATCACTGATTGGGATCTGGAGTGCCCTTATAAGTCCCTAGTATATGGTATACTATGTACCAAGGGCATAGGTACCTCAGAGGCCTGCCAGGGGCTGCAGCATGTATTATGCCACCCCTGGAAGGCCATCCAAACTGACACCACAGGTCTGCTACTGCAGCCTGGGTAAGGTGGTGCCTGCACCCCTTGCGGTGATATAGGTTACCTATATCACTAAATACATACACACATATAAACCTATAAGTCACTCCTAAGGCAGGCCTTATCAATCCTAAAGGCAGAGTGCATGGTTCCTATGTGAGAGGGTGCCCCTGCATGAGCAGGGCCCCTCTGCAGCGTTCGGAGACCTTCTCTGATGCTGTTTGTAGTGCAGCCTGACCATATACTCTTAAGCGCATTATAACCTCGCGGTAAAATGCTAACTTTGGAATGGCTGCACCTAAACATGTCGTGTTTGGTGTCAAACATCTTGGAATACTACCCCCCCACCAATACTGGCGGCGGGGGTAGCATTCCAGCCTTCTAGAGGGAAAGACATGTTAACTCTGACTAGTCCGGTAACTTCTTTCCTGAGCCCTGGCATCACAAAATGGATGCTGCTGCCACAGACACGAGTCTGGCCTCCTGCTGCTGGACGAAACTCCGGCAGGGGAGGCCTGGACAATAGGTTTCCTGTCCCAGGGAGGTGTGACCACCTCCCCAGACAGGATAATGTGTATTGGGGCTGGGCGGGAGCACTTTCGGGTGCTTTGAAGTCCTGCACTGGGGGCACATTTGGTGTCCCTAGTGCATACCCCAGTTCAAACCGGATCAGGGGCTTGCAGCCCCTGCTTTGGCGCGAACTGGACAAAGGGAAAGGGGTGTAGCCACCCCTCCGCCCTGACCCACCCATAGGTGGGGCCACAGAGTAGTCCAACCCCTATTTTTAGAATAAAGGTAGGTACCCAGTCCTTAGGACTTTAGATTATACCTGGACGAAACTCTGAAACTGAATCCTGGACCTTCGACGCTCTACTCACGATTAGAGGACAGAAGAATCTCCCTTGGGGTCAAGGAGTGACTCCCCTGCTTGGCAGGCACCAAAGAAGCATCTGTCCGGTTCGCATTTCTGAAGCTCCCGTTGGACGCCGAAGTCATCGCATCACCAGAGGTAGATTCTCAGACTTCCCCGAGGCTACCCTGAGTCCCCAGCAAAGCTGAGGCCTGTGGCTATCGTGGGTGACTTGAGACCGTGACCCCTGGACACGGAGCACATTTGCAAGTGCATCCTTTTCTGGGTGTCCCAAGAAGTCGTGCTTTGGGCTCCGAGTAGCCCTAGCCTCCAGCACCACCTGCACCGAAGATCACTGGCCCCCACTCCACGAGTGTCCTGTAAGCCAGCTCCACGTGCGGCGTCACGAGGCTCCTTCGCGGTCGCTAGCCCGTTGGCTAGTAGCCCTTAACGAAGGCCAATCCTTTTCTCACTTGGCATCCTGGTTGCTCCAGGCCTGCCCTCACTTACCCTCACTGGGTGAGTTCCACAGACCTTGCTGGTCTGCACCATCGACGATCTACATCTTCACCGAGACTTGCTGTTGCCAAGGCTTGTTGGGGCCAATCCGGTCGGCGACACCTCTGTACTCGACAGACATTGTGTACCAGCCTGAATCCTGCTCCTGGTTGCCGACAATGCCTCCTGGACCTCGTGGCTGAAGAGTCAAGACAACTGTCACCGCACCTGAAGCACTCGACATCGATGGGCATCTGTCCATCGCCTTCCTGGTCACTGGCTAGTGACCCAGACTCTGTCCCCTCTGCTTTCAGGTTCTTCAGAACTCCGATCCACTCTTGGATCCACCCGGACACTTTTCTCTTGGCCGCCAGCAGCACTTTGCAGCAGATCGCCATTCGAAACGACGACGAAACCCGACCCCGAAAGGCACCTATGCACCCGGCTTCCCTGGGTGAGGTAACACGAGTACTCCGGTGCTCCCGTGGGTAGAGACTCTTCAAAGTCCTAGATCTCAAGGGGTTTTGTCCTAGTCCTCTTTTAAGTGTCCCTTTTCTCTATTTTCCCGATCCCGACTTTCTCCATAGAAGTCAACGGCGTATCGCGGTTGTGTATTTACACTGCACGCGTCTCCCGTAGGTCCCCTGTGTCACTACCTTGGGTGGTTCCTTGTGGTCCAAGCACTTCTAGAGGCTCTAGGCCTAGTGTCTAGTTCAGTCGTGGTTCGCATACCACTTTATTGGTATATGGTTTGGTACGCCCCTAGGGCCCAAACGTGTATTTGCGCTATTACTGTGAATTAATAACTTATAACTTATGTACTTCGAACTCTAGCCTCATAAAGAGACTAGAGGGGTGTGTTTAGCAATAAATACATATATTTTGAATATATACCTGGTGTGGTGCTCTTTCATTTGGTCACTCAAGAGATTATAGACTGGTAAAACAAGCTGCTTTACATTCCTTCAAGACTTAGCCTGAAGGCTGCTCTCCATAGCTACCACTAGGATAGCTTTCAATAAGGTTGTCTTTAACCTATCTCCAATAAGGGGTTGTTTGGACTGGTGCAAGGTGCCCACTATAATTAGTGGACAGCATATGCCAGGCCAACTTCTCACATGCACGAGGACACCAAATGTGCCCCCAGTGCAGGACTTCAAAGCACTCTAGGAGTGCTCCCGCCCAGCCCCAATACACATTATCCTGTCTGGGAAGGTGGTTACACCTCCCTGTGACAGGAAACCTATTGTCCAGGCCTCCCCTGCCGGAGTTTCGGTCAGCAGCAGGAGGCCAGACTTGTGTCTGTGGCAGCAGCATCCATTTTGTGATGCTGGGGCTTAAGAAAGAAGTTACCGGGCAAGCCAGGGTTAACATGTCTCTCCCTCTAGAAGGGTGGAATGCTACCCCCGCCGCCAGAATTGGCGGGGTGGTAGTATTCCAATATGTTTGACACCAAACACGACATGTTTACGTGCAGCCATCCCAAAGTTAGCATTTAACGCTGAGTTATAATGCACTTAAGAGTATATGGTCAGGCTGCACTACAAACAGCATCAGAGAAGGGTCTCCGAACGCTGCAGAGGGGCTCTGCTCATGCAGGGGCACCCTCTCACATAGGAACCAGGCACTCTGCCTTCAGGTTTGACAAGGCCTGCCATAGGAGTGACTTATAGGTTTATATGTGTGTATGTAGGTAGTGATATGTAACCTATATCACAGTAAGGGGTGCATGCACCACCTTACCCAGGCTGCAGTAGCAGACCTGTGGTGTCATTTTGGATGGCCTTCCAGGGGTGGCATAATACATGCTGCAGCCCCTGGCAGGCCTCTGAGGTACCTATGCCCTTGGTACATAGTATACCATATACTAGGGACTCACAAGGGCACTCCAGATTCCAATTAGAGATGTGCCTAAGGCACATGGAAACCATTTTAAAGAAGAAGCAGCTAGGCTGGGGTTCTGATTAGCAGGGCCCCAGTCAGACTAAGGTCGAAAAACAGTGAAGCATCAGCAAAAAGTGGGGGTACCCATGTGAAGCAGATCCTACTCTCCTACACCTCAGACATATCTGCAGTATGGAGCAGGATCTGAGAGAGGCACAAGAAAGTAGCAGACAGAGATTTCGTGAGAGGGGATACTTTGAAAAGGTTATAACCAACGCTATTACTAAATCGATGGTGCACAGTAGGGAAGAGCTTATTAAAGATAAACAACTGGAACCACAAGAAATGGTGGAAAAAGAGAGGACAGGAGAATCCAACCAGTTCAGAGTCATTATGAGATATAGTCGGCTACAAAACAGTCTTCATAAAATCATCAATAAAAATTGGCCCTTGGTCTTAAATGACTCGGTGATAGGACCCACGTTACCACGTAGGGTGTCCATCACCCACAGTAGAGCACCATCAATGAGGGATTCACTTGTGAACACTAGCCCAGAAATAATAGAAAACACAAGTTGGTTGCAGATCAACAAAGGGTTTTTTAAATGCAAAACTTGTAAGGCTTGTCAACATGGGGTGAACACTAAAACCTATAAAACCCCTTTTAGCAATAAAGAATTTAAGATCCAGAAACTCCTTATGTGTAAGACGGAATATGCGATATACGTACTGGTGTGCCCATGTGGCCTCCAGTACGTGGGGAGTACAAAGCTGCCAGTACACAAACGCATATTACAACATCTCCGTGCTATTTCCAATCAGGATAACACGTATCCAGTAGCACGGCACTTTAGGGAATTACACGAGAGCAACAATGAAGGATTGAGATATTTTGTCGTGGATGCAATTCCACCGAGCAGGAGAGGAGGAGATAGGGAATCCAAACTGCGAAAGTTAGAAACAAGATATTGTAGTAATAGACTCTGTAGACAGCCAGTAAGATGAGTGGAGTTTATTAATAAACAGCTACACAGCAGAGACAGGAGAGTCGGTGGCAAACAGCTGGCTCCAACTGCTCTCTGACTCTTTCAAATCATAGAACCCAGTGACAGAGCATCCAGGCAACCATTGACATTCTACATGACATAGCCTAGAATGCAGTACATATTAAATGAACATAGTGTCAATCATTTAAGCTAAATGAACTATGAGAGAGTACAACATATCCTCTCCTCAATAAAAAAAACAAAAACAAAAATACAAAGTTAATAACAATAACATAAAGTGAACAAAAAAAACTATAATTCACATTTGATATCTTTTAGGAATCACTCTTGATCTTGTGCTCCTTCTAAGAGGAACTTAGTAAGAACCAACAGTCTTGAAAGAGGCAGGCAAATCTGAAGTATGTGGAACAACATTTTTAACTTTTACAATTTTTCCTACATTCCACCAATTGCCTCCCTCAACCTGTACAGCATTTTTTCCCACCTGGGTGACCAAAATGGGTGGACCAAACTTGCTCTCACCCTTCTTCACATGTGTAGAAGACTTAACACGCCAAAATCCCCCACAAACACAGGTACAATTTTTGCAGACTTCTTCTTATCAAACCAAGATTTTTGTTTGAGTTGTGATACAGAAACATTCTCTCTTACCTCCTTCATAAGACTGTCAACATCAGGAACAGACCTAATCCACTTATTCATCCACGCAGGTTTAAAACTTGTATTTGCCTTTCTCCCTCTCAATAATTTGACAGCTAAGCTTGCGCGATAGTTTTAAGCTGTCAGAGACCAGAAATAGATTGTCTATCACGAAATGAAGACACCGTGAAAAGGTAATGCTCAGGTTAGTTCCGGAATGAAGACATTATACATTTTTTTTGATTGCGTGCGAAAAGAAGAGTTAGATGTTCGTTTTGAAGTGCAGTAAATTTTCGTAAATATGAACTGTGGAGCGTTGCGGAGGGTAGATGTCAAAGTGATATGATAAGGAACATTCTTACCGCAAAAGTCCACTTTCAGTCTTGACTTGAAACGCACGTAGAAATTGAAAGATGCACGCTGAGTCCGAGGTGTAGCTGTGTAGCACAAATTGTCGCCACATAAATTGTAGTAATAAACTCTGTAGACAGCCAGTAAGATGAGTGGAGTTTATTAATAAACAGCTACACAGCAGAGACAGGAGAGTCGGTGGCAAACAGCTGGCTCCAACTGCTCTCTGACTCTTTCAAATCATAGAACCCAGTGACAGAGCATCCAGACAACCATTGACATTCTACATGACATAGTCTAGAATGCAGTACATATTAAATGAACACAGTGTCAATCATTTAAGCTAAATGAACTATGAGAGAGTACAACAGATATATTCTACAATTTGATTCCAAGAACCCCGGCGGATTAAATGCCACGGAAGACTTGCATACCTGTTTAGGATGAATGAGTTGACCACCTTGCGAATTACATACTATACATGGGGCCCTCTATGACTTTAGCAAATTAGCATCTTTGTAACAATTTGTCAAGTGCAATCATACCCTATTTTAACAAAACATTTTAGAAGGTAAACAAGGAAATATTTATATACAATTTTATGGAAAAAGGTATTTATATTTTTTGGTAATTTTGTATGCATATTTATATATTTATCTATTTATATGAGAAAAACGTCTTTTGAATATAAGTCTTAGGTAGAGTTGCAATAGGAGTATTTATGGCATAGATGTTAATTTCAAGTACAGCTTGATGGTACACTAGAAGGGATAACTGAGGCTAACAGTATTATTGAAATACTTGAAATGTATGAATTATGTAATTATTACATCTCCTCAATAGGTTTGTAATGACTGATCTAGAAGGACCCACAGGCGCGCCAATAGTCGAATGTAAAGCACTGAACTATCGTTGGGGAATCAGAATGTTTTTAACAGATCCACACATAAGGTTAAGTTCATCATACACAGTTTTCACAATTTTTATTACACGCAAAACTATAGCAGACATTAAGTTTTTAAGTAACATATTTATTACTCAGACTATGTGGATTCAACCACGTTATTAAAAGTCTGGTAGTTTTATAGGTTAATTTCGTGCAACATTGCAATAGGGAACAAAATGAATTTTAAGCGCGTGAAAAATTGAGTTCAGTATCCGGAATTTTCAGGGGTACATCTACTTTGCGGATGTGCAAACACAACTTTTAATATCCGGGTCATGAGCTCAAAATATATATATAAACAATTAAGTGTTTTATAAAATATCACTCCATGATTGTATTTAGACCTACAATGTAATAAGTATTGCAAAAAAATGAAACGATAACCTTTTATTAACTCTTTTATGTCTATTGTTGCACTACTCATGTGAAACCAATGAACATGCACTTGTCACTTTAAAACCGGTTGCAAAATGCCAGTACAATGTCAAGTGATCAAGGCTCGGACGAGCCGAAACGTTATAGCGACATTGCAAGAATAAAATATTAAAATAAGCACCAATTCGATGGTCCGTGTCCGTGTTGGAGGAGAAATTCTGTTGGAAACGCGGAGTGAGGTGATATATATATATATATATATGTATATATTATCTACTGGCGGTCGCCAGTAGATAGTTATAGTTAGGACCTATTTTCCATAGGAAATTCACAACATTCTATTTCCAATAACTTTGGCGCCGGGTGATGAATTGTCGCGAAATTTTCAAAACTCCTGGGGCGCTCCGGTCTGCTCCTATCCTGAAAGTTTCGGGGTGATTCGGCAAGCGGGGGCCTAGAAAAAAGGGGGGTCCCAAAACGTGTTTTCCCCATGCAATTTTCCATAGGAACCTTTAGTCGCAGCTACAGCCCGAACTGCTGAACGGAATTACACCAAATTTGGCAAAAAGGTAGCCCTTGGTTCAGAGTCGTGCCTTTTGGTTAAATGGTGTAAATCCATTCAGTAGTTCCTGAGAAAATCAAAAGTAAAATCACATATATATCTGGGCGGAGCCTAACCACACATGTCATTGTGAGATCTGATTGGCTGTCAGCACTTCTTCCTTGAATTTCTGGCAGCCATCTTGGGACCAATATACATGATAGTACCCCATTGAAATGCATTGTAGTGAATCAAAGATTTTGAGGGTTACAAAAAGGAGAACTATAAAGGGTGATAACAGACTTTAGTTACATTAGAATTCATTTGTTGATGGTACCATACTAATTTCAGGAATTGTGGTGTGTTCTAAGGTGATTTTACCCTGTGAAAAACCTTCTGCTGGGATATCATGAATCATGTTTGAGAGAAAACTATTTTCACATGCTTGTCCCATAGAGTTTTGGAAGGTGCTCCAGAAGCTAAAATGAGAGCATATTTTCGGTAAATTCACATTATCTTTATCAGTCATGTGAGAATGAAGTCTGACATTCTCAGTAAAACATGTACATCCAACAAGGGCAGAGACTGTCAGTTGATTCCTTTGTGTTCTACTGCAGCTTCCCAGAGTGTTCTAAAGAACAACTAGAGTGCTAACAGCCTTACTTATGACAAAAGTATGGCACACGTGAAGCCATCTTGATTGGAATAAACTGGTAACACTTAAAACATTTAATTTAAAAAGGAACAAAATGATTGGGTTCATTTTGTCATAGAAATTATGGTTAGTGCAGTAGAAAGAAAAATTAGGACATGTTTCAAGTGTGATCTCAAATATCTTCCTGTTATATTTCAACAGGAGCAGCCTGCCAGTTGATTCCTTTGTGTTCTACTGCAGCTTCCTAGAGTGTTCCAAAGAACAACTAGAGCGCTAACAGTCTGACAAAATTATGGCACACATGAAGCCATCTTGATTGGAATAAACCGGTAACACTTAAAACATTTAATTTAAAAAGGAACAAAATGAGGGGGTTCTTTTTGAAATAGAAATTATGGTTAGTGCTGCAGAAAGAAAAATTAGGGCATGTTTTAAGTGAGCTCTCAAATCCTCTTCTATTTCATTAGAAAATTCTGACATGCAGACTGAAACAATCACTTTCAATACCAGCAGCAGACTTCCAGTTAACTCCCTGGTGAGCAGTAGCTTTACTACAGTGATCTAATGAGCAACTAGAGTGCTAACATTCAGAATTTATGGCAAATGTGAGACACATCTGAATGCCTTCTTGATGGAATCAAAGTAAAAAACTGAAAGCATTTCCTACTGAGGAGACTGCAGTAAATGAGGAAATTAGGAAACTTCATAACAAAGAAGTCTTCCAAGATGGCCACCAGAGAAAAAAGAGCCCAAATGTAGCACAAATATTACCCAGATGTAGCCCACATATAGCCCAATGACAAAGTGTGCAAAACACTTTTTATTTTTAGTTTTTTTGCAGTTTTATGTAGTGCAGACTGGTCAGGTATTGGAGCGTTGCATCTTAAAACATGACCCCCTACACTACAAAAACACCACTGCACTACCCTAAACCCTAAACCACTACCCCCAGCACGACCCCCTACACTACACAAGCACCACTGCACTATCCTAAACCCTAAAACACTACCCCCAGCATGACACCCTACACTACACAAACACCACTGCACTACCCTAAACCCTAAAACACTACCCCAGCACGACCCCCTACACTACCCAAACACCACTGCACTAACCTAAATCCTAAAACACTACCCCCAGCATGACCCCCTACACTACCCAAACACCACTGCACTACCCTAAAACATGACCCCCTACACTACACAAACACCACTGCACTACCCTAAACCCTAAAACACTACCCCCAGCACGACCCCCTACACTACACAAGCACCACTGCATGACCCTAAACCCGAAACACTACCCCAGCACGACCCCCTACACTACACAAACACCACTGCACTACCCTAAACCCTAAAATACTACACCCAGCACGACCCCCTACACTACCCAAACACCACTGCACTAACCTAAATACTAAAACACTACCCCCAGCACGACCCCCTACACTACCCAAACACCACTGCACTACCCTAAAACATGACCCCTACACTACACAAACACCACTGCACTACCCTAAACCCTAAAACACTACCCCCAGCACGACCCCCTACACTACACAAGCACCACTGCACTACCCTAAACCCTCAAACACTACCCCCAGCACGACCCCCTACACTGCCCGAACACCACTGCACTGCCCTAAACCCTGAAACACCAGCCCCTGTACGACCCCCTACACTGCCCGAACATCACTGCACTGCCCTAAACCCTGAAACACCATCCCCAGCACGACCCCCTACACTACCCAAACACCACTGCACTGCCCTAAACCCTGAAACACCACCCCCTTCACGACCCTCTACACTGCCCGAACACCACTGCACTGCCCTAAACCCTGAAACACCACCCCCAGCATGACCCCCTACACTGCCCGAATACCACTGCACTGCCCTAAACCCTGAAACACTACCCCCAGCAAGACCCCCTACACTGCCCAAACACCACTGCACTGCCCTAAACCCTGAAACATCACCCCCAGCAAGACCCCCTACACTGCCCGAACACCACTGCCCTAAACCCTGAAACACCACCCCCAGCAAGACCACCTACACTGCCCGAACACCACTGCACTGCCCTAAACCCAGAAACACCACCCCCAGCACGACCCCCTACACTGCCCGAACACCACTGCTCTGCCCAAAACCCTGAAACACCAGCCCCAGCACGACCCCCTACACTGCCCGAACACCACTGCACTGCCCTAAACCCTGAAACACCAGCCCCAGCACGACCCCCTACACTGCCCGAACACCACTGCACTGCCCTAAACCCTGAAACACCACCCCCAGCACGACCCCCTACACTGCCCGAGCACCACTGCACTGCCCTAAACCCTGAAACACCAGCCCCAGCACGAACCCCCTACACTGCCCGAACACCACTGCACTGCCCTAAACCCTGAAACACCAGCCCCAGCACGACCGCCTACACTGCCCGAACACCACTGCACTGCCCCAAACCCTGAAACACCAGCCCCAGCAGGACCCCCTACACTGCCCGAACACCACTGCACTGCCCTAAACTGTGAAACACCAGCCCCAGCATGACCCCCTACACTGCCCGAACACCACTGCACTGCCCTAAACCCTGAAACACCAGCCCCAGCACGACCCCCTACACTACCCGAACACCACTGCACTGCCCTAAACCCTGAAACACCACCCCCTGCACGACCCCCTACACTGCCCGAACACCACTGCACTGCCCTAAACCCTGAAACACCACCCCCAGCACGACCCCCTACACTGCCCGAACACCACTGCACTGCCCTAAACCCTGAAACACGACCCCCTGCACGACCCCCTACACTGCCCGAACACCACTGCACTGCCCTAAACCCTGAAACTCCACGCCCAGCACGACCCCCTACACTGCCCGAACACCACTGCACTGCCCTAAACCCTGAAACACCATCCACAGCACGACCCCCTACACTGCATGAACACCACTGCACTGCCCTAAACCCTGAAACACTACCCCTAGCAAGACCCCCTACACTGCCCGAACACCACTGCACTGCCCTAAACCCTGAAACACCAGCCCCAGCACGACCCCCTACACTGCCCGAACACCACTGCACTGCCCTAAACCCTCAAACACCAGCCTCAGCATGACCCCCTACACTGCCCGAACAGCACTGCACTACCCTAAACACTGAAACACCAGCCCCAGCAGGACCCCCTACACTGCCCGAACACCGCTGCACTAAACCCTGAAACACCACCCCCAGCAAGACCACCTACACTGGCCGAACACCACAGCACTGCCCTAAACCCTGAAACACCACCCCCTGCACGACCCCCTACACTGCCCAAACACGACTGCACTGCCCTAAACCCTGAAACACCACCCCCTGCATGACCCCCTACACTGCCCGAACACCACTGCACTGCCCTAAACCCTGAAACACCACCACCCAGCATGACACCCTACACTGCCCGAACACCACTGCACTGCCCTAAACCCTGAAACACCACCCCCAGCACGACCCCCTACACTGCCCGACACCACTGCACTGCCCTAAACCCTGAAACACCACCCCCCTGCATGAACCCTACACTGCCGGAACACCACTGCACTGCCCTAAACCCTGAAACACCACCCACAGCACTACACACTACACTGCCCGAACACCACTGCACTGCCCTAAACCCTGAAACACCACCCCCAGCACGACCCCCTACACTGCCCGAACACCACTGCACTGCCCTACACCCTGAAACACTACCCCCAGCAAGACCCCCTACACTGCCCGAACACCACTGCACTGCCCTAAACCCTGAAACATCACCCCCAGCAAGACCCCCTACACTGCCTGAACACCACTGCCCTAAACCCTGAAACACCACCCCCAGCAAGACCCCCTACACTGCCCGAATACCACTGCACTGCCCTAAACCCTGAAACACCACCTCCAGCACAACCCCCTACACTGCCTGAACACCATTGCTCTGCCCTAAACCCTGAAACACTAGCCCCAGCACGACCCCCTACACTGCCCGAACACCACTGCACTGCCCTAAACCCTGAAACACCAGCCCCAGCACGACCCCCTACACTTCCCGAACACCACTGCACTGCCCTAAACCCTGAAACACCACCCCCAGCACTACCCCCTACACTGCCCGAACACCACTGCACTGCCCTAAACCCTGAAACACCAGCCCCAGGAAGACCCCCTACACTGCCCGAACATGACTGCACTGCCCTAGACTCTGAAACACCAGCCCCAGCAAGACCCCCTACACTGCCCGAACACCATTGCACTAAACCCTGAAACACCAGCCCCAGCATGACCCCCTACACTGCCCGAACACCACTGCACTGCCCTAAACCCTGAAACACCAGCCCCAGCACGACCACCTACACTGCCCGAACACCACTGCACTGCCCTAAACCCTGAAACACCAGCCCCAGCACGAACCCCTACACTGCCCGAACACCACTGCACTGCCCTAAACCCTGAAACACCAGCCCCAGCACGACCCCCTACAATGCCCGAACACCACTGCACTGCTCTAAACCCTGAAACACCACCCCCTTCACGACCCTCTACACTGCCCGAACACCACTGCACTGCCCTAAATCCTGAAACACCACCCCCAGCACGACCCCCTACACTGCCCGAACACCACTGCACTGCCCTAAACCCTGAAACACTACCCCCAGCAAGACCCCCTACACTGCCCGAACACCACTGCACTGCCCTAAACCCTGAAACATCACCCCCAGCAAGACCCCTACACTGCCTGAACACCACTGCTCTAAACCCTGAAACACCACCCCCAGCAAGACCCCCTACACTGCCCGAACACCACTGCACTGCCCTAAACCCAAAAACACCACCCCCAGCACGACCCCCTACAGTGCCCGAACACCACTGCTCTGCCCAAAACCCTGAAACACCAGCCCTAGCACGACCCCCTACACTGCCCGAACACCACTGCACTGCCCTAAACCCTGAAACACCAGCCACAGCACGATCCCCTACACTGCCCGAGCACCACTGCACTGCCCTAAACCCTGAAACACCAGCCCCAGCACGACCCCCTACACTGCCCGAACACCACTGCACTGCCCTAAACCCTGAAACACCAGCCCCAGCATGACCGCCTACACTGCCCGAACACCACTGCACTGCCCCAAACCCTGAAACACCAGCCCCAGCACGACCCCTACACTGCCCGAACACCACTGCACTGCCCAAAACCCTGAAACACCAGCCCCAGCACGACCCCCTACACTGCCCGAACACCACTGCACTGCCCTAAACCCTGAAACACCACCCCCTGCACGACCCCCTCCACTGCCTGAACACCACTGCACTGCCCTAAACCCTGAAACACCACCCCCAGCATGACCCCCTACACTGCCCGAACACCACTGCACTGCCCTAAACGCTGAAACACCACCCCCTGCATGACACCCTACACTGCCCGAACACTACTGCACTGCCCTAAACCCTGAAACACCATCCTCAGCACGACCCCCTACATTGCATGAACACCACTGCACTGCCCTAAACCCTGAAACACTACCCCTAGCAAGACCCCCTACACTGCCCGAACACCACTGCACTGCCCTAAACCCTGAAACATCACCCCCAGCAAGACCCCCTACACTGCCCAAACACCACTGCCCTAAACCCTGAAATACCACCCCCAGCAAGACCCCCTACACTGCCCGAACACCACTGCACTGCCCTAAACCCTGAAACACCAGCCCCAGCACGACCCCCTACACTGCCCGAACACCACTGCACTGCCCTAAACCCTGAAACACCACTCCCTGCACGACCCCCTACACTGCCCGAACACCACTGCACTGCCCTAAACCCTGAAATACCAGCCCCAGCACGACCGCCTACACTGCCCGAACACCACTGCACTGCCCTAAACCCTGAAACACCAGCCCCAGCATGACCCCCTACACTGCCCGAACACCACTGCACTGCCCTAAACCCTGAAACACCACCCCCTTCACGGCCCTCTACACTGCCCGAACACCACTGCACTGCCTTAAACCCTGAAACACCACCCCCTGCACGACCCCCTACACTGCCCGAACACCACTGCACTGCCCTAAACCCTGAAACACCACCCCCAGCACGAACCCCTGTGTAGGAGAGTAGGATCTGCTTCACATGGGTACCCCCACTTTTTGCTGATGCTTCACTGTTTTTCAACATTAGTCTGGCTGGGGCCCTGCTAATCAGAACCCCAGCCTAGCTGCTTCCTCTCTAAAATGGTTTCCATGTGCCTTAGGCACATCTCTGATTGGGATCTGGAGTGCCCTTATAAGTCCCTAGTATATGGTATACTATGTACCAAGGGCATAGGTACCTCAGAGGCCTGCCAGGGGCTGCAGCATGTATTATGCCACCCCTGGAAGGCCATCCAAACTGACACCACAGGTCTGCTACTGCAGCCTGGGTAAGGTGGTGCATGCACCCCTTACTGTGATATAGGTTACCTATATCACGAAATACATACACACATATAAACCTATAAGTCACTCCTAAGGCAGGCCTTATCAATCCTAAAGGCAGAGTGCATGGTTCCTATGTGAGAGGGTGCCCCTGCATGAGCAGGGCCCCTCTGCAGCGTTCGGAGACCCTCTCTGATGCTGTTTGTAGTGCAGCCTGACCATATACTCTTATGCGCATTATATCCTCGCGGTAAAATGCTAACTTTGGAATGGCTGCACCTAAACATGTCGTGTTTGGTGTCAAACATCTTGGAATACTACCCCCCGCCAATCCTGGCGGCGGGGGTAGCATTCCACCCTTCTAGAGGGAAAGACATGTTAACTCTGACGAGTCCGGTAACTTCTTTCCAGAGCCCTGGCATCACAAAATGGATGCTGCTGCCACAGACACGAGTCTGGCCTCCTGCTGCTGGACGAAACTCCGGTAGGGGAGGCCTGGACAATAGGTTTCCTGTCCCAGGGAGGTGTGACCACCTCCCCAGACAGGATAATGTGTATTGGGGCTGGGCGGGAGCACTTTCGGGTGCTTTGAAGTCCTGCACTGGGGGCACATTTGGTGTCCCTAGTGCATACCCCAGTTCAAACCGGATCAGGGGCTTGCAGCCCCTGCTTTGGCGCGAACTGGACAAAGGGAAAGGGTGTAGCCACCCCTCTGCCCTGACCCACCCATAGGTGGGGCCACAGAGTAGTCCAACCCCTATTTTTAGAATAAAGGTAGGAACCCAGTCCTTAGGACTTTAGATTATACCTGGACGAAACTCTGAAACTGAATCCTGGACCTTCGACGCTCTACTCACGATTAGAGGACTGAAGAATCTCCCTTGGGGTCAAGGAGTGACTCCCTGCTTGGCAGGCACCAAAGAAGCATCTGTCCGGTTCGCATTACTGAAGCTCCCGTCGGACGCCGAAGTCATCGCATCACCAGAGGTGGATTCTCAGACTTCCCCTAGGCTACCCTGAGTCTCCAGCAAAGCTGAGGCCCGTGGCTATCGTGGGTGACTTGAGACCGTGACCCCTAGACACCGAGCACATTTGCAAGTGCATCATCTTCTGGGTCTCCCAAGAAGTCATGCTTTGGGCTCCGAGTAGCCCTAGCCTCCAGCACCACCTGCACCGAAGATCACTGGCCCCTACTCCACGAGTGTCCTGTAAGCCAGCTCCACGTGCGGCGTCACGAGGCTCCTTCGCGGTCGCTAGCCCGTTGGCTAGTAGCCCTTAACGAAGGCCAATCCTTTTCTTCCTCGGCATCCTGGTTGGTCCAGGCCTGCCCTCACTTACCCTTGCTGGGTGAGTTCCACAGACCTTGCTGGTCTGCACCATCGACGATCTACATCTTACTCAAGACTTGTAGTTGCCAAGGCTTGTTGGGTCTAATCCGGTCGCCGACACCTCAGCACTCGACAAACATCGAGCACCAGCCCGAATCCTGCTCCTGGTTGCCGACAACGCCTCTCGGACCTCGTGGCTGAAGAGTCAAGACGACCGTCAATGCACCTGAAGCACTCGACATCGGTGGGCATCTGTCCATCGCCTTCCTGGTCACTGGCTAGTGACCCAGACTCTGTGCCCTCTGCTTTCAGGTTCACCAGAACTCCGATCCACTCTTGGATCCACCCGGACACTTTTCTCTTGGCTGCCAGCAGCACTTTGCAGCAGATCGCCATTCGAATCGACGACGAAACCCGACCCCGAAAGGCACCTATGCACCCGGCTTCCCTGGGTGAGGTAACACGAGTACTCCGGTGCTCCCGTGGGTAGAGACTCTTCAAAGTCCTAGATCTCAAAGGGTTTTGTCCTAGTCCTCTTTTAAGTGTCCCTTTCCTCTATTTTCCCGATCCCGACTTTCTCCATAGAAGTTAACGGCGTATCGCGGCTGTGTATTTACACTGCACGCGTCTCCCGTGGGTCCCCTGTGTCACTACCTTGGGTGGTTCCTTGTGGTCCAAGCACTTCTAGAGGCTCTAGGCCTAGTGTCTAGTTCAGTCGTGGTTCGCATACCACTTTATTGGTATATGGTTTGGTACGCCCCTAGGGCCCAAACGTGTATTTGTGCTATTACTGTGATTTAAGATCTTATAACTTATGTATTTCGAACTCTAGCCTCATAAAGAGACTAGAGGGGTGTGTTTAGTAATAAATACATATATTTTGAATATATACCTGGTGTGGTGCTCTTTCATTTGGTCACTCAAGAGATTATAGACTGGTAAAACAAGTTGCTTTACATTCCTTCAAGACTTAGCCTGAAGGCTGCTCTCCATAGCTACCACTAGGATAGCTTTCAATAAGGTTGTCTTTAACCTATCTCCAATAAGGGGTTGTTTGGACTCTTGCAAGGTGCCCACTATAATTAGTGGACAGCATATGCCAGGCCAACTTCTCACATTGGTGTGCAGCGTGTGGGATTCCAGCTTGCTATTGTTTTACCAGATAATCTCAATTGAATTGATCAACTGAAAACCACTAAAGGTACCTAAGGTACATATAATTTAAGCTTAGAATAACAGTAAGTTCTACTGAACTTAGAGTTGTGTGTTAAGGGATAGCACAACCCTTTCTACAACTCAAGAGAGTTTAGTAGGCCACACTAGAGTAGGTAGTGCATACACCACACCACACTAGTAATGTCTTTAAGGGCAGGATCCAAAGAATCCTTGCAGGAAGCCATTGAGCTTCCACCCTCCAAGTATGATACACTCCCATTCTTGGAATTGAGAGCTTTATGTAACTTGAGAAAATAAGGACAGGCCAAAGCCCCACCACCCAACACCTCAAGGAGTTGTTGGTGGCTTATGACCTTAGTAAGCCTGTAGGGACTGAAGGGGTAGGAGCTGAGGGTGGGGCAGGAGAAGAGGAGGACGCTAGGGGTACCAGTACCCCGCCCCCCCTCTGAAACTGGCCAGGAGGGTGACAATGACCCTGACCTGGAAAACCAAATCCCTCCTGTGGATGATGATGAGGATGATCAAGGTGATGCCCTCTTTGTCCCCCCAGGAAGGATTAAGAGTGTGCCCAGAAGGTCTAGGTCTCCTTCTCAGGAGTCTAACCACTCTGGCACCTCTATAGGGAGCTCTGTCTCATCTCATAGGAGAGAATCCTCTCATGAGAGAAGAAAGAGGCTAGTCCAGTATGAGGAAACTCAGCTGGAACTCAGAAAAAAGCAATTAGCTTTAGATAGAGAATCCCTAGATCTCCTTAGAGAGAGAAGAAAGTTGGGACTAGAGTCCCATGGTGGCAGCCATGTCCCTAGAGATAGGGAAAGGTCCTATGACCATAGGAACCTGAGCAAGATTGTCCCTCCCTACCAGAGTGGGGATGATATCCACAAATGGATAACTGCTTTAGAGAGGGCCTGTAAAGTACAGAAGGTCCCTCAGGAGCAGTGGGCAGCAATCTTGTGGCTCTCCTTTGCTGACAAAGGTAGAGATAAGCTCCTCACTGTTAGAGAGGAGGATGCTGACAATTACAAGGTCTTGAAGAGTGCTCTTATTGATGGGTTTGGCCTAACCACTGAACAGTACAGGTTGAAGTTCAGAGACACCCAAAAAGCACAGACTCAAGACTGGGTAGACTATGTGGATTGTTCTGCCAAGGCTCTGGAAGGCTGGTTGATGGGCAGTAAGGTGTGTGACTTCTCAGGATTGTACAATCTGATAATGAGGGAGCAGATTCTTAATAACTGTCAAAATCAGCTGTTGCATCAATACCTGGTTGACTCTGATCTGACCTCTCACCAAGAATTGGGAAAGAAGGCAGACAAATGGGTCAGAACCAGGGTGAAGCAGAAGGTACAGAACCAAGGTGGGGAAACCAAGAAGCAAGATGCTAAGAACTCTGACAAGGGTGGGGAGAAGGGTAAAGATCAAAAGTCTTCATCAGGCCCCCAAAAATCTTCTTCTGGTGGGGATTCCCAGTCTACCAAGGGTAAAGGCCAAAGAAAACCATGGTGCAAGGTCTGTAAGCAAAAGACCCACTGGACCAGTGATTGCACCAAGTCCAAAGACTCCAGTCCAGCACCCACCAATGCCCCTAAGGCACCTGTTCCCCCTAGTACAGTTGGTGGAAGTGCTCCAGCAAAGGGTTTAGTAGGGTTCACCCTGGGAACTGAGTTGGGCTCTGACTTAGTCAGAGAACTGACTCAGGCTGTGTTAGTCTGTGATGGAGGCATGGATGTGACCTCCACTGTGAGTCCCAGTAATCTGGGCAAGTACAGACAACAGCCTTTAATTAATGGACGTGAGGCTTTGGCATTTAGGGACACAGGGGCAAGTGTCACAATGGTGATACAAGACCTTGTGCTACCTGGGCAAGTTATGCTTGGTGAGATGTACCAAGTGACCAATGCTAGCAATGTCAGAACAGACCATACTCTGGTAGTTGTTAACTTCTCCTGGGGAGGGGTAACTGGCCTTAAGAAGGTTGTGGTAAGTGCAAACCTACCAGTCGAATGCTTGCTTGGCAATGACTTAGAGACTTCTGCTTGGGCAGAAGTGGAGCTCAGGACCCATGCAGAAATGCTGGGGATCCCTGCAGATGTGTTTGCTGTGACCAGGTCACAAGCCAAAATGTCTAGCACTGAACAGGCCTTGGATTCTGGAAGAATGGACCAAGTGCCTTCCAAGAGGAGGAGTAGTAGGGTTAAGGCAGTGCCTTCCCCTTGGCTCAGGAGGAAGATCAGTCCCTTGAGGGGGATGATCTCAGCCCTGAAGAAGGAACTGTCCCAGAGGAACTTGAACCTGACCAGGTTGAGTTCTTGGGGACAGGGGGACCTTCTAGGGCAGATCTGAGCCAGGAGCAGCAGAGCTGCCCCTCCCTTGAACCCCTCAGACAGCAAGCTGCTGCTGAGGCTGCTGGGAAAGCTAGTGGTCCCCATACAGTGTATTGGGATGATGGACTCCTGTACCTGCTACCAGGAGGTTGGTAATACCTTTGAAGTTCAGGGGCTTCCTATTGACCCTAGCCCATGATATTCCCTTAGCAGGTCACCTGGGCCAGAACAAGACTTGGGACAGAATTGTCCCTCACTTTCACTGGCCCCACATGTCTGAAGACAGTAAGGAGTTTTGTCGCTCCTGTGTAACCTGCCAAGCCAGTGGCAAAGCAGGTGGCACTACAAAGGCCCCCCTGATACCACTACCTGTGGTGGGGGTGCCCTTTGAAAGGGTAGGGATTGACATTGTTGGTCCCATGGATCCCCAAACAGCCTCTGGGCACAGGTTTATCCTAGTGGTAGTGGATCATGCCACCAGGTACCCAGAAGCTATTCCCCTCAGGACCACTACAGCACCTGTGGTGGCAAGGGCCCTCCTGGGAATCTTCTCAAGAGTGGGCTTTCCTAAGGAGGTAGTATCAGACAGGGGTGCTAACTTCATGTCTGGGTACTTGAAAGCAATGTGGAAGGAGTGTGGAGTGACTTATAAGTTCACCACACCCTATCACCCACAATGCAATGGTTTAGTTGAGAGATTCAACAAAACCTTGAAGGGCATGATTAAAGGGCTCCCAGAAAAGCTTAGGCGTAGATGGGACATACTCTTGCCCTGCCTTTTATTCGCATATAGGGAGGTGCCTCAGAAGGGGGTTGGTTACAGCCCTTTTGAACTTCTGTTTGGCCACCCTGTGAGGGGTCCACTGTGCTTGGTGAAGGAAGGATGGGAGTTACCTCTCAAGCCCCCAAAGCAAGATATAGTGGACTATGTACTTGGTCTCCGCTCCAGGATGGCTGAGTACATGAAGAAGGCAACCAAAAACCTTGAGGCTAGCCAGGAACTTCAAAAGGCCTGGCATGACCAAAGGCTGTTCTGACTGTTTACCAGCCAGGACAGAAGGTGTGGGTGTTGGAGCCAGTGGCCCCAGCAGCTCTCCAAGATAAATGGAGTGGACCCCACACTATTGTTGAGCAGAAGGGTGAGGTCACTTATTTAGTGGACCTAGGAACACCCAGGAGTCCCCACAGGGTTCTCCATGTCAACAGGTTAAAACCATATGTGGACAGGGCAGACATGGGCTTGCTCATGGCTACTGATGAAGGGCAGGAGGAAGAGAGTGACCCACTCCCTGACCTGCTCTCACAGAACCCTGACGATGGGTCAGTTGATGGTGCAGCCTTGGCAGGCAGCCTCACTACTCAGCAACAAACTGATTGCAGGCAAGTCCTCAATCAGTTTAGACATATGTTTTCACTGACACCCAGTCAGACCACCTGGTGCACTCATGAAGTGGACACTGGGGACAGTCTGCCTATTAAAAACAAGATTTATAGGCAACCTGACCATGTCAGGGACTGTATCAGGACTGAAGTCCAGAAAATGTTGGAGTTGGGAGTAATTGAACCCTCAGATAGCCCTTGGGCTAGTCCAGTAGTCCTGGTACCGAAACCTCACACCAGTGGTGGGAAAAGAGAGATGAGGTTTTGTGTAGACTACAGGGGTCTCAATGCAGTCACTAGGACTGATGCCCATCCAATACCCAGGGCAGATGAGCTCATAGATACTTTGGCCTCTGCCAAATATCTCAGCACATTTGACCTAACAGCTGGCTACTGGCAGATCAGACTAGCTGATACTGCAAAGCCCAAAACAGCATTCTCAACCCCTAGTGGGCATTATCAATTTGTGGTAATGCCCTTTGGTCTGAAGAATGCACCTGCCACTTTTCAGAGGTTGGTGAATACAGTTCTCACAGGACTGGAAGCCTATAGTGCAGCTTATCTAGATGATATTGCTGTCTTTAGCTCCACCTGGGAGGATCACCTGGTCCACCTCAGGAATGTTTTACAGGCCCTGCAAAAGGCAGGCCTGACTATCAAGGCCACTAAGTGCCAGATAGGGCAGAGTCAGGTTGTGTACCTGGGCCACCTTGTGGGTGGAGGCCAGGTTCAACCTTTGCAGAGCAAGATCCAGACCATCATGGACTGGACTGCTCCCACTACCCAGACTCAGGTGAGAGCCTTCTTAGGCCTGACTGGGTACTATAGGAGATTTGTCAAGGGGTATGGATCAATAGTGACACCCTTGAATGACTTAACTTCTAAGAAAATGCCCAAAAGGTTCAGTGGACAGTTAGCTGTCAAAAGGCATTTGATGACCTCAAGCAGGCCATGTGCACTGCTCCAATTCTGCAGAGTCCTGATTACTCCAAGAAGTTAATTGTTCAAACTGATGCATCTGAATTGGGGGTAGGGGCTGTACTGTCACAATTGAATGAAGAAGGTCAGGATCAGCCAGTAGCTTTTATTAGCAGAAGGCTGACCCCTAGAGAGAAACGTTGGTCAGCCATAGAGAGGGAGGCCTTTGCTGTGGTCTGGGCTCTGAAGAAGTTGAGGCCATACTTGTTTGGTACACACTTCCTAGTTCAGACAGACCATAAGCCCCTCTTATGGCTAAAACAAATGAAGGGTGAAAACCCCAAACTGCTTAGGTGGTCCATTTCCCTACAGGGGATGGACTTTACAGTGGAACATAGGCCTGGGAGTAACCATGCGAATGCAGATGGACTCTCTAGGTATTTCCACTTAGAACATGAAGACTTAACTGGGCAAGGTTAGTTTAATGTCCCTACGTTTGGGGGTTGTGTAGGAGAGTAGGATCTGCTTCACATGGGTACCCCCACTTTTTGCTGATGCTTCACTGTTTTTCGACATTAGTCTGGCTGGGGCCCTGCTAATCAGAACCCCAGCCTAGCTGCTTCCTCTCTAAAATGGTTTCCATGTGCCTTAGGCACATCTCTGATTGGGATCTGGAGTGCCCTTATAAGTCCCTAGTATATGGTATACTATGTACCAAGGGCATAGGTACCTCAGAGGCCTGCCAGGGGCTGCAGCATGTATTATGCCACCCCTGGAAGGCCATCCAAACTGACACCACAGGTCTGCTACTGCAGCCTGGGTAAGGTGGTGCATGCACTCCTTACTGTGATAT
>CAWUFW010017784.1:0-248035 GCA_963921515.1 Calotriton arnoldi
ACCTATCACTTTCCGATGTGACCTATGCCTTAATAGGTTACGTCACAAAATGTCCATTTGCAGTGGCTCACAGAACATAGTGCATAAAGAAAATTAAATAGGGAAGTCACTATTTGTGACCCTCTGTGACTGGCTACAAACAAAAGGGATTGTGGCCTAGAAGTAACTGCAGACCACGGTCCTTAGTTTGCATTCCCAAATAGGAAACTTTTTGGGTTTTTTAGGTCCGTTTAAAAAAAAAAAAAAAAAACTTCTCATTTGGGAAGACAGGGACGCTCCCCAACAATTCCAAAAGTGGAACTTGTCTAACTGAGGCAGCTTCCTCTTTGAGAATGGATTACCACAACCTTTGAAGTATAAGTCACTATTGACTGGTTTGCAACCGCTACCATTAATACATCTGACTGCAATTTGCAACAAGGAAGGAAAGTTCCATTCACATCCTCTCCTAATTGCGATTCATTACGAGTGGCAAACCCCTTTTGCGATTCAGAAAAGCTTTTCTGAGTCGCAAGGGTTTTGGTAAGTATGAAATGTCATTTTGTGGTCACAAATCCTGTGATTTTAGTGAATAGGACGATTTGTGACTGTAAAATTATTTCGCACATCAGGCCCTTGGGGAAATCGCGTAGTGAATTCCTGCTGGAAAGCCAAACAGGAAACATAATTACCTTCAGGGCTACCAGAACTTTCCAAAGCTGTTCACACAGACACTGTGGGTTGATATAGCCTATTGATAGTCAATCAATCAATCAATCAGGGAATTGTGAAGCGCGCTACTCACCCGCAAGGGTCTCAAGGCGCTAGGGGGCGGGGGGTGCAGCTCCAGGTCAGTCGAAGAGCCAGGTCTTGAGGCTCTTTCTGAAGGTGTGCAGGTTGGGGGTGCGTCCGATATTGATAGGGAGCTTGTTCCAGGTCTTTGCCGCGATGTAGGAGAAGGCTCTTCCACCCGTTCTTGCTCTGCGGATGCGGGGGGTTTCGGCGAGGTCGGCGGATCGGGGGTTTCTCTTGAGTACGTGGAAGGAGATTCTTTCATTGATGTATTGGGGTCCGGTGTTGTGGAGGCATTTGTAGGCGTGGGTGAGTATCTCTTCTTGACGGGGAGCCAGTGGAGGTGTTGGGTGATGTGTTCATGGCGAGGGATGCCGAGGACAAGTCTGGCTGCGGGTTCTGTATGGTCTGGAGCTTGTGGAGCAGGGATTTGTTGATTCCGGCGTAGAGGGCATTTCCATAGTCCAGTCTGCTGGTTATGAGTGCGTGGGTGACGGTCTTTCAGGATTTGGGGGGGATCCATTTGAAGGTCTTGCGAAGGATGCGGAGGGTGTTGAAACAGGTGGAGGCGACGGCGTTGATCTGTTGGTTCATAGTGAGGGAGGAGTCGAGTATGATGCCGAGGTTCCGGGCGTGGTCCGTGGGGGTGGCGGGGCTGCCGAGGGCAATGGGCCACCAGGTGTTGTCCCATGCAGAGGGGGAGGATCCGAGGACGAGGACTTCTGTCTTCTCAGAGTTGAGCTTCAGGCAGCTGCTGCTCATCCAGGATGTGACGTCCTTCATTCCTTCCTGGAAGCTGAGTCTGGTGGTGTGGGGGTCCTTGGTGAGGGAGAGGATGAGCTGGGTAACGTCGGCGTAGGATACTATGCTGAGTTCATGCTGTCTGATGGCGGCGAGGGGGGCCATGTAGATGTTGAAGAGCGTGGGGCTGAGCGACGATAACTGGGGCACTCCGCAGTTGATCTCTGTGGGTTCGAACACATTCCTTGTCATTGGAAATCTCAAGGAGGTGTCCAGGCTTTGAAGACTAGATTAATGACCTGATGCATCCAGAGAGAGTGTCACTAATGCCACAATGAACCAACTTTTGGTTAAAAAAATAAATGCAAAATTTGGCTTTAAGTGTATTTTTGGGCCCAAATAACTCTGATGATGAAGTCTTAACTCCAGAACTAACTTCAGAAATACAAATATTTTAGACGATTGGCCAAACCCCATCTGCTACCTCGAAGTTTTCTACCCACATATCTCACTAGCATCTAAAACGTATAGAGGTATAGAATATGATATATAGCATCTATTTTGAGATACTTACGTTAATTGTGAAATTACTGATTTCAAGATGACCAGTGCTTAATTTGAGCCAGTGGTTTCCGGTGCTCAGCACTGGCACTTATTCATCAACAACAGCACTTATGACAGTCTGCCACCTGGTGGTGCCGCCTGCCTAATTTAGAGATGAGCACAATAACAGCTGTTAATCAATTCAATATCCATTGAAAATCATTAATACCTGAGCTCAAGCCATTCTTATAGCTTTATATTCTCGAGAACAAGGGAACCCCAGTATTCCGACCAGGGGCAATCTATGTTATAAAAAGAACAATGGTACACTAGAGGCCACTAGGCTCCTGGGGTAGCCTAGGCTACTATTATTTAAATGAGCATTAGTCAGGCAAACAAGGAATAAGTCCACGGGCGACTAGTTACGCAATATATGCAGGGACGCAAGGTTGAAATGACATCACATTTATTAACAGCATAAATGGAGCATCACTTTTTAGGGCTCGCGCCTGCGTTGCAGTGCGCAGCACTGCTCGCGCAGCGCGAGACCTTTAGAAAGGGCTTCTGAAAACGACCTACACGCTCGTGCGTGTGGTTTTGTTTTCAGAAGCCCACATTGGCTGGTGCGTCCGTTTTTTTTATGGGGACGGCACGCTATTGGTCAAAGGCGGGCGCATGTCCCGCCTTTGCCGTGCCCATTCCCGACGGTGGCCAGAACGCGCAGCAGCGCGCGTTCGCCTCGCTGCCGCTGCCGCGCTCCCTCCCCCCGCTACTCTGTAAACAAGCATCGTAAGCGCAGTGTTGCTGATTTAAAGTCTTCCGATAGGTAAGTTTTACCGCTAGTCTACATGTCACCTGTTTGTGTTTGTTTAAATTATTGTTATTATTAACTGAGCTTGAATTCCTTCCTCGTGTTGCACTGTTTCGTCAGTTCTTCCTCTCCTGACCTGCCTCAACGCTGCACGCGCTGGCAACGGATCAGTAATTAGCTCATTTACATGTGTTCACTTCAATAGGCTAACAAAATGAGCGCTGGGTAGAAGCTGCCAGACGTGAACTCAATCCGCGCGCGGTGTCTGTGGTTCTTCCTCCCTTTCACAGTTAAATGTGAGCATCTGTTGCAGCTAAACTGTTCCAGGGCCACTTTATAACTTTCGGTTCCAGACTGTGACTTTAGAAATAGTTCCAAGTGGACGTCAGTTTAAAGAGATGAAGTTCTAAGCTTTTAACTTTAGCAGCAAACAGTTTTGTCAGTGCTCAGTTTGTATCGGCGATGAGTCATTGCCCCGAAGGACTGAAGGCTGAAAACATACGCACACCCAGTGGTTTCATTTCGGCTCACCCCGCTCTAAAAATGCAGCTCCTCCGTTTTTTCGCACATTTATGTATTTATTTTTATTATTTTTTGCAGTTTACGCATTTAGGAATGAAAAGGGCAGTTTTTCCTCCAGCCCGTAATACATACACATTTTTGCACTAAGGCAGAAATGGAGAAACATTTAGCAAAACAATCAAAACCTTTTAATGTCCTATGTTTAAAAATAACTGATTAGCTATCCGAAATAATTTTCTGTTAACCCCACCCATTTTATAGTAATTGTTACACATTTTTCCACCACTCCCCGATACCCTCCCACATTTACTACAGTATAGTGTACTTGTGGGCATCTCCACTATTAGGTTTGTGAATTCAAATTTGTAGTAAATAAATAGTACTATTGGAGTACTATTTTACTTACTACAAAATTCAGTGTATGAATCGGGCCGGATGTGTCCAGTAAGCTTTAGTCCAATGCTATAGCTTTGAAGAGCCTCCAGTTTATCCTTCCAGGCTGGGCACCAGTGTCGGCCTACTGAAGGTTTATTTCTGTGTGTCTTTTCTCTGTTTTGAAATGATCCATTTGACCTGTTGTCTCACACATGTAGGAGGAGATCTGACTTATTTGTATAAATGAATTAAACCAAGAGAAGTAGTTTCAACAAGATTGGCAAGTGTTCCTCCTGGAAAAGAGCTGTGAACCTATTTAATCTTACTGTACATTATACTGCTTGTATTCTTGGAGCACCTCTTCCTGAATGAATTTGGTTTTGGAATAAGACAGGCTAAAATGTGTCTTTAGGCACCTACACATCCGTTCTCACCAGAGCAGCAGTTGAGCCTTCAAAATTAACTTTTGAATTTGTTTTCTTTGTATCTAATATCCAGGTACCTCATTTTACTGTTTGCTGTGCTCACAGTGTAAAGCGCTCTGATACCTTCGGGTCATGTTCGCGATATACAAAACTTTAAAATAAATAAATATTATTTTTTTCCTTTCTCTCTCATTGGATGCTGTCATGTAGGTCAAATTCTGTTTGTTCATAACTTTAATTTTAAATGATAGACGTGTGTGGTCTGCTATAAAACTTGCACAAGGTCTGTTTGTCCTTCAAAAAAGAGAATTTGGGAGCAGTCAAACAGAGTGTCAAATTCGCCTTGAACAGCTGTGTGCCTCTTCACTTTAAAAAAGGATCGTTGGCCACTTGCCCATAAGCCCTAACAACAGCCCCCAATTGTCTAGGTCCGTAGAAGCATTTCTCTCCGTTTCTTCTGGAGAGAAGAAAAACATATGGTGCACCCATTCCGCCTGAGCTCAAGGAATCTTTGAGATAAACCTCTTCTGAAGCATGGTTTGACTGTTACTTAGTTAGTTTTGCCAGGAATGCAACTTGGTTGACTCCTTGCACTCTTCTATGATGCAGCATTGCCACTCCTCAAGTGGCAAAAATCTCATCACCCTGAAACCAGGGTAGGTTGGGAGATCTGCTGCTAAAAGTTGCAAAATCCCAGTTATGAACTACATCACCCTTATAATTTCCTAGTAGCCACAAGTGTGTGTGCACTGGGAACAATTGAGGGTAAGATCTAGTTAGTGATTCTCTTCAGAATACTGCGTTACTGTATCCTCATTTTTAGGTGGACCCTTCCATGAGACCGTGTGCATGGGCAAGTACACAATCTCATTGATGGACCCATCTTTTGCACTCTACTGTTATCACATTTAATTTCAGAAAGTACCTCTATGTACCGTACTTACCTGCAGTTAATATTTAGTGTTACTTATACTATTTCAGGCTTGCCTTTTACTATAGTCTGCTTCTCTGCCCCTGGGTCCTGGTTCCTTATGGGCTACGTTGTGACATGCTTTGTATTGTTGCTTTAGACATGTGGCCTATTAAGCAGTTTGTTTCACTGGATTTGTTTTGGCTTTATTTCTTTGAGTACGTTTTATGTATCTTGAGGGGTAGGAGGAAAATGTTGTTTTAGATTTGATAATGTTTATATTTTGACTGGAATGCTCCTGGAAGCTTGACGTGTCTGGCATTATGTTGCACTCTACAAATAATAGAACAAACATTAATGGGAAGTCTAGAATAGCACCACATCGCTCTATAAAAATGAGTTTGTGTCTTCATTAAAGACTTTCTGCCTGTAGAGGGTTGTTTATGCTAGTGCACTCACTTAATCAAACAAGCATTTGCAATGCAATAGGTCTCGCATTATTAAAGTTTGAGCTATTGGTGTTGCATTATTTAGCAATGCCAATAGCTCAAACTTTAATAATGCGAGACCTATTGCATTGCAAATGCTTGTTTATTCAGGTGATAGTTCTGGTGCTCACACAAGCATATAGTGAAAGTGCGTGAAGTGAGGGGTGCTAGTGACATTTAAAATGACATTGCATTGACAACAAAAAACAGAAAACAAAACTCTAAATTAAATTAATGCAATGGAGGAATTTTGGTTGTAAAAGGTCGACGGCGTTTCGATCTCATTAATGCGAGATCATCATCAGGACGAAAGGGTGTGAGCAAGTAGAATTTGCCAGACGAGTTAGGGCCACGGGGCCACAGGGGGCCTGATAATGGAAGCAAGGAACGGTGGGGAACTCGTCCAAGGCCCAGGAACCGGTAGGTGGAACACTCAGGAGACTGAAAAGAAGGAAGGGAAGTGAGGCAGTGGGAACCAGAGGGGAGTCGCGTGGTACATTGTAGGAATCCGGAACTTACTTAAGGGGACTGCGAGATCGGACCCACGGCCACAGGGGGCCAGGAGTGAGTGCGGAAACGGCGGAGAAGAGCCGATGTACCAAGGCTGAATTCAACGAAGAAGACATCGGAGGCTTGTCCCGGCTCCCCAATGACCCGACTAACGCGGATCTTTTAATCGGTTGGTAAACACCCACGCCTGCCGGGGTGGTTCTCTCTCGATTCACTCGGAATCCGGATACACATCACCGCTCCCACCGCATCCCTTCGGTCCCCCGTGACCTTCAGACTACACGCAACTACGTTGAATTCAGCCCTCGGTACATCGGCTCTCCTCCGCCGTTCCCGCACTCACTCCTGGCCCCCTGTGGCCTCTGGGTCCGATCTCGCGGTCCCCTTAAGTAAGTCCCGGATTCCTACAGTGTACCACGCGGCTCCCCTCTGGTTCCCACTGCCTCACTTCCCTTCCTTCTTTTCAGTCTCCTGAGTGTTCCACCTACCGGTTCCTGGGCCTTGGACGAGTTCCCCACCGTTCCTTGCTTCCATTATCAGGCCCCCTGTGGCCCCGTGGCCCTAACTCGTCTGGCAAATTCTACTTGCTCAAACCCTTTCGTCCTGATGATGATCTCGCATTAATGAGATCGAAACGCCGTCGACCTTTTACAACCAAAACTCCTCCATTGCATTCTTATAGCTTTGGCGTCAGGCCTGGAACAGTCTGAATTGTCACGCTTGCAGGAGTGTGATGTTTAGTAGTTGTGTTGGTACTGTCATTGGCAGCGTTGGTTGAGGTATTGGGTGGTGCAAGCTACAGTGGCCTCCTGATGATGGCGCTAGCACTTATTTCTTTACAAATTAAGCGCCGGGGATGACCCTGAGCTGATCCTGAAAGGACGTTTCACTTTATAGGTAGTTTGCTCTTCATGTTATGGTAACTTTTGCCTGATGCGTAGTTTTAAAGTAAAAGGATTTGCTTAAAATGAATATTGTTGCTATTTACAGGCATCACACATTTCATCCATCTCTTTTCGTATTATCTCTTTCCTTCCTAAAGTCTAACTTTATCACAAATGCTGACTGCTAAGGATGGATTCTTTTCTTTTGCCAATATTTCATAAGTCTAGCATATCATCTTCTGTCCTCTTTATTTAATACCCATTGCTAAAAACCTTCATCTAGCCAATTGACTCATCCCACCTTCAACTTTCAGGAACTCACTAATAAATTCACCTACTCCTCTTACTAACCTAATCTACCACGCAAAATGGGAGGGAATGCCTCTAACAGTTTCCTAAGAGCACACATCTAACCCAATAACCAACAATATACAGCAATAACTAATAACGTTACTGAGTAGCATGCTACTCACCTTAAAGTGCTTCAACACCTTGACAAGGGTAGTAGTAAGCAATATATAAATCCAGATACGATACAATACAATACTACAATGTATTACGCGTATCATTGATCTTCTGATTCTTCACAAGTGGCTCTTTGGATGCAAAATTAGCAGGTTCATGACATTAACAATTCTTATTCTATCTGCATAACATTAGTCTGAATCAATCTGTACATTTAGGGTCTCGTTGAAGGAGTCTCCAAAATGTCTCCCAAGCCCAAGGTCTCAAGAGAAAAAAAAAAAGAAAAATCCCAAAACAATTGTAAAAAAAAATGTATATGCACAAAAGTACACATTTATGATTTAAAAGAGGAGAATAAATACCCACAACCATTAATTAACTTACGTTATAAGTCGGGATTTTCCCTTCTTGACTTCATTCGCAGGCAACAGCTCCATTTCAGATTCCAAAACTCCACCTGGGTAATCGCTTGGTTGACTGGAATCATTGGTTGCATTCGGTAAACTCTTGGAGGGTTTGAAGGGATCAACGGAATCATCAAACTGATCAGGATGAAAATTATAGGAACCTTTCGGGAGAGGTGGGGATTTTGGAACATTGGCACTTCCACCAAAAGGGTTGAAATTTGGATCGTCCCATTGACTGGGGTCAAAGTTGTAGGAAGCTTTAGGGAGAGGCACATCGTTCAAGTCTGTGGATGAAGATGGAGCTTTTGCCACATTTTCCACACCAACAGTTTTACTAACTGAGTCTTTCGGTCGTCTGGTCGCTAATTTACTAACTGGCTTTTTGCCCAATTTCTTTGGGATGGGTTTCTTCACCTCTACATTTTCTGTACCATCTGTGAAATCAAATTCCAGTTTTAGTGCTGGTCCTTTAGAGAGTTCAGACACCTCTGCTCCTGCTGAAATGTTTCTCTCAGTGTCTGGAAAAGCAGGGATATTACTGGATGCAGAAGGGGAATTTTGTACCTTGTGGCCCCCAGACATGAACGGGTTAATATCATCTTTAAACTCATCAGGATTAAAGTTATAGTGGCCATTAGGAATAGGTTCAACTGGACCAATACTTTCCATCTCCACTTTCTTCTTAAGCCCAGCTGGCTTTACATTTTTGGGAACAGACTCCAAAGGGAAAGTGTCAACTTTTGTGGTGGTGTCTGCTGCCTTTGCGTGAAGATCTGCCTCTGAATCAGTCATATCTTCAGGTACGTTTAATGACAAACCTATGCTCTTGCTGGAAACCTGTGTATAATCTGGATCAATTGTCTCATTAAATGATACAGGGATGGCCTTGGTCTCTGAAGAAAAGTTTGTCAGTGTTGATGTTTGTCCACAGTCCTCTTCAGTGTTTTCTTTGCCGTTCAGTTGAGTAATTTCAAGAGGCTGCATTTCGTCCTCTTTTGAAGTAGGGGTCCTCTGTAGGAAATCCCTTTGAGTGACGCCATCTACAGGTTGATCAGCATCTTCATGCCACTCTAGAATAAGGGGTAATGAAATTGCATTAATACTCCAGCTCTATGTGTTTTAATATTTTTAATACAATTATTACACATTGGGAATTGAACTTATTTAGATAACAAGGGGGTTCTGCTATGTAAGGCTTCTTAAAATCAGAAACCAAAACTAACAAATTCTGTGTTCAAGATTGACATGCAGAATAAACTCAGCAAAGGAGACCGAAACATGAAACGAGCATTGGCAATGCCAATAGGCCTGGCTTGTGAATGAAAATGCATTTTGTCTCATTAATGGGAATAGGCACGCAATAAATCACCATAGATGCACTCTCTCATTCATCTTTGCACTCATGTATTCATTCATCCATTCACTGACTCATTTTTGCATTCACCCTCTCACACGACCAAAAGGAAGCACACACAAACTCAACAAAATGTGCAAGATAAATTAAAAGAATACAAGTAAAAGAAAGAAAACATGCTGTTGTCTAAGCATGACAGAACTATGCTTGCAATAGCAAGACATAACATTACGCTAGGTGTCCGTATTGCAGTGGAATTGTACATAGTATATCATTATATCAGTATATCAAAGCGCCAAGACACGCAAGGGTATACGCTGCGCTATATAAATTATAATAACATAACATAACATAACATTTAAAGTTCCAGCATGAGCACCACGTTTAGAACTAACAAATTGACCATCTTACAATTGTAAAACATTGCTACACTATGGACAACAGCATTCCATAATGGCGTTCTGGCTTAGAAGAAGTGGCCATGAAGGATATCGCAAACTGCAGTTGAAATGAGCAGCAAGCAAGATGACAATTAGTACTGCCCTGTGAGCTGTAATATACACTTAATTTAAAAAAAATTAGGTGAAGTAAAGAATTAAAAGAGAACTATAAAATAAGGAAATTGAAAAAGAAAGGACCGGACAATCAGTCCTAACACAAACACACTCATTTTTAGATAGATTTACACATGTGATCAGAAAACATATTTTACAGGACAGGAGAGTCAATGATGTGGATTGAACCATTACCGCATTCAGTACACTGCCATGGTAGGAAGTACTATGGCTGTGATGTTATTATATGGTTCACGTATGATACAGTCACTTTTTTATCATCAGGCAAACACATTAAAAATGTATTTGGGGTAATAGTATAGGTATGTTATGTATCAGGAGTTTAAAATTTTAACAAAATTGATTTTGATTCGTAGAATGACGCACAATTACTGTATCATTCCCAAATGTATGCACAATCTTTCTTTTATGTTTATGTTGCTCTGTAACTTAATAAATGAAGTAACTTAATAAATGAAGTAATTTATAACGATGCACTGATCAGGATGAGCAATATATAATATTTAATTTACAATTACTCCGAAATTATTTGAATAATGATGTATGATTTACGTTCTGTGGTCCATCAGGTTCGTTATGCACTGTTTAGGTGTTTTTCTAGAATGAACGAGTAGTCTGTTATCTATGTTATTTGTATATATACGTTTAGCCACTCACAATGAAATGTGTGATCAAGAACCGAATGGGTGGAAACGCATCATGTTCTCTGACACAAATAAATACATTTTGAGGAGTTATCAGCTTTCTGGTGTGGCTTACATCTTTCCTGTGCAACACAGATATGGAAAACCTGATGGCTTATCACTGCGGGGAACTGTAATCCTGCTGTGTATGTCCCAGTCATCTGAGCACGGAGTACTTTTGATCTCTGATGTATTGTTTGGAAAAATATAAATACATCCGATATGAAAAGGGAGTACTTTTGATCTCTGATGTAGTGTTTGGAAAAATATAAATACACCCGAGATGAAAAGGACTCCCATTTCATTGTAAGTGGCTAAACATGTATATAAACAAACAACATATATAACAGACTACTCGTCCATTCTAGAAAACCACAAACAGTGCATAATGAACCTGATCCTGGCACACAGCTAAGACTATCAGGTCATCTGAAGAGATTCTAGCAAGAATTATTAAAGTGCAAATCTTCTACCCCCAAGGTTTGTCAAAGTGGCTAGCCAACATCAAATTATTCCCTACCAATGTAATCTGTGAGATTTCATGTAACACCTGACTGCAGACTTTAAAGTGGTGCAACACAAACCACCCTTAAAGGGCTATTGGTTTTAACATATGTGTTACATATCAAATAAATGAAGCCTGCTACCTTTGTCATAAATTTTTGTAATAAACAGATTAGACTAATGGAATCTGAAATACCATTTGCTAGAGAACAAATCAGACCTATAGATGTTATCATTGGCTTATCACCATAACCATCTCAGGCCTACTGTTTTGAGCTTACGCCATCCCACAAGGCAACAATCAGGTATACATTCATAAAGTTACAAATGTATGCAAAATTACAGTTGGCAAAAAGAAAAAAAACTATCTCTCCTAAGAGGGTCTAACAATGATTCTCACAGTGCAAACTTTCAGGTAACCAACACCAAAATCACTGCCTACCACGGTAATATGTGAGATCCAAGTAACAAAATACATATCTGTAGGCTTTAATATAGAGTAATAACCATCCACCCTTAAATGCCTAGAGATTTCTCCTTCCTTCCTCCCCTCCCCCCCTTCCTCTCTTCCCTCCTGCCCCGTCCTGGAGCCCTCCCACCTGCTGGCAATCGGAACAGACACACAGTTTATAGTAGCATAGTTCTTTATTGTGGGTGTTTTTTGTTTGTTTGTTTGTTTTTTTCTTCTTTATATCACAGATTTCGCTTTTATTATATAATAGTTGATACTATAATCAAAATTATGTGCGTAGACTTGTCTATACATGTATTCAACGTACTCATGGTTGATTCCACCCACATAGAGTGTATATATACATCTATACCTTGTAACGGACATCCTTATAGATTTACTGTCAGACAAGTTCTTAAGGTGTACGCAAATGTGTTGCTAAGTATGTACACAGACTATTTTGGATTTATAACGCTGTAACACGAACTGTATCAAAACTGAAAACTTAATAATATTCTGTGTTAAAAAAAAAAAATGCCTAGAGATTTTAACATATGCTTTTCACAGTTAATATGTCGGACCTACTGCACTCATCTTAGAATTTCATAACACAAGATCAGGCCTATAAGCTTTATCATTGGCTTCAACCCTGCTGTATTGGGCATAAACCATGAGGCATACCATAGTAAAATAACATACATACCACATTACAGTCCTGAAAACAATATAAAATCATTCCTTTTTTTTTTTTTGCAGATTTATATAGCGCGAACTCGGCCCGAAGGGATTGGAGCGCTTTACATGAGCACCAGTTACGTTACACAAGGACACATTCATTTTTTGGTAGGCACTGGGAGATTAAGTGATTTGCCCAGAATTACAGGATGTGGAGTCAATCAGAGGCTCGAACCTTGGTTTCCCAGCTCCAAAGTTGGCAGCTCTAGCCGTGAGACCACATCCTCTCCCAATTCCTTATATAGTCTAATGAAAATTTACACTGTCCAAATTTTCTATCCCCACAGTTTGTTCAGGGGTGTCACCAACATCACTACCCCTTGACTACTAGAATAATCTGTGAGATTCCATGGAATAAAATACCTGCCCACTGACTTTAGCACAGTTTAATATCAATCCACTCTTAAAATCCCATTGCCTTTAACACATGATTTTCACAATAAACAAGTCAGGCCTACTTGCTTTGTCATAACTTTTAATTCTAAACAGATCACACCTAAGGAATTCAATATAACATTTCTCAGTGAACCAGTGGGACTTATAGTAGTTTCCATTTGCTTTGCACTATAGACAAAGGCCTACTGAAGTGCGGCTAAACTGGCAACTATCATGCATACAGGTATAATATTGCAAATATGCATAAAATAATAGTTGGCAAAGCAATCTACAAACCCTCTCAATAGGGCCTAACAAGTATCATTACAGAGAAATTCTTCTACTCCCAGGGTTTGCCACAGGGAGTAGCGAACAACAAAATCCTTGCCAACTGTGTAATCTGTGAAATATATGTAGACAGCCTGTAACATAGTATGGTAACAATTCGAGGCCTATAGACTAGAACGATTGATTTCACAATAAATAAGCCAGCCCTTCTGCCTTTGTCATAAGTTTTCATAATAAAAATACCGGACCTATAGAATCTGGAAAAACTTTCCCAGTGCACCAGTCAGGCCTATCGCTGTTATTGTTGGCTTATCACCATAACAAACTCAAGCTTATTGTTTTGAGCATATGCTTTCCACAAGGCAACCATCAGGCACACAGTCAAAAAACTGTAAAGATATACAAATTAAGTTGGCTAAGCAAAACACCATCTCTCTAAGAGGGCCAAACAAGTATTCTTCTATATCAACTTTGTCACCGGGGTTACCAACAACGAAACTCTTGCATACTTTCATTCAGAGTAAGAACAATCCACCCTTAAATGGATTGATGTAAGCGTGTTTTTTTTTACAATAAATATGCCAGGCCTGCTGTGTTTATCATAACATTTCATAATAAACTGATCAGGCCTACATCCAAGATCACTGATTTGCCACCATAACCAACTCGGGCCTGCTGTATTGAGAATAAGCTTTGCCACACGCCAAAAATTGCAACACAAGCACTTCTTTTCAGTGGAAGCACACAACTTCGGCCCAATCAAATACTGTACTCGGGGTAATCAACAAGTGGGTGAAGGTTCACCTCTTGCTCATTAATACTCTAAAATATTATTTTTTGGGTTGATCACATTAGGTCTGGCAATAGCTGCGCTGTGAGGTAAGCCCTAAAAAGGGAGTTGTTGAAAGGCACAAACATTAAGACAGGGAGGCATGGACTTTGGGACACTGGGACACGGGAACACAGACTCAGAGAGGAGACACAGGGTGAAAGAGACAACCCTCAACATGGAGACGCTACTCCGGCTTCTAATACAAATAGAGCAATCAGCACCAAGAGGCCTTGGCACTGAGATTTCTTAGCATAACAACATGTAGCATGTGCTGTTTGAATGAAAACGTGCCTGAGAACGACAGCCAAGGACTAAGCAAGTTCATATACTACATAGTCCAGAAAGGATGTCAACCTTTTTTGGCAATTAATTTCACTGAGCTTGCCCTCACTGTAATAAAACTTGACAGGGATCTGCACTGCTCACTGAACAAAGAGAAATGACACATTTAATAAAGCACTTTCTTGAAAGAGCTCCCTTTTGTTGACCCGGTTATGGTTCTGCCCCTCACCAGGAGGGAAAGAGCTTGAATAGCAAGAGAGGAGACTACCAGCGAGAGAAGCAGTGCAACAATTCCCGGAAGTGAAAAAATCCTGGCTGTTCCCAGGGCAGAAAGCTTCTATGCAAGAAAACTGTAATGACATGGGTTAATGCAGCCGCAGAAAAATAACTTGAATAAGATTAAATAGAAGTCTGAAGTAGAAAGAATACATGTCTCTAATGTTTAATTTGTAAACATAAATGAATAAAACTAACTGTAGAAACCCCAAGTTTTTCTTAGACTCATGCCATCTGTGCTGCTGAATGCCAAGGTTCCCAAACACCAAGGACACCAGTACTGATTGCATCTCATGCTTTTCTTCCACCACCCTGACCTCCCTGAGTTTCCATCTCACTCTTGCAGGTTCCTTTTCATCTCTGTATCCCCCATTTGCCACAGTGTTTCTATCTTTCTCTTCCTCCTTTCTCTCTTTGCTGCCTTTATGTTTCATGCTATGTGACAATGGCCGATAATGAAAAAGAAATTCCAGTTTCCAAAAAAATGAGTTTGTTCTCCTCCCCACCAGGGGAAGGCATCTCATTTATTACCAGCAATGGCCAAACGCGCCAAGCTTAAGTACTATTTTAAGAATATATTAAACTCCAAAATTCATTTTGGTTGGGAATAAAATAAGATTGTGGATACAACTAAATATATACTGTAACTATATAACTAAAAATACTCATGGAAAATATTCAAGTCTACAGTATGCCCATTAGTGTAGTACTCAGTATGCTCAGCTGTGCCGATGAAAGAAAATATCGTACATCTGTATCCAAGAGATGGCACAATCGTATCCGGGGTCATGGTAGACGATACAACTTAAAACCAGGATGAACATTCTCATCAGGACCTCTCCCCATGCAGGCTCTCCAGGCATGTCCGCGGTTCGGCAGTGCACATGCTTCTCCTGTTCCAAGCTCTCTGCAGCTCACTCACATAGTAAGTAGATCCTTGGCTTTGGCAGCAAAAGAGGTGGACATTCAAATGCAACTTTATTTCCATGGGGATCTTCCAAAGAGTTTTGTCAGGGGCATAAAAACGGACAGGTTTTAAATATTAAGCTGTACTGTAAGTGGTGTTGGGTCACTGGTGAGAAATATGTCATTTCATATTGATGACAGAGGTGTTTGCAAAACTGTATTTATCTGGCAACTTTCTGATAATGTGGCAAACCTTTTTTTACCATCATGTTGTTGCGAAGCTGGTCGCCTAGGGAAAATGTCTATTTATCACAAACCAATGTTTTTTGGGAAACATTTCAGCATTTTTTTGCATAAATAATATACCACAGACTTCGGGGATGTTTTCGCGTAAAATACTTCCTTTTGTGGTATTTTGCACTCGATATATATATATATATATATATATATATATATTAGAAAAGTTTTCTAATTTTTTGCAGTTTTTGAAAAAATATAACAGAAGGTTGATGAAACTCAGCTTTACAAAATTCACATGTGATTGATTAAACATATACTATGGAGAAACAAAGCAAGGAGTTAAAAACTAGGTACACTTTTTGCTTGTGGTTAACAAACAATTCATAAGTTAGAAATTCTGGAAATCACATGCAGTAGAAACAAAATGGTTTGTCACCTGTAGGAGCAGTTTTGCAGCTTGAAGAATTTTCTGGATTCACATGCTGTGCATTATTCTGCCACCTAGTGGTTGGGTCCAGAATTCTCCATTGTACTAGTAGTCCTTTTTCTATTTTCTCTCTCTTTTTTGGCTGGACATCGACTGTACCACCATTTGGTACCTAATCTAGCCTTTCCTGATGCCATACACCTTCTCAGAAGCTCTCACGCATGGTCGCCATCTTCAGATATTTGGGGTTTTTGTTGTTGTTGCTCACTCATCTTTTGTGGAGGCGGGTGAGTCACCTGTGAATCCAGAAAAATCTTCAAGCAGCAGGTAACAAACTATTTCCTTTGGCTGCGTGAATATTTTCTTGATTCACATGCTTTGCATAGATTTTGTAGCGTTTTTTTTTTTATCCCTCTGGTGTTTGGGATGAAGATGGGCTCGGGCTTGCAAATAAATGTTTTAATATCTTTTGTCCCACTTGAGCTTCCATGTTCATTTGTATGTTTATGCAATAGTGCTTTGTGAACATGTGCACTGATGACCAAGTAGCTGCCATGCAAATATCCTGCAATGGTATATTTGCCAGGATGGCTATCGTTGTTCTTTTTTTGCGAGTGGAGTGTGCATTGGGCTTGGTTTGTAGTTGTATTACCACTGTTCCGTGATACATTTGAATTCTTTCTGTGATCCATCTATAGATGGTATACTTTGTAATGGGATTTCCCATGTTATTGTGTGAAAGTGACACAAACAGCTGATTTCCCCTTCTGATTGGTTTTGTTTTCTCTATATAATACATGATCACTCTTCTGGCATCTACTGTGTGTAACACTCTTTCAGCTTTAGTTTTTGGTTCCTGGAAGATGCGTGGTATTTAAATTGATTGGTTTATGTGGAAATGTGAGATGACCTTGTGAAAGGCAGCGAGTCTTCTAAGACCCTCAATGCTGCCCGGTGCAGGGTTCCACCTCTAATTCACTTTGGGTTCGCTATCAAAATAATGAGGCAAGCGATGGAAACTGGAAGACAAGAAAAAGGTTTATTTCTCATGAGGAGATCATGTCAACTGCAGACACCGGGATGTCTGAGGGAAGTGTTCTGCTGATACTCCTTTGGCTCTTCCTTTTATACAGGTTTGACACAATGCATTGGTTTCATCAACATGGTTACACAAGCTTGGGGTCCCCGCCCGGGCAGGTTGTCACACAAGCCCAACAGTAATTCTCTTCCTACCCAGGTCAAACAGACAATCTTATCTTGCAGCTGGACCTTGCTTCAGGGTCTAAAACATGTGAGACCGGCCAGATCTAAGAGTCCGTTCTGTTGATAAAAACAGGTCCCATTGTTGGTAACAACAAGTCTTGCTGTTTGCAGTGCAATAAATCATGTTGCAAGAGTCTTTTTGGTGTTTGGAACCTGTTTGTGTAACTAGGTGCAGTGAGGGGTAGAGTGTCCAAAGGTTTGCCTGAAAACAGAGATGAGAGGAAAAACGAGTTTGTGGCAGCAAGTGGCGCTGAGGTTTGTTGCGGCAAATAGAGTTTATAGCCCCAGCACACGTACCAGGTCGGTCAGAGGGATGCTAGTAAGGGCAGGGTGAAACAAAGGTGACCAACAGAGTACAAAATGGCTGTGATAGATTAAAATGACTGCAACTTATGTGCACATAGAATTCCACCAGACAAGATGGCGCAGGTAATGTTCATGATTGTCGTTTTGCTTTTAACAGTGGCCCCTTTGAACATAACTAGCCAGCTTGTTAGTCTATTTCGATCTCCATAATGTCCTGTATCTCTTGATCATACATTACTCTCATTTTTGTTAGCTAAGAGTCCATAGTCTTAGGGTGCAAGGTAGTTATGCAAAGAGAACACAAAGGTGGTATACAGTGTATACCTAAACAACAATCACATATTGTCAATACTGGGACCAAGAGAATCATTGATATTTTCCAACCCCACTCCTTCAAGATGCCCCAAAGCCAACTTCCAATTGTCCAAGTCTCTGATCCTTGATGAATTTCTGAAGATAGTCTATGGAGATGTTCGATTGCTTCATAGACAGAAGGTGAATTATCAGGAATGTATACACAGCAGCTGGCACCTATGATGAGGCATGCTCCTCCACGGTCCGCTAGTACCACGTCCAGGACCATGCAATTTTGCAGGGTAACCAGACGGATCGCTTGGAGCTCAGCAGTGTTGTTGGTGAGGATGCCAGCAGTGACGTTCAGGGCGGTCTCTACCGCTTGGGACAGATGTCTGATGGCTCGGCTGTTTGCCATCGGACCCCATAGCGGGATGAGCCCTTTTGCTGCGTCGAGGAACTGTGATGAGGCAGAGTCTGCTTGATCAATGTCTTTAGAACGCTTTTCTCGATGATGCTCTGCAGGGGCTGTGTAGGTTGGTGGCAAAACAAAGGCGATGTAGCACGTGCCCCCAGTTTCTTGGGAGCCAGGTGTAGGCTTTGGTTCCACAAACAAGGTACATATTGGGTGATGCAACAAGCGCTGGGGGTTGGCAGTGTTCAAAGTCCTTACAATGCTACAGGAGCTGTGACCCACATTCTTAGTCCCACGGCCTTCAATGCATACAAGGTCAGAGACGTTCACCACAGATAGGGCCACAGTCAGTGTTGCAGCAGTTCTTTTCTTCAGGTAGGAAAATGTGGCTCTGTTAGGATTATTGAACACTTGCATTTCCACTCGTTCTTTGGAGGGGACATTAATCTGGAATGTCGCATTGAAGGTGTGAGGGCAGAAGGGGGCGGCTGTCCTTCCTGTTTTGTTTCGCCAGAACTCGTTGTAGAACTGGGCGATTGTTCCGTCGGAAGTGGCAATGTCTTTGTAACTTTCTTGTAGGAGCATTATCCAGGCAAGGCAAGATCCGTGAATAGAAAAGGGCGAAGGGATGAAAGGGATGGAATGTTCAGTGGCATGTGGTAATAGCCCACAGACCCAACAGTTGGTAGCATTGGTGGCAAGATTGTGCTGGAAAGAATTATTCCAGAATTCTTTGCGTCGTTCTCGGAGATGTGGCGGTTGTGATACCAGGTAGTGTTCTTTCTTGGTGGTTGGTTGCATGGTGGGTGACAATGTTCTGTATGCAGGTGCATTCTCTTCAATGATCCAGAGTGCGACCATTAGCAGGAGACAGGTGAGAAATGCGGCTACAAGTGCAATTGTCTTTGTGCTGTGCAGGTTAGCAGTCTTGGTGTCTTTGCGGTGGTTTTGCAGGTGTTCAGTTTCTTCCATCATCTTCGAGGAGCTCAACAACTGTTAGGACCACAGACTTTGTCTGGCGCTTTCCTGGTAGCGTTGTTTGACTGTGCTACTGATCTGAGACCTTGACTTAGTTAGCGGCCTGGTCGTTGCAGCCCCCTCCTTTCGTCGATCTTAGGTTGTACCCTTTCCTGGATGGCACCGTGGGGTCGGGAAATTCTGATAGTTTGAGGGTGTCTTCTTGTGGGTAGCAACTCAGAGCTGGTCGGTCTCTCGCGAGTACTTCCTCTTGCACCTCCACCCCTTCACAGGTTGCCAGGGTTGGAGGGACTCGTTTGCAATGATGAGCGTGCAGCCAGTTTCGTTTCCCTTCCACTCGGAGGGCAGTTCGGGTGGTGATCAGGACTTGCCAGGGGCCCGTCCACCTAGGCTCCAGATTCTTCGTTCTTTGGAAGTTGCGAATCAATACATGGTCGCCTGGCTTTATTTCATGTCCCGGGCCCCTGGATACGTCAGGCAAGGCTTGATGCACCTGTTGGTGGATAATTGTTAGCTTGTTTGTCAATTTATGCAAGTAATCCGACATTAATATGTTCGGGACATCGTTAATGGAGGTGGGTCTTGGTGCCGCCCAAATGCTCATAGGCCTGCCGAAGACCACCTCATACGGGGTCAGTCGGTGTTTGGTTGGGGTGGAACGCATCGATAATGCCAATGGGAGGGCGTCGGGCCATTTCAACCCAGTCGTGACAACTATTTTGGCTAGTTTTAGTTTCAACGTTGCATTGTGTCTCTCTACCAGGCCCGCTGATTGGGGGTGGAAGACGGCATGGAACTTTTGTTTTACCCCCAACCCTCTCAGTATGTTCTGTATCACCTCGGCTACAAAGTGGGGGACGTTGTCGCTCCATAAAATTCTGCAAAGGCCGTATCGGGGGAAGAATTCTTTCTGCAATACTTTTGCAGTGGCTAAGGCGGTATTGTCGCGGGTGGGATATGCCTCCACCCATTTGCTAAAGCGCACACAACCACCAGGACATATTTTAGACCAAGGCATCTCTCTAGTTGAATGTAATCCATTTGAAGGATTTCAAAGGGTGGTCAGGGACTCCAAACCCTCCCCGTGGTACTACTGTCCCCTTCCCTGGGTTGTGTTGTAGGCAGACTATACATTGTTGTACTAGGCGTTTTGCAGATTCTGCTATCTTGACGTTATGCCATACTCTGGTGATTAGTTCAATCATGGGGGTGGAGCCTATGTGTGCTGGTAAATGTGCCATGGTCAATATGGGGATGAGGTAGGCATTGGGTAACAGCCATTTATTTCCGTCTTTAGTTCTCCAGCAATCTTCCTCATCTTTTAGTCCCACCTTTTCCCACTCGGTCAATTCGTCTTGTGTGCCTGTAGTCTGTATGTCCCTTACAGTGGTCCTAGCGTCAGTCCATCGTTCAGCTTGTGACCTGGTCACATACATTCGTGTCGTAGTTCTGTCTCCTGCCGTGGCTCGGGCAGTAACGTCTGCTAGTGCATTTCCCTGTCCAATGAGATCAGTCACTTTCCTATGTGCTTGGCATTTTATCACTGCTAACTTCTTGGGGAGGAGGACTGCTTGCGTCAAGGTGGAGACTAAATCTCCATGCAGGATGGGTGTACCGTGTGAAGTCAGGAACCCTCTTTCTTTCCATAAGATCCCAAAATGGTGAACCACCCCGAAGGCATATTGGCTGTCGGTGTATATGTTAACTGTTGTGTCAGTCGCTAAGATACATGCTCGTGTGAGGGCAATGAGTTCTGCAGCCTGGGCTGAACGTTGGGGAATACGGGCTGTTTCCAGAACGGTTTGGGCTGTGGTGACAGCGTATGCAGCTGAGGTGGTGCCGTCGGGGAGTTTGATGCACGAACCATCCACCCATAGTTCTCCATCTGGTTCTAGAAAGGCGGTGTCTCTGAGATCTATTCTACTCTTTGTTTGTTCATCGGTTAGTGTCACACAGTCGTGTAGTGGAGTCACGCTAGGATCATTTTTGGGTAGGGGTAACAGTGTGGCTGGATTGAGGGTGGTGCATCGCTTTAGGGTAATGTGCGGTGCTAGCAGGGTCAACTCATATCCTGTCAGTCGGGCGCTAGTCAAGTGTTGGGTTTTGGTCTGGTTTAGTAGTGTCGACTGCATGGGGTACTAAAACAGTGACTGGATTGGAGAGTACTATTCCTTCGCTCTGGCGTATCGATACTGCTGCAGCTGCCACAGCGCGCAGGCATGCTGGCAGCGCTCTGGCTACTGGATCGAGGGTGGCAGAGAAATATGCACAAGGGCGTTGTTTGTGACCAATTGATTGTGTTAGGACAGACAATGCACATCCTTCCCTCTCGTGCGTGTAGAGGAAGAATGGTTTGGAGTAATCCGGGGTTCCTAGGACAGGAGCTGAACAAAGGGCATTGCGTAGTTCTTTAAAGGCTGACTGGCATTCGGGGGTCCAGGGGAGAGGTGAGGGGATGTCTTTAGCTAGGAGGGAGAGAAGGGGTTTGACTATGAGGCTAAAGTTCGGTAACCACTGTCGGCAAAATGAAGTGAGACCTATCAAAGAGCGGACTTGTTTCTGATCTTTGGGGACAGGGGTGTCTAGAATTGTCTGGATCCTGTCAGGCGTGAGTTTCCTCCCTTCTTTGGATAAAAGGTGACCCAAATAGGTCACTTGTGATTTACAGAACTGCAATTTCTTTCGGAGACCTTGTGACCATTCTCAGCAAGAAAATGGAGTAGTTTGATGGTGGCTGTGACGGCTATTGGTATGGTGTCCGCTGCTAGAAGGATGTCGTCTACATATTGTATTAGTGCCACTCCATCTGGCAATTGTATGGTGTCCAACTGTCTTTTAAGCGCCTGGCTATAGATGCTTGGGCTCTCAGTGTACCCCTGAGGTGCTCTGCAAAATCTGTACGAACGGGAGTTTAGGGTGAATCCAAATAGATAGCGGCTGTCCTTGTGTATAGGTATGGAAAAGAATGCGTTTTTAGGTCAATTACAGTGAAGGTGGTGGCAGTGGAGGGGATTAAAGTCAAAATTGTCGTGATGTCGGAAACTACTGGGTATTGTGGCACTACGATTTTGTTTATCTCCCGCAGGTCAATGATGAAGCGGTAGGCTTTTCCGTCTCCCTCTCCCTGTCTCTTTACAATCGGTAGTATGGGACTGTTACAAACGTTGTTCACTACTTCCTCTACCACCCCTGCCTCTACCAAAGAGTGTATGATCTCTGTCAGTGCCTTCTCACCCTCTGGCGATATTTTGTACTGCGGTACTTTCGGTAGGGTTGCGTCCTGTCGTATTGTTACGTGTACTGGGTCAATCATCATTCGTCCTACGTCTGAATCAGCCCTAGCCCATAAGTGTGATGGCAAAGTGTCCAGTAGGGATGCGTCAGTCTCGGAGATGGGAAACATGTGCTGAGAAGGGTTCCCTCTATGGGGCTGGGGGTTGTCATACAGGACGGCACGCACTCTGTCTGGTGAGCATCTGATAGTCGCATGGAAGTGTTTCAAAAGGTCGAGACCCATAATGGCGTCTGGGGTGTTGGAAGAGAGGAGGAATGTCGTTTCGACGCTATTGTTGTCAAGGTTAAAAGGGATCGGTCGGGACAAAGGGTTGGTGGAGGGCGTACCGTCAAATCCTATTGAGGTCACATGTGAGCCTGACAAGGGTGCCCTTGGAATCAGTCGTTTGGATAGTGCACTACGTGTTGCTCCCGTGTCTACCAGAAATGGCGACTTTGTGCCCAGGACCTCAGCGGTAACATAAGGGCCTTGCTGATCAACATAGAGCTCGACTGGATCCCTCCCTTGCCCCTGGCTGTCCTATGCAAAGTCGTACGTATTGTCATAATCTGTCTGTTGGTACTGATTCTGTTTGGGATGGTCAAATGTGTTCACTCTTCCTGGCCTTTCCTCGCTTGCTTCACTCGCGTACCCTCTCCTACGTCCTCTTCCTCTCTGTCCACTTGCTATTTCCCTCGCCCTCTGCCCCTACCAGCTCCTAACAAAGCCGGGCATTGGGTTTTCCAGTGTCCATATTCTTTGCAAAATGCACATTGATCCTGTCCTAGGTCTTGGCGTCCTACATATGATGTCGATGAATTGTTTCTAGGTGGCTGTACTCTAGGGTATTCTGCTGGTATCCTCCCCTATATTGCTCCCTTCCTGTATTCGCCCCCTGGAGTTGTGCTACCATTACCCTTTCCTTCAAGTCCTTCTTTTTCCTTTCTGTAGCCCTGTCATTTTCGTTTCTCTGATGCTCATAGTACTGGGCCATTTGGAGAATGGCCGCCGGTTTAGATGCTGCCCAACTACTTTCGCTGGCTTGTAATTTCTGGGATACATCTGGCAGTAGTCCTTTGACATAGTTCTGCACAAATAAGTGGTGTCCGGTTGCGGTGGACATGTCTTGTCCACTGTAATCGGAGAACACAGTTTCAAATCTGGAGAAATACTCTGAGACATCCTCTTGTGGTTTCTGGCGGCACGCGGTTACTATGGACCAGTCTATCTTTTCTCTGGGATCAGCGTTTTCACTTTCTGCTCTATTTTGTCAGGGAGGTCCAATATTGCTTTAACCGGTTTTTGACCAGGGTTCCGCTGTTTATCTAGTGTGTTGAGTTGTTCCCAGGTATGACCAAGCAGTTCCGTATGGTCTATTTTCCTAATCTGTTTCCACACATCTGCTGGCAAACATAACCCGAAGAACAAGTCTATGTCGGCAAGTGTCATTATTGTTGATCCCAGAGCGGTACCTAGCTCGGTGCAAAAGGCGGTGGGGTTCTTTCGTAAATCCGGTAAAGATTTACGGAACGTCAAAATGTCCTTTCTGTCCCATGGTTGATACACCCAATTGTAGACCACCCTTCCTCTAGCGTCTTGATGGTTCATATCGTCATGAGTCCCTTGTCCTCTAGGAGGTACCCAATAAGGGGCAGCTTCTTTTATCGGCATCATGCTATCTGGTTTTTCCACCGGGGGTCCTGCTATCTTAGATGTCCTGTCCTTATCTATCCGTCCTTGTTCCACGAGGTGACGGAATACCTCCAGTGTGGATGAAAAGAGTTCTGTAACATCGTTGTCGCCTTCATCTCCGGTGTCTACCTTCCTATAGAGAGCCACTAGCCGCTCGGGCCCTACATCTTGGTACTTCTCTTCATATGCAGTAAGAGTGTGGTAACAGAGACGTACAATAAAGTATCGTTTGCGGTTTTCAACATAGCAGTTGCATATGTCAGTTACATACTCTTCTGCCTCCTTCCTATCTATGAGGGATTTAACTATTTTATCAATGCCTGCTCGCTCATTTTTACTTAATCGCGGGACCCTGGGCGCTCCTTTTTCTTTTGATCCTACCTCTACTACTGTATCCTTTGATGAGGCATTTGGTGTGGGTGACTCGGTGGGAGCAGAGGCGGTGGAGACTGAGGCGATCGTGCCATCTCCGGCTATACTTTGGTGGTCCTGGCGTTGTACTACGGGATGAGTAGGGGCGTAAGTAGGTGGCATGTATATGATTGGGGACCTAACAATAAATCATCATCTACCCTTTGTTTTGCTGGTAACTTGGGGTAAAGAGTCGAGGGCGTTCTAACAGGGCATTGACCTGATATTTTTGATTCCTGTTCCTTTTTATCGATTTCCTTTTCTTTTAGTTTTTCTTCTAATCTTTTACAGGCTTGGTAAGCTGATTTTCGCGTTTCTTTATCTTGTCTAGTTTCGTCCCTTTTCTTTCTTTGAGCTGCTTCTTTTTCGCCATAAACCAAAACTGTCAAACATGGCTGGTCTAGTTTTCTTTTTGTGGAGAGCTAATTCTAACGTTTCTATTTTAGCGGGATCGAAAGATCCCGTCAGTGGCCACTGATTTACCCGGTCCTTCCTAGTGTATTTATGCCATAGTTTGCTATAAGCTACGGTGGCTAATCCATACTTTACGTACATGTCCTTGTTAGGGGTGCCTTCCGGCGGTGCCGGCTGACTGACCTCTAACGAACGGTCTGGTCCAAAACAATTACAATCAAACAATCTAGAGAAAACAGGCATGACGTATTTATCGGTCAAAAATGAATATCTCAATCAATCAATTTAGACAATAAGTCTGCACTACCTGTCCTTCGCTGCCTGCAAAGAGAGAGAATATTCCTATTCTTCGTTGTTTGCAAGCAGGGAAATGTCGTAAATAACTCAATATCAAAAAAGGAATACTAGTATTTCAATCAAACTATTCAATCAATCAATCAATTTAAGTCGCTTTTTCACGACCTTACCCGGACCGTATGGACGGTTCTTCGTCTTCCCCTTCCAGCGCCTGGTTGTCCTCTCACTCCAACAATCAATGCGGCGTTCCTCTAAGGTCCCAGTCAGGACCGCAGGTCACTCGCGAGAGGTCCGTTCGGAACCGGTGAAGTTCAGTCGATCGGCAGCCAGACAAGGGTCTTCTCAGGCAGGTATACCCCAATCGTTTAGTCGTTCACTCCGTCGTTAGGACCTCTCTACCGGACCCAAGCGTCGCTGATGGGCCCCCACGTTTGGGCGCCAATTTGTGAAAGGCAGCTAGTCTTCTAAGACCCTCAATGCTGCCCGGTGCAGGGTTCCACCTCTAATTCACTTTGGGTTCGCTATCAAAATAATGAGGCAAGCGCTGGAAACTGGAAGACAAGAAAAAGGTTTATTTCTCATGAGGAGATCACGTCAACTGCAGACACTGGGATGTCTGAGGGAGGTGTTCTGCTGATAACTCCTTTGGCTCTTCCTTTTATACAGGTTTGACACAATGCATTGGTTTCATCAACATGGTTACACAAGCTTGGGGTCCCCGCCCGGGCAGGTTGTCACACAAGCCCAACAGTAATTCTCTTCCTACCCAGGTCAAACAGACAATCTTATCTTGCAGCTGGACCTTGCTTCAGGGTCTAAAACATGTGAGACCGGCCAGATCTAAGAGTCCGTTCTGTTGATAAAAACAGGTCCCATTGTTGGTAACAACAAGTCTTGCTGTTTGCAGTGCAATAAATCATGTTGCAAGAGTCTTTTTGGTGTTTGGAACCTGTTTGTGTAACTAGGTGCAGTGAGGGGTAGAGTGTCCAAAGGTTTGCCTGAAAACAGAGATGAGAGGAAAACGAGTTTGTGGCAGCAAGTGGCGCTGAGGTTTGTTGCGGCAAATAGAGTTTATAGCCCCCAGCACACGTACCAGGTCGGTCAGAGGGTCAGAGGGATGCTAGTAAGGGCAGGGTGAAACAAAGGTGACCAACAGAGTACAAAATGGCTGTGATAGATTAAAATGACTGCAACTTATGTGCACATAGAATTCCACCAGACAAGATGGCGCAGGTAATGTTCACGATTGTCGTTTTGCTTTTAACAACCTTGGGCAGGAAGTATGGGTCTGTCCTCATGACTATCCTGTCTTTGTGGACTTGCATGTGTGGCTCTTGTATTGTGAGTACTTGCAATTCACTTACTCTTCGAAGAGATGTCACTGCAATAAGGGAAGTCATCTTCAATTTGATTATTTTAAGAGAGGCCTTGTGAAGTGGCTCAAAAGGTTTTCTCATTAATTGTGTTAGTAGTTCATATAAATTCCATGTTGGTGCTGGCACCCTTCTTGGTGGAGCTATTGGTTTTGCTCCCTCCAGGAATCTTTTGAGTACAGGGGTTTTGAAGAAACTCCTCCGTACATGGCATCTCGAGTAGGCCACTATAGCTGCCAAATGTACCTTCAATGAAGCATAAGTTAGTTTGCTATCTAGTAGTTGGTAAGATATTGGAGGACTGTTGTGACTATGTATTGTTCTTTAAGAAGCCAAAATTGAGCCACCACCTTGAGTATCTTTCCCATTCGGCTATCTAGCATTTTGTTGTTGTCGGTTTTCTTGCTTCCCTGAGAATCGCCATGGTGTTCTCTGGTAGGCCCAGATGTCTAAACTCTATGTCCTCAGGAGCCATGCTGCTAAACTCAGGGTTTCTGGCTCTGGATGGAGAACTTTGCCCCTTTGAATGGAGAATAGATCCTGTTGCCCCGGTAGTTTCTGTATATTGTCTTGGGCTATCTCTATTTGGTACAAGAACCAAGTTTGTCTCATCCACTGTGGGGCTTTAAGTTTTAGTGTCATTTACGACTGTTTGCATTTGCTAATTACTTTGGGTAAGAGTGGGATCGGGGGGAAAGTGTAAGCAAATCTCCCTGACCAGTCTACCGACAGAGCATTCCCTAGGGGGTAGCAGTGTGGGTGTCTGGATGCAAAGAATTGGCAGTTTGTGTTTTCTGGTATTGCAAACAGGTTTATTTCTGGTGTTCCCCGTTGTCTGAATATCTGTTTGATTGAGTTCCCACTCGTGAGAGGAGGAGGCTTGTATGCTCAGTGTGTCTGCCTCTACATTGTCTGGCCCCAAAATATGTATTTTTGTTATGTTTATTTTTCTCTGGATGGCCCATCTCCAGATTTTATGAGCTAGTTTTGATAGTACAAAGGATTTTGTTCCACCCTGTTTTTGAAATAGAACATAGTTGTTGTACTGTCCATTTAAACAAGCAATAACATTCGCCACAGTGGTTACTGAAAGGCTTTTAAGGCTAGGAACACAGTATTTAGTTCCTGTACATTGATGTGTTGAACAGCTTCCTGTTCCTTCCACATTCCTCAGAGTTTTAGTTTCCCTATATGAGCTCCCCAACCCATATGTGAGGTGTCCATAGCAATTGTTACAGTGGGAGTTGGTGGTATGAATGGTCTTCCTGCAGCTATATTTGTCCTGTTGCACCATGCTATCTCCTCCTGTACTTTCTGCATAACAACCACTGGATCTTCCAAACTCCCTGTGTCTTGTGACCATTGGTTTTGTAGCCATTCCTGAATTGGTCTCATATGTAGCCTGGCATATGATATGACGGGTACGCAGGATGGCATTTTTCCCAGCATTGTCCCCACAGTCCTTACTGTCAGAGGCGGACCCTTTTGGTATTGGTGAGTTTTGTGTATTATCGATAATGTCCTCTTCTCGCAAGGTTAAGGTTTTGCCTCTCTTGAGTTTATTCATGCTCCCAGGAATATTTTCTCTTGTTCTGGTTTGGGAGATTTTTCTCTTTTTATTGAAAACCCCCAGATTGTGGAGTGTGGATATTATTGTATCTATGTGTTTTTTGTACTTTCATAGGGAATTTTCTTTCATCAGCCAGCCGTCTAGGTAAGGATATACATGTATTCCTTGCCTTCTTAAATGTGCTGCCACTGATGCTAGGCATTTTGTAAACACTCTTGGTGCTGATTTTATTTCGAAAGCTAGTACCTTGAATTGATAGTGTGCTCCGTCCATCACAAAGCGCAAGGATCTTTTGTGTCTGTGATTCATAGGGATGTATAGATAAGCATCCTTTAGATCTATAGTTGCCATATAGTCTCCTTGTTGTAGCTGTGGTATGACATCCTGAAGCACTGTTATTTTGACCTTTTGTGTCTTTATGAACTTGTTTAAGAAATAGAGGTCTAGTATGAGATGTAGGGATCCATCTCTATTGCCTTAGTTTGCAATAATTCTTTTACTTCTTGTAATAGACATGATTTTTTTCCTCCCTTGTGTGGACCACTATCTTTGGTCCTCTTGCTAGTGGTAGCTTGATCAGGTCTATGCAATATCTAAATTGTATGATGTTTAATATCCATTTGTCTGACGTTACTTTCCTCCACTTTATCCTTCCCCTGACATGTGTTGTGTGTGCGAGGGGGTGGTGGTGTAGCAAGTTACTCGCTGGTGGGGGCAGCCCATCCTCTTTGTGGCTACGATCTTCCTCTTGCACGTCCCAGAAAGGGTTGGCGTAGTGGTGTTTGGTACTGGCAATTTTCAGCAGGTGTTGTGTTTGGCTAGCCCCTTGAAATGCTTGGTGAGAGAATGCACTTGAAAAACTTCCTCCGCCTACTGGTCTTCTCGCAGGTTTTGATCCCCTCCTCATGTGCCCTCTGAATTGCAGCACTCCCATTGACTTGCAGTGTCATTGTAGCTGTTCCCCATTGAATACGGTGTCAATTATGTTTACCTGTACCTCTGGTTTAAAACCTGACTCTCTTAATCAGGCATGCTGTCTCAAGGATGTGTTCCCACCATCATCAGATGCTTCACCAGCTCTGCCATTTCATCCAAGTGCTGATACACACATCTATTGAGCAGGGCATTTGAATTCGCTATTTGTTATGGAGTTTCTGCTCCTCTTTCAAATTTTCTCTTCGCCATGTCCATCTTCTTACTTTCTTTATCCGGTGGTGATCCGGATGCTGTTGGCATGTTGGACCTTTTTCGGGCTGTGGCAGCAATGATGGAGTCTGCTGCTACGGTTCCTCTTACATATAGAGAGTCTTTTAATGAGCGCTTGTATTTTTTCTCAGCCCTTGGAATTAGTGCCTTGCAAGTTGCAGGTTCCTTAAAGGCTTCTCTTTCCTGATCCAGTATGCTTGGTAGCATTGGTAGGTATTGGCTCCTACTTTGGGAAGTATCTCTATGAGGAAACATGACTGTGATTTCACCTCTTCCATGTGCATCCCATACTTGTCTGCCACTCTCTTTATTAGATAGTTGTACATTACAATGTCGTCCTGAGACGATGGCCTTAATGAATATGTGTCTATCCCTTCTTTTGGGGAATCTAACTCGATGTCCTGCCACTGGGTCTCCATATATTCTCAGCCCTCTGTTTCCAGTAATATGCCCGGGTTTTTGGGACTCTCTTCTTCAAATAGGAATTCTTGTTCCTCCTCCTCCTCTTGCTGTGGCTATGGTGTCATTGGGGGCGCCAGCTTCTCTGTGTCTTTTTCCAGTTGTGTTTTTTGCATCTAAGTTTTCGGTGGAATTTGAAATTTGAGGAGATGCATCGAACTCTTTCTTCTTTTGTATTATCATGGCCATTTCGGCCTTGAGGTGCCTTTTCTTCCACTCCTTTTCAGCGGCTCGCTCTTTCGTGTCGAGAGTAGGGGTAGAATTCCTCTTTGACCTCCCGACTTCGACCGTCTTTCAACGTCATTGTCTTTTTGGATGTCTGCCCACCTGTAGTGTCCTTGCTGTGTGGAGGGGTTCTTTCAGCCTCTGCTTTCATTCGGTTGGCAAAGCTTTCGATGCCGAGACAGCTCGCTGTGATTTAGAGGCTCTTGTACAGGACTCTCCTCTAGTATGTCTTTTCGGTGTTACCTGGGACCATTTCTCTTTCTGCTCTCGCTGTTCCTTCTCGATGTTGCTGATCCTCATTTTGGTGTCTGAGCCTTCACCTATACCCTCTTCAGCGATATTATCCTCCTCCTTGCTTGACCGCCCCAGGTCTCGCGTTGATGTAGTCTCTTTCTGCCCCTGCATGGCGTAGCATGCTTGCCTCCGTTTTTCTCTTGTCTTTAATGTCTTCGGCAAGAAGCCTGTGCAGGCGTCACAGTTGTAGCTCTTGTGGCCCAGCGGCAGGCAAAGGTTGCACACTTGATGGCTGTCCTTTGGTGCGAATTTATGGTGGCACTTCAGGCAGATTTAGGAGGGTGTCTTCTCCATATCACACGGAACAGGGGGGCCCCTGTCCGGACATTCTCCGGCTTACCCTCGGCAGGTAGATTCGATGAGTTCTTGGTTGGTGCCTGGTTCCAGTGGTCTTCTGTACTTCTTCGACGAACTTTCGTCCAAACTTCTTCTTTACGCAGATTGGAGAGCCTTCAGCAAAGCTTCCAGACCCAATGATGGAAAAATAGAATCTGAAGATCGCAACAACATATGGGAGCTTCCAGGGAAGGCATATGACGTCAGGAGAGGGCCCAACAACAAAAAAAGAGAATAAATAGAAAAAGGACAACTAATACAATGGAGAATTCCAGACCCAACCACTAGGTGGCGGAATAATGCACATCATGTGAATCCAGAAAAGATTCTCACTGCAAAACTATACATTCCAAAAAATGCTGTACGTTCTCCACAAGGCATGCAGCCTTTTGTCAAAGATTTTGTAATATGACAAATCAAAAGTAAGGACGCAACTTTAACCTGTGGAGCAACCTACTCTTTCATCCCTTTCCTCTTGTTTTCCACAGATCTCCACAGCACACCCAATCAAATCAGACCGGGGCAAAATTGGATTCACGAGGCAAATTTTTGAAAACGTATTGAAATTTTGCATTACACAATGTTGCCTAATTTTTTACCCAATGGTGCATCTCGCATAACAAATTCAAGCTACTAGTGACAGACTGGTTCACACAGAAAATGTCTCTCTGAAAGAAATGTTCTGCTCTAAATAGACTCCTGTGATATCTCACAACACTTTAAAAGGATTACTCAAGATACCAGCAAACCACATTTTTCTCCAAAAGTGCGACTTCGTAAAATGTAACTGGAATTTCACAAAATTTAGAAACTACACAATTTTGCTCACTCCTAAGACAATGAACTGAAATGTGAAAATATGGAACAAATAAGGAACCACCTAATTATCGTCTACTGAAATTTGGCAGCCTGCTCCCAGGTGTGTTTTTGAGGACAATGATCTCTGTGAGATGAGGGGAGCATGCCATTTCCTTATCAGTTCTCTCAGGACATTAACTGTATGGTCCTGCTACTTACTGGTAGCAACTGACTACCACACCTTAGAAAGACATTTCATAAGTTTTCCGAGTGTTCATGACGGTTATAAGATGGGCTGCCTACGCGACCACCAAATTAGCACTGATTGGTTGTGTGGTTTCATAAGAATAAAGTCAGCCGATGGGAGGGGCAGAAAAGTGATCTTACTTGGTTGTGTTTAACTTTGTACTCTTTCACATATACTACGCCTCAAATGCATCACAGAAGGTGTAAGAGTGAAATAATTAGCTAATTGTTTAGAGTTAAGGCAAGCCTCTTCATTTTTCAGACAGGCACTAATAAAACCTAGATAACTATTTAACAGTACACGTAATATTGGAACTCAGTTACTATTAATTCACACTCACTACAACTCCGTCAAATACTACGATAGGTGCTATTCTGGTTCCAAAAACTCACAGAGCGGCTGAGCATCTAGCGGCCCTCATACACAAGAGTCCCTCGCTGCATGGCTGACTTTGACCACCTGCCACTAAGGTGTTGGCAGCACAGGAGAGAAAGGGAGCTGAAGCTGCTAACAACATACCCCAACAAACCCCTGGAACAAACCACCCGATTGCTTTAAACAAAGTCTGTCACAATTCTCTCATTATGCCAATAGGACTAGCCCCCACAAATAACACTCACACAAAAGTTCCTTACTTGATTCCATACTCCCTTTCAAAACCTCAGACTAGGTATAAAGATACAGTGGAGGGACCCCTGTGATCCTCATGGGGGCTCCAGGTAAGGACGAGGGCCATACAGGCCACGATAGAGCTTGAAAGAGTTTATGCAAGAACTATTGGCTTTGCCAATGTGTTTTAGCCATGCTGTACACAAGCGTGGCTGCTGCTCAGCATGGCTAACAGTTAGTGGCATAGAGGAGTGTGGAGTGGCATGGCATGGAGTGGCATACAGTGGAGTGTCATGGAGTGGCATACAGTGGAGTGGCAGAGGGTGGAAAGTCGTGGAGTGGCAGAGAGTGTAGTGGAGTTGCAGAAAGTGTAATGTCGTGGAGTGGCAGAAAGTGTCATGGAGTGGCAGAGAGTGGCAAAGAGTGTTGTGACGTGGAGTGGCAGAGTGTCGTGGCGTGGCAGAGTGTCATGGAGTGATGTACAGTGGAGTGGAGTGTCTCAGAGTGGAGTGTCTCAGAGTGGAGTGTGTCAGAGTGGAGTGGCGCAGGGTGGCGTGGAGTGGCGCAGAGTGGAGTGGCGTGGAGTGGCGCAGGGTGGAGTAGCACAGGGTGGAGTGGCACAGGGTGGAGTGGCACAGGGTGGAGTGGCACAGGGTGGAGTTTTATGGCGCATTGTAGAGTGGAGTGGCATAGAGTGGAGTAGAATGCAGTAGAATGGAGAATGCATGGTGTGGTAGCACACTGCCATTAGATAAACACATTTTCAATTGAAATTACAATTATATTTGCAGAGGCATCCAGTTTTACAGAAAAAGGCATACAGCGCACAAACGATAATGCGTGGGAATGTCATCACCTAGTGCAGTGCTTGTTAACATGTGGTCCAGGGAACCTGGAGGGTCCGCACAGCCAACTCAGAGAGTCTGCGACTGCTTAGAAAATTAAATAATTTTAACAGATTAATAAAGTGTATATAAATAAAGAAGCAAAATCTACAATTGAAAACTTTAAAACATTTTGATAATGTGATGAAAATTGAATTTGGAAGCTAAATTTTTTTTGTATCCTCAGATTGATTCATGGGAACAGTGAAAATTCATCAAACAAAATATGACCTGGATGATGAGTGGCCTCAACCAAATATAGAAAAGATCCAACTTTCCCATTAAAATTTAGATTTTGTCAAAAAAATGTTTTGTTTGTGAATTAAATACAAATGTCATTGTTTGTATATTTGTTTGATAAATGCTTGTTTCTGTATTTGTATGTATTGTTTGTGGTTCAATTTATTGAAAATGCTTAGATCAGGATCCCTGGCTTCAAGTAATTACACAGTGGGGGTCCCAGAATTCAAATAATTATTTAGTCGGGGTCCCTGGCTTCCAGAAATGATTAGGTGGGGGTTCATAGAAGGTCAAGAACCACTGACCTACTGTATTGAGTTGTTTTGATCATATTAAAATGTGTTTCCACCACACTTCAGAATTACAAAAAAAGTGCTTCATTTGTGCTTTCCTAATTCTGATATATCTGCACCGTACATTTACGAATTGTGCTGTCTGCTAGAAGAAAGCCTTTGTTTTCGCTGCACGATTGTCACATAAATCCTCTCAGTTTGAAGTCAGAGAAAGCAAAGTAAACACCAAGCTCTCCCGATGAAAGAGCCTGACACCTGATCTCTGTATTTAAAACCACAGCCAATGTGACCAGATAAGAACAAGATTTAAGGCCGGTTTCTGAAAGTGAGCACTCATGGAAGTATACATCCACACACAGGGGGGACAAACTCATGCTTGAGAGTCTAAAACAAATATAGCCAGCAACTAGAAAGCAAGAAAATGTAAGTTACAAAACACAAAATGAATGGTAAGCAAAGGGCGGAATGCATTCCCAGGGAAGCTTTCGGAATGTCCCCAAGATGTCGTTAACAAACCAGACAGCTGCGCTATCTGGCAGGCTTCGACTTAAAAATGGGTCCAAAATCTTTCCTTTGTAAGCGATGTGCGACACCACTTGATTTTTGCATTTTGTGAATAAAATCCACACTTTGAAATAGGCAGATTGTTAACAAAATCTTCTGTCTTTGAGACATAATCAGCAAGCACTACTTTGTGGCCATTAATTGACACCGTTACCCTACAAATAGTTGAAATTTTAAATAAATTCTCTGCTAAGATGCATTTTTTTATATAGATAATTTATGTGTTTTATCACACACTAGACATGACCTTTCTATTACCTCAGTGAGATATATTAAAGCGCACACTTAGCTGCTGTATACATATCATATGTTTAGCACCGTTCCATCCATTACAAACCCACAAAGCTCTATATGGTTTGTCAAGATAGTAGCCAATTGTTTTGTTGTGAACGGTTGGGTTGGCAGGGCACCACTAAAATTTCATCTAGGAGTAATATCTTTTAGTGCAATGCATAAGTCTCAGAATGTGCTCCAAATTAGTAACTGCAGCATGTAGGAGAGTCTTAGGCTAGATGTGGGAAGCAAAAGGAAGTGTGGGAAATAGGTTCACTGATTGCCTATTCAAGCCACTATAACTTGCAGCCTCATTTTCACTGGATCAATATTTGGGGATCAGTCAGACACTTCCTGCTTTCCTGAATTTGAAGGAACTGCCAGGATCCTCAGTATAGGCCCAGCCCCTCCCTACACATGAGTGGGGAAATTACATTGGTAACCTCGCTCCTAAAATTATGGATATTGTACTTAATTTTGGTGGGCGGATACCACAGTATTCTAAGATAATCTTTGACCAGCCCCTTAGAAATGGGAATTACAGCAGGAGTCATGGTTACCACATGTGATTTCCATGATAAGCAGGAATTACTCTGCCCTTGGAATGAAGGCCTTAGAGGAAGACCTCCTAATCTGAACTGTTGGTAAATGACTGCATGCATTACAGATATGGCTTCCCTAATCCTCTATACACCTTGTAATGTCCCTATCTGGATAGAGTGTGTTAATGAGGTAGCAATAGTTTATCAGTGAAGTCATTCCCTTGGTTTTTGCTCGATCAGAGCGATGACCCATATTAACAGAGTTATTTCAAGGAAACCCCTGCATCAGCCATCTTACAGATAGAATACAGTGCATTAAGGGATGAAACTCTAGTCAACACATTTAATTGCCTGCTGCCCTGCTTTACAGTACCTTTGCCACAATTGTATGTAACTGTTAATTGATGAGATGTTTAGTCATGAGCAGACATTGTGGGAATTCACATCACAACAAGCTTATTTACTGCATATTTTATTTTTGGTGTTCAAAATAGTACAGTAAGTCCAGGGAGTAGCTAAGTGCTGTTTTAGAAAACATTTTTATTTGTTTAGAAGAATTTGGACTCTATTAGGTGTTGTATATAGAACAGTATAGTGGGCGAGAGTCTGTCTGAAACCAGATTACACTGAATATCGTGGTAGAATGCACACCTCCTTATAGTGATTACTTTTCAAATTTTCCAAGTTGTTTTTGGCATGCAAACTGATGCCGTGGTCTGTCCTCGAAAAACACGGATATGATCTATGAAGTTTGCGTGACACGGCCTCTCGCGTCACTCAGTTGCACAGCCCTTGAGCGAGATGCTTTTTCTCACCATGAACCACAATTAATCAAATTCTCCTGGTTTGTACAATGTTTAATTTTATTTTATATTCCCAATTTCATCCATTTTTATTCATTCACTCCGAAGGTATTGTTAATTCAAAATGACTTTTACATCTGTTATCAACATGCCCATCCGGGCCTTATCAATGCAACGTCAGAGTTAACAGTTCGTTCTAGGTATTTACTTCTTTCCAACCCAATGCATTTCGGGCTTTTTTAGCCCTTCGTCAGGGGTAACTGCAAAAATAAATAGAACCTGTAAATATTCTAAATTTACACTTCAAAATGCCTTTCTTGTCTAATTATACCTTGTGCTGTTCAACAACGCGCTGTTCTAACGCAAAATTCTTACTGTGTGTTCACCAAACTAAATCACAATCGTTTACGTTGCTTCCTATGTCTGAATAATAAACCACCCTATCCTTCTACCCCAATACTACTTGCCAATAATCTAGCACTATTACAACTACCCGCCCGATTCTCTTTTATTATAACAAAGTCGTCACCCCGTGTCCCATGGCACGAGCCCTTATATCAGTGCCCTTCATAAAAAACGTGCATCATGAAACCAGCTAAACATTCACCCTCTCCGCGTTCTCACCAGTCGCCATTGCTACTTTCTTTCTCGTTTCCACACCCCACATGAACACCATCTATTTCACCATGTGACTGCGACCCCGTGACCCAATCCCACATAACACCTTAAGGCAATATGTTCCCTGCTGCTCAACTCTTTGATGTGCTCGTAATTCACGTGGGGTGTGGAAACGAGAAAGAAAGTAGCAATGGCGGCTGGTGAGAACGCGGAGAAGGTGAATGTTTAGCTGGTTTCATGATGAACGTTTTTAGGTCTCGCCCTGAAGCCAGCGTTTGCGCTGGTCTGGGCGAGACATTTTGTAAGTGGGCATTTAGAAATGCGACCACTTTTTTTTGGGCTTGCCTAGAGCGTGCGAGTACGCGCACAATGACGAGCAGAGGCGCCATATGGCTTTCCTCTCTCGTCATGGTGCGCGCACATCGCACACCATTTGCCAGCCTGCTTGCACGTGCACAGATGCTGCTCGCACTCCCTCCTCCCCTCCCTTTTCGTGAGCTTTGATCAAGCTCCTCTGCTGCTGGCATTCCCCCTCCCTTCTCGCCCAGCCCTTCTTGTCTAATTTTCTCTCTCTCTGCCTGCCTCTGCTGCTGGCATTCCCCCTCCCTTCTCGCTCAGCCCTTCTTGTCTAACTTTCTCTCTCTCTCGCCTGCATTGGGTCGAAATCTGATTATGGAAAACAAGCACTGGTCGCCCAAAACGAGTTCCGTGCCCACCACCCTCTACCTCTCTCTCTCTCTCTCTGCCTCTCTCTCTACCTCACTACCACTCTACCATCTCCTTCTACCTCTCTAACTCTCTACCTCTCTCTCTCTACCTCTCTCTCTCTCCCTCTACCTCTCTCTCTACCTCTCTCCCACTCTCTCTCTACCTCTCTCTCTCTACCTCTCTCTCTCTACCTCCCTCTCTCTCTACCTCTTGCTCTCTACCTCTCGCTCTCTACCTCTCGCTCTCTACCTCTTGCTCTCTACCTCTTGCTCTCTACCTCTTGCTCTCTACCTCTTGCTCTCTACCTCTTGCTCTCTACCTCTCGCTCTACCTCTCTCTCTACCTCTCTCTCTCTACCTCTCTCTACCTCTCTCTCTCTACCTCTCTCTCTCTACCTCTCTCTCTCTACCTCTCTCTCTCTACCTCTCTCTCTCTACCTCTCTCTCTCTACCTCTCTACCTCACTACCTCTCTACCTCTCTACCTCTCTACCATCTCCTTCTACCTCTCTACCTATCTCTCTACCTCTCTCTACCTCTCTCTCTCTCTCTACCTCACTGCCACTCTACCTCTGCCTCTACCCCTCTATCTCTCTACCTCTATCTCTCCACCTCTCTACCTCTCCCTCTCTCCACCTCTCTACCTCTCTACCTCTCTCTCTCTCTCTCTCTACCTCTCTCTCTACCTCTCTCTCTCTACCTCTCTCTCTCTACCTCTCTCTCTACCTCTCTGCCTCTCTCTATACCTCACTACCACTCTACCATCTCCTTCTACCATCTCCTTCTAACTCTCTACCTCTCTACCTCTCTCCCTACCTCTCCACCTCTCCACCTCTCCCTACCTCTCTCTACCTCTCTCTACCCCTCTCTCTCTACCCCTCTCTCTCTCTACCTCTCTCTCTCTACCCCTCTCTCTCTCTCTACCTCTCTCTCTCTACCTCTCTCTCTCTACCTCTCTCTACCTCTCTCTCTCTACCTCTCTACCTCTCTCTCTCTACCTCTCTACCTCTCTCTCTCTACCTCTCTACCTCTCTCTCTCTACCTCTCTCTCTCTACCTCTCTCTCTACCTCTCTCTCTACCTCTCTGCCTCTCTCTATACCTCACTACCACTCTACCATCTCCTTCTACCATCTCCTTCTAACTCTCTACCTCTCTCCCTACCTCTCCACCTCTCTCTACCTCTCTCTACCCCTCTCTCTCTACCCCTCTCTCTCTCTACCTCTCTCTCTCTACCCCTCTCTCTCTACCCCTCTCTCTCTCTCTACCTCTCTCTCTACCCCTCTCTCTCTACCCCTCTCTCTCTACCTCTCTCTCTCTACCCCTCTCTCTCTACCCCTCTCTCTCTACCCCTCTCTCTACCCCTCTCTCTACCTCTCTCTCTACCTCTCTACCATCTCCTTCTACCTCTCTCCCTCTACCTCTCCCTCTACCTCTCCCTACCTCTCCCTCTCCCTACCTCTCTCTCTACCTCTCTCCACCTCTCTACCTCTCTCCACCTCTCTCTCTACCTCTCTCTCTCTCTACCTCTCTCTCTCTACCTCTCTCTCTCTCTCTACCTCTCTCTCTACCTCTCTCTCTCTCTACCTCTCTCTCTCTCTCTACCTCTCTCTCTACCTCTCTATCTCTCTACCATCTCCTTCTACCTCTCTACCTCTCTACCATCTCCTTTTACCTCTCTAACTCTCTACCTCTCCCTCTCTCTCTACCTCTCTCCACCTCTCTACCTCTCTCCACCTCTCTCTCTCTACCTCTCTCTCTACCTCTCTCTCTACCTCTCTCTACCTCTCTCTCTACCTCTCTCTACCTCACTACCTCTCTACCATCTCCTTCTACCTCTCTAACTCTCTACCTATCTCTCTACCATCTCCTTCTACCTCTCTACCTCTCTACCTCGCTCTCTCTACCTCTCTCGCTACCTCTCTCCCTCTACCTCTCCCTCTACCTCTCTCCACCTCTCTACCTCTCTCTCTACCTCTCGCTCTACCTCTCTACCATCTCCTTCTACCTCTCTAACTCTCTACCTGTCTCTCTCTACCTCTCTCTCTACCTCTGTACCTCTCTCTACCTCTCCCTCTACCTCTCTCTCTACCTCTCTCCCTCTCTCTACCTCTCTCCCTCTCTCTACCTCTCTCCCTCTCTACCTCTACCTCTCTCTCTACCTCTCTCTCTACCTCTCTCTCTACCTCTCTCTCTACCTCTCTCTCTCTCTCTCTACCTCACTGCCACTCTACCTCTCCCTCTACCCCTCTAACTCTCTACCTCTCCCTCTCTCCACCTCTCTAACTCTCTCTCTCTACCTCTCTCTCTACCTCACTACCACTCTACCATCTCCTTCTCCCTCTCTCCCTCTACCCCTCTCTCTACCTCTCTCTCTCTACCTCTCTCCACCTCTCTCTCCACCTCTCTCTCCACCTCTCTCTCCACCTCTCTCTCCACCTCTCTCTCTACCTCTCTCTCTACCTCTCTCTTTACCTCTCTCTCTCCCTACCTCTCTCTCTCTACCTCTCTCTCTACCTCTCTCTCTACCTCTCTCTCTACCTCTCTCTTTACCTCTCTCTCTCCCTACCTCTCTCTCTCTACCTCTCTCTCTACCTCTCTCTCTACCTCTCTCTCTACCTCTCTCTCTACCTCTCTCTCTACCTCTCTCTCTCTACCTCTCTCTCTCTACCTCTCTCTCTCTCTCTCTCTCTCTCTCTCTCTACCTCACTGCCACTCTACCTCTACCCCTCTATCTCTCTACCTCTCCCTCTCTCCACCTCTCTCTCTACCTCTCTACCTTTCTCTCTCTACCTCTCTACCTATCTCTCTCCCTCTCTCTCTCTACCTCTCTCTCTACCTCTCTCTCTACCGCTCCCTCTCTACCGCTCCCTCTCTCCCTCTCTCTCTACCTCTCTCTCTCCCTCTATCTCTCTCTACCTCCCTCTCTACCTCTCCCTCTCTACCTCTCCCTCTCTACCTCTCCCTCTCTCTCTCTACCTCTCTCTCTACCTCTCTCTCTCTACCTCTCTCTACCACTCTCTACCACTCTCTCTACCTCTCTCTACCACTCTCTCTACCTCTCTCTACCACTCTACATCTCTTTTGTTATAGGGATTCTGCACACACACAGAGCTATGCACAGGATAATAGGACCTCGGAATTTAGTGGTGAGCCAAACATAAACCTTAGCATCTAAAACCCCAACCCAACTAGCCTTAGCGTCCCATTAGCAACAATGTACCAATGATTAGACAACCCAGAACACGGTATCTCTCTCTCTCAGGACTCGCAGTAGCAAGAACACCCTTTCGTCATTCACTCATACCTGTCCACAACCGGCGTAAGAAGAGACACAGTATAGGTTAAAATGTTTATTTCAACATACGTGCTCTAAGATACAGTACACGTGACAGTACTATCAGCATAATGCATAAGAATAATATAATCAGCATAGTTACAACTCCATAGAATACTAACGGGGAAAGCATTTCATAAAGCAGTGGATAGAGGGCTGAATGACCTTACCACCCTCCCCGTGCTAATAGCCTTTTTATTATAACAATAGAAGACCTCTGGGCTTTGACAAGCGAACCCCCATACCTCAGTCTCTAGATGCAAGCACTACATCAGCAGACAATAACAGCTCTTCTCCCTGGAAAGGTTTTCTTCAAGTCCCTCTCAAGAGGGAAAAACCCAATAATAAAAGCCCACCAATTTCTCCATGGCAGCTGTACATAGTGTTATGTCTAGGTGCGAGGGACTGGCCATATCAGCAAGAACCAGGGACGTGTTGTTCGACCTTGTAACTGTTGTTCAGACTGAGCCCAAAAGGAACAGGAAAAAAGGTGAGAAACAGAAAATGCAGACAGTTGTAAAATAACTTGGCAGGAGCAGAGGGCGACAGAACAACGGCTAAGAGGAACGTGCGCAAAAGTCATCATGGCAGCCAGGCCTATGCCAACGTATCCAGGCAGGCCAGGAGGCCACAAACCACAAGACACCCTCCCCTGGACAGTCCATCGGCCAAGACTAAGGACGAAGACAGAGTTCAAAACACCTGAGCAGAACAGAGGCGTCCACAGTGGAAGGAGTGGAACGCGGCAAGGCAGCAAAAAGACAGTCAGCGAGGCAGTCCACGGATAGTGAACGGCAAATTAATCCAAAAACGTGGAAGTGCAGAAATATGCTATACCGTCCAAGAGGACATCATTGGAATCGTCAAAAAATGTAGACGCCATCCAGTCCAACAGGTCAAAGCTGCAGGAATGCTCCTCAGAGGACGGGGCATCCAAAAGCAATGCGGGACAGCTTGCGTGATATTCAATATAGCTTTGTTGTAGGAGATTCTGAGCAGCCGCCCAGATATCCCATTGTGCCAAAATCCCCAGTGCAGCCGCACGCGTAATGCAGCCTGCAACGGAACAGTCCCGTTCATGGGCCTCTAAGGGACCCATCAACCGAACGAAATCCGGAACAGACAACGACGTATTGGAGAGGCAATAATCCATGGCCCAGGTGAAAGGGCAGCGAATGCAAGACATCACAGGTTGCACGCAAGTGAAACACGCAAAGCGAAAAGAAAGGGTATAGGACACACTCAGTGTCGCCAACGGCAGAACCCCGAAACCGGATAAAATGCGCTCACGGATCAGCAGTAGGCGTCCGGGGTCGAGAAGGGCCCATGGGGGAGCAGCCATTGCGAAGGAAGCAGATCAACAGCAGTACACCAGCCGCCAAAGCAAGGATTAATGGAAAGCCACCAAAGACACTGGAAAAAATAGAATGAATATTACTTTTTACTACATCACCCATGGAAACTCGAAGGACATTCGGTACATTAATAACTTCTGTTGGTCCATGAATTTGAAAATTTACTGCATCCCATACGATGCCATCAGCAACTGGAAAAGCTGAAATGTTCACCAATGTGTGGTCACGCTTCATGATGTGAGATGAGGAATGTGGAGCCAAAGTTCCAGCAACACTGTTCACAGCAGAGCGTTCAGGCAAATAGGGACCATTGATCAGTAGAAAAAACACTGTGACAAAGCCAATGGACATGAACAAAAAGATCAAGAAAAGTACCAACCAAATGTATGTCCAAGGGGGAATCAAAAAATTGTCTCTAAACCAGGATACAAAAATACTGAACTTGGACGGGACAATCGACGTGGTGGAATCCGAGTCAAAGGAATAACGTGTCGGGCTCAGTGGCGTTGTTGGTAAGTGAGCCACCGATTCTGTTTCGGGATAGGTATACTCGTTCTCGTCAATGCAGGGGGAAACTGGAGGTTCGAGTATACTTTCAGGCAAATCAATCATCTCAATTGTAACATCAGTGACCGTTCGGGCAGGAGGGCCTCGAACACAAGTCCGGTAAATTGCAGGACATGAGACCGCTGGTGTAACACTATTTAGGATCGGCCAGTTGTTGTAGCTTGACATTTTCCACTGAGATATATCTGTTCTCCTTGCGACCAGGAAGCGGTGGTAAGATGACTGTACGTGTTCCCTTCAAACCCAGGACTGGAACCGGTGCACGATAAGAGGGGCCGAATTCCTTCCGGTTCTCCACCTTCTCTCGAACCAGGTCTCCAATCTTCGGAAGCCAGCCGGCAACCGGAATCTGCAGGGCAGTATCTGTGGCTGAAGGTAAATGTGCGTTTGCAAGTTTGTCTCGGGCTTCTTGTAAGTCCTGTAACATAGTAGAATGGTTATCTACATCAAACTTGGCGGGTTGCGCCGCCATGTCTAGACCATCAAGGTCAGGCACAAACATTCTTATGCCAAAGAGCATTTCGTATGGGGTCCGCCCACCCAGAGATCTTCTAGGGAGATTATTAAGTGCACGTTGTACGGTATACAAGTTGGCCAGCCAGCTCCTGCCAGTACCTAAGACTCTAGCTGTCAAGGATTGCTTTAAATCACGGTTCATCCGCTCCACAATTGAATTACCCTCAGGTCTGTATGGAGACGAAAACTTCACCCGTACCCCCAGTGAACCCATTGCGTCCTTGTACGCCTTAGAGGCAAACGCTGGACCTTGGTCGGAATGGAAGGTACCGCATGCGAAGATTCCCACAAAGACACGCAAATCCCTGATGACATTTCGAGCGTCAGCACTCCGTTGTGGCCAGACCCAGATGAAACGTGTGCACGAGTCCACTGCCACTAAGATATATTTATAGGCAGTGTCTGAAGAAAATGGACCGCAGTGATCCAAGTAAACACACCCAAAGGGTCTGTTAGAAATGTAGAGCGAGGTCTGTGGTGGTCGTGTAACCGTAGAAGGCTTAATCTGTTGACACACGTCACAAGAAAGCACATAAGTACGGGTGTCTTTATATAAACCACGCCACCAGTACCGCTGCTGCAAGATGGAAACGGTCGCAGACACTCCAGCATGTGCCGAAGCCATGCCTTCGTGTGCTGCCGTTATCAAGGAAAGTCTGCGATCCGCGTTGGCTATCAGCCGATCACCAACGTTTGGTATTGTTACATAAGGAGCCTGTTCGGGACCTAACTGATAAGAATATTTGGAAGGAAAACCCCTAGGGTAATTATCACCTTCCTTTGTCGCAGCAATAGCTGCCAAAATATCGGTGTCAATTTTTGACATGGATCTGGTAACTGCTGCTACTGAACACGTGACTACTGCTGATCTGGCTGCTTCGTCTGCCAGACCGTTACCAACAGCGTGTGCGCCCACCCGCTGATAGCCTAGGGTGTGAACCACTTGTGTGAGTGGCAAACGTTGTCTCAATTCTGCCACCCGAACCCAAAGCATCTTATGCTTGATTGTGCTACCTTTAGCGTCTCTATAGTCGTTTTGTGACCAAAAGAATAGATTGTCATTGTATGATTGAACACAGTAATAAGAATCGCATACAATAAGTGTGGTCACATCCGGATTTACGAATTCAAGCGCAAGCACCAATGCTCGCAGCTCGGCCAATTGCGCAGTACTGTCCCCAAGTGTTTGAGTATGCACTACGGTTGACTTGAACTCTCCGTTCACAAAAGTACCTGCAACAATAGCACATGCGGCTGAATAAGCATGCTTGGACCCCGTGGCCGGTTGTGCCGAACCATCGGTGTAGATCACACAGTCGTAATCCTCAAGCGGCAGTATGGATAGAGGAGGAGGATGAACGAATTCATACTGTAAAAACTCCTGAGTCTGTAGAGAAGCATCGAAAATGAATGTGACATCCGGAGACGTCAAAGAAGTTGCCCATTGTATCCAACGGGGATGCAAAGCTTTAGAATTCGGTACACTTGCCTTTGTCACTGCTTCTAGAGCAGGATAGGGTGTTACCACTAGAATGCGCTTACCCTGTGCCAGTGCGCGCTCCTTCAGAATCGCCATTTGCACTGCAGTTAGAACTTTCTCCATAGATGAAAAGCGCAGTTCTGCGGACGTGTACAGATGTGACTTGTATGCGATTGGTACTGTGTCACCCTCGTTAAAGGTTAAATACGTGAAACCCACTGCCCCCGGAATTATTCTAATCACAAGGTTTGTGTGGTTATCACACGTCAACAGGTACTTAGACTCAAGAAGGTCTGTCTGCAAAGACTGCAGAATGGAGCAATGCTCCGGAAGCCAGCAAGACTTCGAAAAGTTTGGTTGTATCAAGGCATACAATGGCTTGATACGCTGGGCGTATTCGGGAATATAAGTACGCCCGAAGTTCAGGAAACCCAGCAAAGACTGAAGTTTTTCAGAGTAGTAGGAGGGCACAAAAGTGCACATTTTTCCAAAAAGTGGGGGCTAAGCCCTTACCTTCGTTGTTGAGCTCATAGCCCAAAAACAAAACTGTTAATTCAGCAATGTGTGATTTGGCAAAGTTAAACTTATAACCTAGTACCGCAAACTCGAGAATAATGCGGTCCACTCTGGAAAGATGCGGGTATAACTCATCGTCGGTCAGGTAAATATCATCGACGTACGAACATGCATCTGGGTCTATGCCGTCTAACAAAGAGACAACACGGGCAGCGAACACTCCTGGACTGTTTTTATAGCCCATAGGGAGTCGCCTTTATTTGAACTGTTTACCACCGGAGGTAAAAGCGCTCCATTGGCTACACTCCGTGGCTAAGTTGTGCGTGTAAAATCCATTGGATAGGTCAAGTGTCGTTTTATATTTTTTACGAACAAGACTGTCTACAAGCGCAGAACTGTGGGTATTTTGCACCGCAAAGGTCCGACAATGAGAGTTCAAATGCCGGTAATCCAATACTAGGCGGTACGTTCCGTCTGGTTTAGAAACCGCGAAAAGGGGATTATTCATGGGTGATACGCATGTTTCTATTACTCCCTGATATTCTAACTGTGTCAGGATTTCAGAAACAGGGCCTTTGGCTTCACGTTTAATGGGATATTGGGGTTGTGGCTGTGGTAGGGACCGTAAAGGTATCTCATGGGGGAGAATCTTCATCCCAACCCACGTGGTTACGGTATAACGCAGGAGCCAGGGACACAGCCCACTCAGCTGCAAGAGCCTCCGCTTTGTCCTTTGGGACATGTCGAGAAAAGCTCGGAAGGATTGCCTCCTCCCCTTTACGCGCAGCAAGTACGAATGGGGGTGGCCAGTCCGCCTCAGCTAACAAAATGTCGTATGAAGAGGTCAGATTTTCCCAAAATATCCCTTTTATTACACGCTGTATATCACCTTCAATTTGGATGACAATATTAAATAGTCTGTCCGGGGGTGCCACTCTGGTGTCTGCTGTTTCAACAGTAATGAATGTTTCAGTTGCTGTCGCCTCCATATGAGGACGTAGCGCCTCCCGCACTATGGTAACTTCCGCGGCGCTGTCGAGGAGGGTTACTGCCCACGTCCAATTCAGGAGTCTCGTTCTCACCGTCTGTGGCATATTTCGCTGTTACAGCGGCAACTTTCTTCTTCTGAAATTGTGGGCGAGAACGTTGAAAGTCTTCTGCTTTCCCTCTGACTTGTTGTGGAGGTTGATCTCGTCCCTGGGGAGCCTCTCGACCCCTTCCTCTATCCTGGCGATCCCCTCCACTGGCTTGCGAAGTTGTCTGTGCCTGTGAAGAACGAGGAGAACGCGTATCAGGGATCTGAAACCTATCCGGAGATTTTATTCTCGCCCTATCGCGCTAATCATATGTGCGTTCAGAAGAGACAGAAACAGGGGATGCGCCTCGCGACCCCGGCTTCTTCTGTTGCTTACCCTGTTTTTTCAACCTCCAGCTCTTTTTAGTAAAAACTGGTTTCTCATCTTTTTCAGATTGAGTTTTAGGTTGTTGTTGTTGTGTTGGTGTTTGTTGTTTTGCAAAAGGCTTATTGCCCAGGCTATTTCGGCCAATAGTTTTATAAGCCTGGGTTATAATTTTCGGTAATTCGCGCGGCTTGTCCAATTCTGGGACTAAAGCCAAAGCATTAGCTACTTGAAAGTTCACTGCATCGCCCTTGACATTCGCAAGGATCAGCTCAGCTACTACTTTGAACACTCCCACCAGTCTCATCCCTAATTCCACAGCCGCTTCAGGGCCATGCTCATCCTGTACTTTTTTTAATTACAGAGGGGAGAACCGTCATGGAAGGAGTGCCGAAACACTTCGAATAAACTGCCGCGAATACCCTACCCCAGTTGTTGCATGCTGTCAACTCGGGGATTAAGTCTTTGGCAAACTAATTGTAAGAATTCTATGTTTATCCACTGGTGTTGTGTTTGGAAAAACTGCCTCCAACTGGTCAAATTTTTCTGCAAGCCAATAAGGTAAATCATCCTTATTTTGTGGACGTTTGCCCATCACTGAGTTCACCATGACGGGACTTATGGTCACTCCGCCTGCAGCAGCTGGATGGCCCGCAACTCCAGGTGGGGCCCCCTGGATGTTGCCTGTAACATATTGCACTAAAGCGCGATGCACTCGCACCAAAGCCGAATACATATTGCGCAGGTCAGCGACTGGTATTTGCAAATATCGCGGATGTGGGGTGTACCCGGCCAAAACAGGCCAAGTGGCCCCGTCAATAGACAAGGGGCCTAAACGGACCGTTGTTACCGGTTGTGGGAGGGCGCCATCAAACCACACACGGTTCTGCCAAGCCGTGAGCGGTACTTCAAGATTAGTATAAGGTCTATAGGCAGCAGGAACAACGGTGGGTTCATATTCATGGAACAGATTATCGTTCGCATCCACCGCTGGAAAGGTGACCCAAGAGAATACTTCAAAGTGGAAAGCCGGATCGGCTTGAACCACAAAGATTAGTTCGACTCCCGTGTCCGGCACTCCATACACCCTTAAGTGATCACGGAGCGCTGTGCGGCTATGTGCCGCTATGTTTACACCCGCCATTACGATCGGGGTTGTTCGACAACCTAACAGTAGGCAGCACAATAGAGGGTTCGATTAAGAAACCTTTTAATAACTTCAAGCTTGAAAGAACCTACAAAAACCTCAATATAGGAGGTATTACCGTCACACACGCTTCCGGAAGCGTCTGTGAGGGGTGTTGTGGACAAGCACAAGCACTACTCAAGCGTCTCGCAGATAAGCAGCCCACTCGTTGGTCGCGCCATGTTATAGGGATTCTGCACACACACAGAGCTATGCACAGGATAATAGGACCTCGGAATATAGTGGTGAGCCAAACATAAACCTTAGCACCTAAAACCCCAACCCAACTAGCCTTAGCGTCCCATTAGCAACAATGTACCAATGATTAGACAACCCAGAACACGGTATCTCTCTCTCTCAGGACTCGCAGTAGCAAGAACACCCTTTCGTCATTCACTCATACCTGTCCACAACCGGCGTAAGAAGAGACACAGTATAGGTTAAAATGTTTATTTCAACATACGTGCTCTAAGATACAGTACACGTGACAGTACTATCAGCATAATGCATAAGAATAATATAATCAGCATAGTTACAACTCCATAGAATACTAACGGGGAAAGCATTTCATAAAGCAGTGGATAGAGGGCTGAATGACCTTACCACCCTCCCCGTGCTAATAGCCTTTTATTATAACAATAGAAGACCTCTGGGCTTTGACAAGCGAACCCCCATACCTCAGTCTCTAGATGCAAGCACTACATCAGCAGACAATCACAGCTCTTCTCCCTGGAAAGGTTTTCTTCAAGTCCCTCTCAAGAGGGAAAAACCCAATAATAAAAGCCCACCAATTTCCCATGGCAGCTGTACATAGTGTTATGTCTAGGTGCGAGGGACTGGCCATATCAGCAAGAACCAGGGACGTGTTGTTCGACCTTGTAACTGTTGTTCAGACTGAGCCCAAAAGGAACAGAAGAAAAGGTGAGAAACAGAAAATGCAGACAGTTGTAAAATAACTTGGCAGGAGCAGAGGGCGACAGAACAACGGCTAAGAGGAACGTGCGCAAAAGTCATCATGGCAGCCAGGCCTATGCCAACGTATCCAGGCAGGCCAGGAGGCCACAAACCACAAGACACTTTCTCTACCTCTACCTCTCTCTCTACCTCTCTCTACCTCTCTCTCTACCTCTCTCTCTCTACCTCTGTCCACCTCTCTACCTCTCTCTACCTCTGTCCACCTCTCTACCTCTCTCTACATCTCTACATCTGTCTAGCTCTCTCTCTACCTCTATACACCTCTCTACCTCTCGCTACCTCTCTCAAATATAGCTACAACGTCTACGTATAATACGGTACACTAAGTGGCAGCCGCAGCCTAAAATCACTTCTTGTCCTTAAAAAAAACCAATCATTACCATATCCAATATATCTCCCCTTTATGACCTTATAAGTATTTCCTTCTGCAGCACAATATCCTTTCGTCAACAACATCAAATGTTGCACAGCTAAACACTTATAAGGTCCCAAAGGCAAGACCTATTGGCTATGCCAATGCTTGTTTATGAAGGGCACTGGTATAAGGGTTCATGCCATGGGGCACGGGGTGAAGATTTTGTTATAGTAAAAGAGAATCGGGGTGGTAGTTGTAATAGTGCTAGATTATTGGCAAGTAGTATTGGGGTAGAAGGATAGGGTGGTTTATTATTCAGACACAGGAAGCAACGTAAACGATTGCGATTTAGTTTGGCGAATACACAGTAAGAATTTTGTGTTGGAACAGCACGTTGTTGAACAGCACAAGGTATAATTAGACAAGAAAGGCATTTTGAAGTGTAAATTTAGAATATTTACGGGTTCTATTTTATTTTTGCAGTTACCCTTGACGAAGGGCTAAAAAAGCCCGAAATGCATTGGGTTGGAAAGAAGGAAATACCTAGAACGAACTGTTAATTCTGACGTTGCATTGATAAGGCCCTGATGGGCATGTTGATGGCAGATGTAAAAGTCATTTTGAATTAACGCTAACTTCGGAGTGAACGAATAAAAATGGATGAAATTGGGAATATAAAATAAAATGTAACATTGTACAAACCAGGAGAATTTGATTAATTGTGGTTCATAGTGAGAAAAAGCATCTCGCTCAAGGGCTGTGCAACTGAGTGACGCGGGAGGCCATGTCACGCAAACTTCATCTGAAACCAGATTACAACATGGATTGGCAAAGCCAATAGGTCTGGCGTTGGGCACCAGCTTTCTGGCTGTTCTTGTTTTGTCATGGTTTTTGGAAAAACGTTATTGTTTGGGAATATGCTGGGCCCCTATCAATCAAAAAAAAATGCTACAGACAAAAAAGGCTTTTGGTCTGAAGAAAAAAAAAAACACACACATTACCAGAGTACTTTCTAGCACTGAAAGGAACTACTTCGAGTGTGGATGTATTTATTCTTTGTGAGAGGGAAGCATGCCGTAACTCATAGTGAAGTCAGCCAATGGCTGAAATGAGCTGCTGCATTACCCCTAAATGCATGTTGGAGTGGGTGAAAGAAAAATATGAATGACACCAGCCACAGACTAATGCACGAAGTTTGGCTGAAACCCTCTATAAGAAGCTATGTTACACATAATAAAATCAAAAGGTCTTGGCAAAGCACAGACCTAAAACAATCAATCAGTCTGGCATTGGATAAAAACCTCTTTTCTTTGAGAGAGAAAGAAATGAAAGCAAAAGAAGGAAAGCAAGAAAGACATAAGCAAGGAGGAAGGAAAGCAACAAAGGAGGAAAGAAAGAAAAAGAAAGAAAGCGGGAGCGAAGGAAAGAGAAAGCAAGATAAAGAAAGAAAGCAACAAAAATGGAGGATAACTTAGTACAGAATAGTTTCAAATGGACACAATCTGGTATGCTGTGAAATAGTAGCAGTCAGAAGAGCAAAACATTCCAAAAGGATTTGCAACAGCATGGGCAGAAGATGGAATCCGATAAAGATGCAATATACCCTGGGGTCACATCAGAAGCATCTTGCTATCACATCAGGCTCTAAACACAAAGGCAACACTAAAGTAATTAAGTTAAAAAGAAAAAACACTGGAACACTGGCAGTGAAGGGAGCTAGCTTGTGTGTGGACGTGTTCCTCGTGAAAGAGCAAAATGCAGCCACTCAAAGTGAAGTTAACCAGTGGTTTAAGTAGGGTGACCCAATGCCCATGCTATAAGCTGTAGTGGGCGGAAGCAAAATGTGAATGACACAACAACAGACCAATGGATGAAGAGAGGCTGCTGAATGCCCCTATATGTAAGAATATTATACATAATTTAGTAAAATTAAAAGGTCTTGGCTAACACCAGACCTAAACAAGCATTGGTATAGCCAATAGGTCTCGCCTTTGGGACCTCATAAGTGTTTAGTCAGAGCTATTGACTTTGCCAATGTCTTTAAGCTACGCTGTAGAGAAGTGTGGCTGCTGTGCAGCATGCTGAAAAGTTATAATAAAAAAGTGTCAGAAGCATTTTGTTACCTTATATATGACCAAGGAAGGCTTTATGTACAACTGAACGACCATATTAAAAAAAAGTATTTACAATAAAAAATGTCCTCAGTTTTCTTTTGTCCTGATATTGTATTGTAAGTTGTGTTTGTGGGGGGGGGGGGTCTCAGCTACCAACACACCCAGCCAGGCTCAGCAGCCATTACTGTAATGCAGACAAGTGACCTGGAAGGTCCCCTCATGGAATCACACACCGAGTGCTAATGCAGCCCCTCCCCCAGCCCTCGCAGACAGTCATGGAAGCACACACCGAGGCCTGATGGTGCAGATGGGCCTGCAGTCTGGACTTAATGGAATAATCGCTGCTTGAAGCCGGGGTGACCTCGCCTAAGCCCTCTGCTTCTGGAGCACCCCCATAATGATATTACACAGTCATTTATGTAAGGTGCGCCACAAATTGAATTGTGTCTTAGTACCTACAGAGTAGGTGCTATGTTATGTCTTTATTATGTTATATCGGACTTGTACAACGCGTCATTGTAACCAGGGAGGCCCGGTCAGGAGTGACTGCAGGCGGCTGCAGCTTTGGTTACAAGGTGTGTGTTTGTAGGAAAGAACTTCTATGGGAATAGTTTGGTGTGGTGCACGAAGTCCTGATACGTCATCCAGTCATGTCGTGGTGAGCTCGAGGATGTCGGTGTGCAGGAAGTGAGGGGAGAGTGAATTTCACCGGTATCCTGCAAGCTGAGTGACTGTGCGACCCAAGGGAGCAGGTAAAACAGTAAACACACCTCTCTGTCAATCAGCGGGCACTTAGAAGCAAAAGAGAAGGCGCAGCCACACGAACACAATACCATTATACTAACATGCGATAAAGTCCTTTATCCATTAAGTGTGACATCACAACACACCAATGATGCTACATTCGGCGATAATGAAAATGAAGGGGAACTCGGGAGACAGCAAAGAAAGGGGAAGAACGGAGTAATAACAAGACGGGACAGAGTAAGAGAGACAAACAGAGTGAGAGGTAATTAGAGAGAGAGAGACGGGAGAGGAGTGAAACAGACGAAGAGCAAGATACGGGGGAGAGGGCCAGAGGTGACTGGAGAGGCATGAAAGAAGGAGGGCGGAACAGGTATGGGGTGAGCACCGAGCCTGTAGCATTTTCGGGTGAGACCTAAAAATGAAGGGGAACTCGGGAGACAGCAAAGAAAGGGGAAGAACGGAGTAATAACAAGACGGGGCAGAGTAAGAGAGACTATCAGAGTGAGAGGTAATTAGAGAGACGGGAGAGGAGAGAAACAGACGAAGAGCAAGATACAGGGGGAGAGGGCCAGAGGTGACCGGAGAGGCATGAAAGAAGGAGGGCGGAACAGGGAACTAGACCAAGTTAGCTGGGGACCGTGGCAGCACTGAGTCTGTAGTTTAAAAACAAGGAGGCACTGCAGCTGCTTGCTCCCGCAGGCAAAACGCCGTGGGATGCGAGGAATGCAGCTGCAGCGTCCTGCGAGTGGTGCGCGCGCGCTCGTGTGAAATCTGACACATAACAGATGGCACACTGCACGCCGCTGCTCGTAACCGCAAGCCGTAGGCCGTGGGCGGATACATTTCCTGGGAAAGGTGGGACATGCACCCGCCTTTGCCCAATTGCGTGCTGTCTTTTTACAAAGACGCACGCAAAGCCCAATAGAAAAAATGCTCAAAAAAAAAAACACACGCACAAGCGTGTGAAAAGTCCAGAGTGATTCCAAGAGGTCGTTTTCCTAGAGCAGCGCATGCTCGCTGCGCTAGGCTCGACCTAAAAACAGAATGTAAGGGAGATGAGTAAGGGAATATGCGCTTCGGAGAGTTGTTGAAATCACACTGTACAGTCTGCGTTACATTATACATGCTTATACTTTTACACTATATTTTTTGATTTGTGATATAAGGAAAATATGTGGTTTGCCCAGAGTCACATTTTTACTTTTAGTGACCTAAAATGCTGGGATAAGCACCCACTTCACTTCAGAGTAAAGTAAGCAGCTAAGCCCCTTGACCAAATTACTCAATGCTCCCAAAAGCTAATCACTTCCAAAGTATATGCAATCTTAGGAACCTGCTGAACAAACAAAACACCACAAACCATGCCGGCCTACTACACTTTCGACTTGGGATAATGTGCTTGAAAGCTCCACGGAAATAAGAAACCAATAATTAGATTGCCACGGGGTCGTGTTTGCCTTTATAGGATGCAAGCAGCAATGTAATGAAAATTCCCAACAGTAACCACAAAAACCTGTCAAGGAGTATCCACCCACTCTTCAAAGTAAAAATGATGCGCTGCTTTGGCTACCCATCTCCTACCATACAATTAGAGTAAAGTAAGACATAATTACGTACATCAGACAAGAACTTGCTAGTGGGTGCCCGAGCAAAACCGCCAATTTTGGACACTGTTATAGGAATATTCCGCCACGTCTAACATGAGATTTTGTCAAAGAAACAGTTCCATTAAAAGGCAAATGATCCGAATAAATCTGTGTGTAACTGTTGCAAGAACTTCAGTACCAGTGCCTTTCAGCAAAACAGCTACGCTGAATGAATTTTCTAGTTGTTCGTATTCGGTTGGTGGTTGGTAATCACAGCACGAATCAGCCATTTTTTTGTAAAAAACATCTGACAAAGCCAATAGGCCTGTGTTTTATGGAGACGGGATTTCTGCAAGTTTGTATTTACATATGTTGCCTCATTAAACCCTGACCTATTTTTATGACCAAATTTCATCGATTTTTTTACATTGCACAACAAAACAAACAAAAGGTCGCAGTCCATCAAGCCAGCAAGGATTACAGAAAACACAGGCAATATTCAATAGCAATAACAATCAGCCAGTGCCTGCACTCAGTGCATGGTGAGCACCCCCCCCCCCCACACACACCCCCACAGATCATCTCCTGCTTACGAGGGCAGCCCCAGGCCTCACAGAAGGGCCGTTCTTGGTGAGCGCACCAGTCCACCCCCCATTGCCACTCTGCCAATGTAGGAGGGGTCAGGAACCTCCATTTATGGGCGATGTCTCACTTGGCCACCAACGTCACCCCCCAATTAAAATGCGCTCCATCCCAGGGTTACCCACATTCTCCAGCAGCCGCAACAACACTACTCTGGGAGTAAGAACAAAGCTGGGGCTCAGAATCATAGCAATCCCCTTGCCAACCTTCTCCCATAAGGGAACTATTCCTGGCCAGGACCAGACTACATGGAAGAAGTTCACAGCCAGAAAGGAGCACCTGGCACAGTTTGCCTGGAAAGCCCTGCCTGCTCGGTGGAGCCACGGGGGAGTGGGGAGGGGGGAGGAAGGGTCATGTAGGTCACATGCATGTAGTTAAGTTTGGCCAGCCGAAGGTGTGTGGAAATCGCCGGTTCTCGGGGGCCATCCTAGCCTCCTTGAGGTCTTCCACCCAGGACTCCCCCCTCTGTCGCAATGTAGAGAAGTGATCTGGGGCATTGGCAATCAAGGAGCAATAGATCAAGGAGATAGCCCTGATCTGCAGCTTGCCCATCAATAGTTTGGCTTCAGGCGGGCTAAACTCTGGGAACTGTGTGTCAGGAGGAACACTGGCCGACAGGGCCTGTCGCAATTGCAGGTACTTATGGATTGGGTGGTAGAAAGCCGATAACGCTCCTGCAATCCTGAAACGCCTGCACATGTGTGCCTGCCCAGACATCACCAAGATGAGGGATTCCAATCCTGTCCCACTACACAAAGCTCTCCAGACCCATGGTATGCTGTAGCCACGTCCCATGCCACAAGGCAGTTAGCCCTGTAACCGAACGGTTCCAAACCACAAAACGAAGTGCTGCCCTCCAACACAGCAGCGTCACATGGGTGCAATCAGGGAGGGAGTAGGGGATCGAGGCCTCGTAAAGTAGGCCAAGCAGCCTATCTAAGCCAAGCGCGGCTAGCTCCACTCGGTAAGTCGGGTCGTCTCCCCCCCCAGTAAACATTGTTCCTGGTATTCAAGAGGATTGGTTGTATGCCCTTCCAGTATGTAGATCTAAGTATTCTGAAGAAACTTTCTCCAACTCTTAAAAGAAGGTACTGGTTATTGAACCTCGTGGAATGTTTGACTCAACACACAAACTGGAATGCCGAGAATTCTCATATCCTTCTCCAAGTGCTTTCAAGAAATTTGATTTAAGCTCAAGAACCTGAAAACCTTGGCTAAAAATAACCACCATCCAATTCTGAGAAAACAGTATGGTTATTTTTCCATTAAATGCATTCCACTCGGTGCTTCGAGCCTCAGGTAGCAGCGGAGGTGGCATGTGAACGGGATTCGAGACTGCAAATATTTGCAGACTGCGGGTCTCCGAGCTCAGATTGCATTGTTTGTGCTAACTAGCCTAACCTCTTTCGCTGGAAATTACATCCTGTAAAGACAGAAATTGTGACAACTGATTATTATAAAATATTTGGACGGAGATCGTAAACAAAGGGTAATACACAGGACAATAAATGTGTACTGCACAAATGATGGTAACACAGCAAAGACTATCACAGACTGACGTTCACACAATGCACTTGAAAACACAGGGTGGGGGATCCGGCCATTTTACAGGCCTGGGAAAGAGTGGGGGCGCTGAAAGAGAAGAAAGAAGCTTAGTGAAAAAGAGCAAAATAGTGTTAGATGAAGAATAAAGGACATGTCTTGTACCAGGATAAGCAGCATACAGCACGAGGAAGGAGCAGAGAGTGCAGTACAATAAAGGGGTGTGATAAAAGAAGGAAGGCCAATGGTTCTGGGTTTTCTTACTATTAAGTGGTTATATTTTAAGCAGGAAAGGGTTTGGTGTAAGCCAGTAGCAGCTCCTCTGCTAAGGCGGAGCGTCCCCCCACTAACGAGGTCAAAGGAAAAAATAAAACAATAATAACTCATTGTTATTATCATTTTATTTTTCCCCTTGCTCAGTTGGGTAGGGGCGGAGCTGCTTTGCTCACAGAAGGGCAGGGGAGGAGTGATTTGCCCACACCAAGTGTGCATGACGCTTTGGCCGGCCATCTCGGGCCGGTCAAACAGTCATGAACACTTTGTATGTTCTCCATGCAGGCTGCATTACAGTCTGCATGGAGAACATGCCCAGCCTCCCATTCTCTGGCTGAGCGCCGATCCACGGCGCTCAGCCCAATCACAACGCTGCATTGGAGCGTTGTGATTGGCTATCGGGAAGCTGGGAGCCGAGTGCTTCCTGCTTCCTGCCCTGGAAGAGGGCAAAGAGGACCGAGAGGAGGCGGCGACAGAAGACAGGTAAGTGTTTATTATTATTATTTTTTTTTTGTATTCCCTCAAACCCCCACTAAACTGCGCCCTTCCCCCAACGCCGTTGATTGCCAGCCGCCACTGGTGTAAGCTTTTTTAAGATAGTATGCAGGACGGTCATGAAATTGGAATGAGTGTGCTATGTGCTTGGTGAAGAGCTGTAACTCTGTTTGCTAAGTGTGTGCCACTATTAATTATGTTGAAAAAGGGCACACACACTGAGGGCTTCTTAGCATTGTGGAGGAGCTACATCAACTGGAGACTGCTACTGTGGAAAGAGAGGAGTCTTTATGTAGTCGACAGTTGTTGTTTGAATTTTTCTTAACCGCTTCCGTGCGTCGGGCGGCCCCCGGCCGTCTGACGTCACGGTGGGCGTGTGCGGAGGACGGCCGGGGCCCGTCTGAACCGCGCACGCGTGGAATTCTTCAGCACAGCGGGAGAATTCCGGCCGCAGCGAAGCGGTTAAAGGGTCAGTACCATGATTTGTTATATGTGCACATTTTCTCTAAATAGTACGGGTGGGTGTAACTAGTGGAGTTTCACTCCACGGAATACCGCAGAGTTACATCAAAACTCAGCAAGATTCCGCAGAGATCCGCGAATGGGCGGAACTAGGCACGCTACACTGATTTTTAGCACCAGGGGCTCGATCTGCGCTGAAAATTAGCACGAATGGCACAATGCGGCACGCCATAGGGCACTACTTCTCGAGTTGATTTTGCTGCTGCTGAACTAGATTTTCTACTCGAGCTGCAGTTTACTGACCGCGAAAGGTAGCAATCACACGCATTGGGGAAATGTCACCAGGTGCCCTCCTAGCAACCAGAAATTGTGCTCGTGGAGGAAATTTTCGTTTGCCCACATAACGTTGGTGAGAGACATGCAAGCAAAAACTCCACCACTCAGCGGTTGGTGCAATTTGGCCAGAACTATCCATTATGCCAAAACCCCTTTATTGGAGCGGAATTTATCCCCCACCCCTATTAAACAGCCTTTCTACGGAGACACAGTTTAACAGACTTTTTAACAGGGCATAGCTAGCAAAATGGGTCTATTTTAATCTGTGTTCTAGTGTTCTTGAGAAATGTGTGTTTTCCAAAATATGCATAATAAAAATACATACATGTTCATATATATACAGGGGCTTTCAGTCATTCGTTTGCATCCATTGGTCTGTTCATGTGTTATTTACATTTTGCTTACACCCATCTTAACATAAAACCTAGGGAAATGACTGCATTTTGCTTCTGCACATATGAACATCGTACTAATAGTCCATGTTATGGTAAGGGGTGGTGGGCCAATCTTCTTTAATTACTGATTTCATTGTTTTTTTAATTTATATTCATGATAGATCAGGGGCATTCTTTTTTAACTTTTTGGCAGACACGTGCTTGCCACCATTAAATGCCGGCATTTTTACTATTATTTACTTTGAAATTGTAATGCTTATTGCACGTTTTAAAAAAAACTAAAGGCTTACAAAGGCCAGACCGATTGGCATTAATAATTCTTGTTTGAATAGCCAGTGCAGTTAAAATGGTGTTTCAAAATGTTTTTTGAGGAGCACGCATAGTGAAGTGTAACTAACTCCTCTTTCCCATTACCGTCTCAGCCATCCTGATAACTTTATCTGCCGCTTTATTATATATCTGTGTCTGGTGCTTAATTTGTGCCAGTGGTTGCGAGTTGTGGGCTACTTTTCATCATCAACGTTGTCCCAGAGAGAGAGGAAGACAGAAAAGGGAGAAAGAAAGAGGAAGAGAAAGATAAGAAACCAGTGGCAAGGGGAAGAAACCGTGGTCAAATAGAGCCTGCAGGACTTGAAAACATACTAAGTGTAGGGTGGCGAAAGAAAGGCATGAGGTGGAATAAGGGGTTTGCAGGCTTGGTGAGTGGCACTCCGGCATTCAGGAGAGCCAATCAGAGGGGAGGGGGGGCTCATAAAACAGACTTTGGGCCCCTGCACCTATTGCCGATTTACTTTTAAACTAAATCAAGCAGCGTTTGAGCCCCTTTTGTGCCACTTTTCTCACTGGGTTCCCTAACCCATATCTCCGAGTGATTCATCTATCTATCTCAGTGTAGTTCTTCTGCTCTGTTCTGTACATAATCTTCCAGGGCCCTCAATCTCCAAAGAGCCCCACCTGCTTCTCTCTATGTTCCTTCGATCGCTGTCACTTCTGACTGTGCCCCTTACCTGTCTCCACATGTTACCTCCCTTCGAACACCCTAACTTTGCTTGGGGTCTCTCATCCGTCCTCCTACTTTCTCCCCACTCATTCTAAGCAGAGCGCATGAAACTTCAGAGGTGGTGGGTGTGGTAGGGAGGCAGCTGCAGGTTCACTACCAGTACTACTGCACTGAAAGGAGGTCGGCTCCGAGTACCCACACACCATCCATCACTCATCATCAGCAGGTGACACTGAAATTAATACCACCCTTCTACCAAATCCACAGGTTACTCGGACCAGGACAATGCATGATGGTGAGTAAGCTACTAAAGTAAAACATTGTGTCCACTCTATATATGTTTCATGCTGCCTTTGCCCGAGCCTCAATAAATGCATTTAATTAAATTAACAGTAATCATAGTCCTTATTTACATAGATATTTTAATAATTAATTTTACAAGTGACCCGGAAAGTTCACTTAATGACTGATCTACAACGGAGCATAAGCTATAAAGAGTAGCTTCAAAATGTACGCTTTAAATATGAGGTACAAAGAATTGTACACAGTGTGTAATGTACACCGTTTACCGGACTACAGAAACACCAGGTGTAAAGTGTGTGCGTATTTCCAATTGTTACAGATAAGCAGCCTTTATTACTTTGAGCAATCCACCTTTAAAAGTGTTTTTCTCTTTTGGTTTATTCTGTATTTTCACTATGCTCCTAGGTGGCTGAATGCCCATTCACAAGTGCAGTGACTGCAGATCTAATAAGACTGATTAAAGGTCAAGGGCCCAAGCTCTCCTTTGCTTTATCTGTACGGGCTGCCAGTGCTTGCATGCAGTACGGTTCAGCTGCAGATCAGGTGCCCCCCCCTGCATGCATAATACCCCCGACATCTTCAACACACTGGGTCCCATAGTCATTTCCATGGCAACCGATACTGGCATGCCAAATAAAAGATAATGCGTCTTTAAGATGCGCGTGGGCTGGCGGGAAGGAACCTTAGCAGGAAGTGAAAGTTCTTAATCCAGACAAGAATGGCCTCGGCACGAGGGGAGGGAGGGAGTGGGGGCAAGCGAGGCGGACACATTTGCTGCTCCAGCGCTCTAATCCAGCATCAGAGCATCGCTGCTTTTCAGTTAGCTTGGCCATTCTTCACATCCCTTTTCTTGGAGGGCGAACTTCATTTCACAACTTGCTTTGATGTGCAGCAGAAACACGTGAATGTAAAATCTACGTCATTAAGCACGTTGGAACAATTGCACTAGTAGCAAAACAAAAACAAGCATTTGCAATGCAATAGGTCTCGCATTTGCGAAATTTTAAGCTATTGGCATTGTAAATGACAATGCCTTTTATTTATATGTTTTCAAAACCAACACATAGATAAAAGGTTTGTCATTTACAATGCCAGTAGCTCAAAGTCTCGCAAATGCGAGACCTATTGCATTGCAAATGCTTTTTTTAATTATTTTTATTCAATACTGCGTGTTATTTTCCCACAGGTCTGAGAACGTTGCTGCCTGCTCCATGTGCCTGAGCCCGAAATTATTACGTGAGAGTATGTAGCAAGACAGCCTGAGCTGCCCTCTGTAGGATTGGGAGTTCAAGTTCTCCTCAATTCCCCCGAGCTTCAAGAAACATAGAAATGAACGTGACCTTGTGTAATGTAACTTGAGCTCCTGTAAAGCGATCTTCAAGTCGATTCCGCGCTATGTAAAACTGCAAAAAATAAAGTAAAACTGCAAAAAAATTAAGTCTAACATGAGCGTGCCGTTCGGCTCGCAATGTTTGCAACGTGTATTTTTAAGCGGGTTTTTCGGCTTTTTTAAGACACAATGCTGCACGGTGAGAACAATGCTTGTAACACGATATGCGCTGCGCGGAGACGCACGCCCTTGTCTTTTTTGTTAAGTAACACAATGTTTTGCGTTGTGTAACAATTGCTCGCCTGGCAGCCCCAGCCAATCAGAAAGAGCAAAATAGTAAAAAAAAAAAAATCTGAAAAGTAGAGTTGTCCGTGACTACGGGCTCCGGCACATTCTCACCGTATCCTGAAGTGATGAATGTGCGTGGGGACGTGTCCGAGAGAAAGGCCGAGATTGTTTTTCTCTGACAGCCTGGCTACAGAAGAAGCCACTGCAGACTGCTGGCAAAACGAGGAAGCGGCGGTTCAAACGCCCCTTCCCTGCTGCTACCGCTGTCTGGGACACCAATGTAACAAGCAAAAAAAGTGCCTACCCAGTAATTAAAGGGCACTGGATAACGCCGCGAGTAAACGATCCAGTCCGGGTGGGCGGGGCCAAAAGGAGACAGGGCGGTAACAAGGAGGGACTAAAAAGCCTCGTTCACAATAGAAAGCCAGCGTTTAGCATTAACTATGACGCAAGCCAATGGGAAGAAGGGGCGGGGCTTAAAGCACCCTTCTGAAAGCTGCTCGATTACAAGAAGCCTGGCAGAGCGAGCAGCGCATGCGCGCTGCAACGCAGGTCTGCGAGACCTAACAAGCATTGGCAAAGTCAAGCCAATAGGTGTGGTCATTAGCTGCTGGCCTTTTTGCTTCGCCAAAACTTATTTTGTTTGAGTGGTTTTTGTATGAAGGCCCACATTATATGAAAACAAACATTCTCTAAAAGCCAATATATGTAGTTGTGACAGAGGCTACTTATTGTGAGTATGTGCACATGATGCATAAGCAGAATGGTGCATTAGCAGGTAAACCAATAACTGGCGAGGGCTGCACCTGTACCCCTGTTTTGGAGGGCAGAAGCAAAATGTGAATGACACTAAAGCAGACCAATAGATGAAGGGACTTTACTGAAAGTCCCTGTAAGTAAGGTATGCAGAGTATTCATATTTTTATTAATAACAAAAGATCTTGGCTAACGCCAAACCTAATCAGGCAGTCGGCCACCTCAAAGAGAAAGGAACAGGCAGATGGTGTGCTAAACTCAGCAAACATAACATGATTGAATAAAGCGGGGCAAGATAGATACTTCGAAGGGAGAGCCGAGCCAGCGGTATAGCCTGGCTCTACGAGCCAAAGCATGAGCCAGACGCCAACATTTTTGCCACATAAATGATACAACACAGGTCCTGTAAAAACAGCATATATTTTCTTTCAGATTAAAAAATATGTTTTTTGAATGCCTGTTTCACTTTAGTATAACAGATTATATCACTGCATTTCCACCTGGTTAAAATATATTTTTTTAAAGTTAACATATCCCTACCTAAATGTCCTGACAACATAGCCATGAGTGAAACAAGAGATGTCAGCTTGTCAAGTGCACTCTGTATAAGGCCAACACTGTTGCTGCATGTGGAGCAATATCGTGCACTATTAATCCACATGTAAGTGAGGTTTTTATATAGCACACATCATGAACTGAATTTCTTCAAGTTGGTCACAGATTGCATGCTTAATTGAAATCAAGCACAGTAAATTAAAGTCTTTTTCATAGGATCGCGGAATTCGGTCAAACAGGAAAGCCATGACTTGAGCCCAAGGTTCCTGATTACACATTGTGCACTGCAACAATTGGGTGACTAGCTCCTTCTCCCCTCCTTTTACCAAAGGACAATGCTTTGTGTTTGATTACTTGATGGCCTACATTAGTACAGTATGTTCAATAAATACAAGCATCTTATGTTAATTTAACCTGAAACTAGGTGCCTAAAATGTCAAAAAGGGTTTCTTGAAAAAAGTACACTATTAAGTGAAAGGGAAGGTAGGGGGCTGAATAGAATGTTAATACCACAGCCTTATCCTCACTTAAGAAACAGCAAAGAGTGAGAGGGTCAGCTCCTCAATGATGCTAACTGCATTAATTAAAAACAAGTAGCCGATGATTTCCCACCCATCATCTCTGAGCTACAAGCAAATTGAAGCTCTGTTTGACTGCGGGCACACACAGTAGAAAAGCACAATTTTTTAGATTTTGTGCACCTAGGAGTTGGTATCTATTCAAACAGAATAGGTAGTGCCATGGATGCTTGGTTCGGCTTTATTTTGGCTCACCTGTCATGATAGGACAAGGGCCGAGCAAGGGCCAATAATTCAACCAGAGCCAGACTCAAGACTGGCCGAACTCTAAGAATGAACAACAAAGCAGGTGGGTAGATAGGCAGGTGTTTGTGTAAGCTGTCCTGTTTGTGACAAAAGCTTTCCATGCTGTAGTATCTTTGTGTGTGAGGCAAGCTTGCACTTCTGCCTCTGGGGAGGGACTGGGGGTTATGTGGTTGTGTAGCGTTTCTCGAGTTAGGACCAGAAGCCAAGTTCCCAAGCACAACAAATGATCACCAACGTCTATTTAATCACATTTGGTTGCTGTATTTCCACTAGACTACCGATTCCCGCCTTACACAGCACGCACATTCACAACAAACACTAGTACACTTATAAAGCAAGCTCCGCTCAGAGGCAGGGGATACAGAACCTAAGCTGAGATCACAAACAAAATAATGCCTTCTCTATTGAATATGCTAACACAGCTACGCAACATTTGCAACTCTGGACTCAAAAACAAGATGCTTTGAGAAGTAGTATAGACTTGCTATTAGGAGTCCTGTTTTACTAGACATTTCCAATTGTTAAGCTTTGCACAATGCACCACAGATTGTTGTCAACACTTCATCACATTAGATCACGTTTCTAGAACAATTACCTCGCTGTGTTTGTGGGTGTTCCGATTACCTGTTACCCTCACTGTGTTGTGTCTTCTCTATTGGTGTGGCAGAAGGGGGTGCCACCGAAGTTCCCTGAAACTATCCCAGTGATGACCTTAACCGGCACAGATGTAATCGTCACTAGGACAGCCATTATGTGTGAGCTTATGCACCTTCCTCCTCCCCTCCCACAGTAGACAACAACCGGAAAATCATTAGTCTTTCTGATTCTGTCGCACACAAGGGTATGGCCAACCACATATACCATCATGCCCTAGGAGAAAGGGCCCTCTCAAGGCCACTACTGATGGTCACTTGAGACCTCCAACCAAAATAGCTATCAAATCTCTAGTATAGTGATACTCAAAGTACGGCCCGGGGGCCTCATGCGGTCCCCTGGTCAACAGCATCATTAGGCTGCTGTTTACTTGACTCAGCAGTATTATTAAAAAATGTTAAATAAACAGGCAAGCGTTTGTTTAACAGCTAATTAAAGGTAAAGAATGGAAGTAACAAGGGTGCCCATCACACCTCAACTTTAGGATCACCTTTATTTTTAAAGACATCTTGCAGCAAAAGTGAAAAATTATGATACAATCTCTTCAGAATTCAAAAAGTTAATTTTATTACCATACAGAACCGTTTCACCTTAGTACAACTGATTATCAGTGCATTGGGAAGTATTTTATAAAAGCGATAGTTTTCAAACATGAATTGAGAAACATTAATTTTCCCCCACCCTGACAACAATGCCAATAGTGAATTAAGATGCAAGTCGGTTGTTATGTGCACTCTTTGGGTAGCCTCGGTACCCATTATACATGAACAGCATTATAGTTTATTAAATCAAACACAGGAGAAGGTTTTGTACAGCGCACATCCCGAAATCATGTATTTCAAGGTCCTCTTATATGTGATAATGCAGAAATATTTGTGAAAGGGACATAAAAAAACTGCCTAGGGTCACACAATTTGGTTAAGTTGGGAAGCCGGGATTAATCCCAGGTTTTCTGGTTTGACAATGTGAAATTTAGTCACTAGATGTATATGCTTCACTTCCCTACACCCACCTTACCACCAACCCCCATACCCCCTAGCCTCCCACTGCCACCCTGGTGGCATCAGTGCGGCCCTCGGTCACATCACAGACCAAACATTTTGGCCCCTGGGAAAATGTTTGAGAGCACCCATGCTCTGGTAGTTAATGATCCCACTTGCAAGGTAGTTTCCATTCTACATTCCTGATACCATGTCTGTGCATGCTGGTTAAAATGGCAACAAATGGTTAGGAGAGCTGTAGTGGAATATGCTGGGCTACTCTGTGGAATGGCTGGCAAGGCGTGGTGTGCAGTATTTGCAGGTGCTTGAGGCGAGACACTAATATGCAGCCTGTAATTTATTCTGAGCATATTTTAATCATTTTGATGCAAGCCGCTATCAAAATCAGCTAGAATGCAGACTTGGCAACTCATACAGTCTCAGTGTGTCACAGAGTATCTGCACTCTTCACCAGGTCTCCTGGTGAGTCGATATCACACTTTGTGTTCTAAGTGAGCTGGACATCTTTACAGAGAGCAAGTTTCCAGCTCATGGTTTGAGGCTTTGGGCAGCTGATGTCCATCAGGAATTTTACAACCTCACCAGGATGTCGGCAACAACCTCAGAAGCCCTTCTTTTTAATTTTTTGGAGTGGTTGGGAAGGTCGGCTCAGGTAGTGCCCGGCTATAACACAGTTGATCAAGTGGTGATGCGCTCAAAGCCCCACCCAATTTTACACTGTAAAATTGTGGCCTCAAAATGTGGGGTATTACGCCGACAGACTCCTCCCTTTTGTAGTGAAATCCAGCAGAACAATTAATAAGCTGCCCAAAAGGTTTCCCGCTCAGCCTTTTACTTCATTTCTGGGAGCTAAAGAACTGCTCTGCCGTTATTTTAAGTGGCATTCGCAAGGGATACTCTGTTCTGGAATCTGCTTTTGATATTTGCTGGATCTGGCAGGGGTATCCATTAAATGCAATGCATTATTATAGTACAAAGGTTATGTAATCATACATAGTTATGTAGTTATAGTACAATAGTTATGTAATCATCTTATTTAGACGACTCGTGCGAGAGCAGCTTTAGGATTGGCTGCAGGGCAGGCTTGGAGCCTGTGCCCGAAGCAGAGGAGCATGGCGCGGGATGCGGCCAGCTGACGGTAAGTTTTTAAAATGATTATTATTTTGCATTTCCCCCCCTCTCTTCAAGACCCCTACACATACCCTCACCCCCCCACCCGCCCGGCCACTGGTAGCAAACACCAGCCGCTACTGTCCCCCACATGCACTGCTGAATTCATCAGTAGTGCCACCTTTTTGATGAGAATCAATTTGCTTAAAGGATAAATACAAGGTTTAACATTTTGAAATAAAGTGCTTATTTTCATCTAATGATGGATACAAAGGTGTAAATCGTATAACAGACTCTGTTGTAACATGAAATAGATTAATGTATTCAGGCTGCAGGATGTCTGAGGTTACCAAAGACCACAATACAGTATTTTGCAACTTTAAGCTGTGTACTTTGTCACACTTGTACCTCAGAGGACAGGGACTCAGTGAGTTAAACGCATCTTGCTGGCATCCTTTGTAACTTAAAGGGCACAAGTTCAAAATCCTACAGGGCTGATCTGCCTTTCATGCTTCCGGGCTCAACATATTGTGCACGTTAAACTGAGTGGACTAGCTCACTCTGTTGTACAACTACCACTTGCACACTGCAATTATCTAGGATCCCCCCTCGCTCCATTCTCCCACCCCCACCAATACGTTCGCAAAATTGCAAGATACTCTGCAAAGTCAATCAATAGACGGCACATTCATTATGCTTCCAGCCAAGGATAGATCAACTCAAAGATGGCAGAGTTGTTTGGTCACAAGATTGGAGATTTGTCTTGCCATGCTTTTTAGCTCTGATCTGTCAGCTTTAGCTGTCTGCTAGAGCTTTTCACCGCTACAAAATTTACAAAATATTCAAACAATGGCCTTCTAGTAAGGAACTCACCCTCATCTCATACTATTGGCTGAGGTATCATCCTCCCCCCTTAGGAGTGCTTCCATTTCAATGCACAATAAACTATTTCACATCTCAAAATTACAGCGAATGATAACAGACTTTTGGGCACTTTCAATTCCTGACTCTAACATGCTCATATTATTGGCTTTCCATTCTGTAGATAGAGACACCTTTGCCTAAAGATGGCTGCCAAAGTATTGCGATATCAACAACAAAAACCGCAATTTCATGAGAATATGGGCAGCCACCTTGGGGACAGCCCCCCTCCATGGCAAAGTGAAAACTCGTAGGCGTTTGTGCTCCATGCACCCTGCCCTCATGCTTTCATGATGTGGCACTGCTTTTGGACATTGTTTTCCATAGTTAAAGAGGCTACGTACACAAAAAAAATATCCTATTTCATTTCAATACATGCATAAAACAGGATTCCTTGATTCGTGTCAACATTAAATGAAAATAAGTTTTAAGTTTAAACACCAACCCCACCAAAACAGCACCTGCCTTTCTTCAAAAACAGAATCGCAAACGTTAAATGTTGAAAGAAAGGAGTTTTTGAAATTTGAATATATATATATTGTGGACAGGTGTGGGGTCTCTTGCATGCCATTCGTGCCGTAACTGAATATTGTGTTCACTTAAAATGGTGATCTGATTTCATCTGCCATTGGCTTCCGGAATTAACCACCACGCAAGGGACGATTCGCCATCCGTGGGAGTGAAGCACACCAGAGATTTGTTCATTCCACCCCTGGCTAGTTCTGTTATACTAAGTATATGCAGCAATTGGGTAGATGCTCTCTAACATCCTGAGGTACATTCGCCACTATCTTGCATCTATAATCTAAATTCATCTTTTGACGTCTTCCCCAAAAAATGTTTGGATACAACCGCATAACCTGTGAATTAATTTGGGGTTGGAGTATCTTCAGAAATAGATTTTTTTGGACGCTCAGTAAAAAGTCTTGTCCTGATGATGACCGTGTAATTATACAAAGGTCGAAACGCCGTTGACGCATATGTGGCCGTAACTAATGATGGACGCATCGTCTAGCTTGATGTTGTTTCAGTTTTACCCTGAACCTCAGTTGCTATGTAATCCCTTCTGTTTGCCACCTGTCTGGTTTTGTATTGTATGGCACATTTTTTATGTACCAGTGTATTGTTCTGAGCATTTGCCTTAATTGTTTTACCATTTATAAATTGAATAAAATTGATATAACTTTCTAATTCCTTTTTATATGGGTTTTTCTATTTTTCTATATCTTTTTTCTCCTTCTTTTTTAACAAATTCAATTTGTCGGTATCATTGATTGTTTGTAAAAAATTGTATGTCTATGTAAATAGTATCTTGAACCGCTGTTAGGACTAAATATTGTTTAAACAGAAACAGGCTCCGTTTCGGCAGACATCTGTTGCTCGTTCTCGGGACATCTTGTAACAGACTGTGTTACATCGTGTCATACGCAGACGACACCCAACTCATCCTCTCCCTATCCAACGAACCCAACACCGCCAGAGACAACTTTCGAGAAAGCATGGAAGCCGTCGCCAAATGGATGAAAAACAGCTGCCTACAACTAAACACCAACAAAACAGAAGTACTCATCATGGGCCCAAACCCCGACGCCTGGAACGACACCTGGTGGCCTCCCGCCCTCGGAAACCCGCCCACCCCCACGGACCACGCACGCAACCTGGGAATCATCCTGGACTCCGAGCTCAAAATGGACCGCCAGATCAACTCCGTCTCGTCCTCCTGCTTACACACCCTCTGCCTCCTACGTAAGACCTTCAAATGGATCCCCCTCGAACACAGAAAGACCGTCACTCACGCCCTGGTCACCAGCAGACTCGACTACGGCAACGCACTCTACGCCGGAATAAACAAAACCCTCACCTGCAACCTACAGAACATCCAGAACGCCGCCACAAGACTGGTCCTCAACCTGCCAAGACACTGCCACATCTCCCAGCACCTGCGCATGCTCCACTGGCTCCCCATCGAGGCCAGAGTCACCTTCAAGATGCTCACCCACGCACACAAGGCCCTCCACGACACCGGACCAACATACCTGAACAGTCGACTCAATTTCCACGCACCCCAAAGGACCCTACGATCAGCCCAGCTCTCCTACGCCGTGGTCCCCCGCACCAGAAAGACCAGATCGGGAGGCCGCTCCTTCTTCTTCCTAGCGGCCAGAGCCTGGAACGCCCTTCCGCTCCACCTCAGACAGACAACATCGCTTCCCATCTTCGCAAGAAACCTCAAAACATGGCTCTTCGACAGACCCCCTTCCTTGATGGACTGGAACCTGCACCCCCCCTACCCCCAGCGCCTTTAGACCCTACGGGTGAGTAGTCGCGCTTAACAAACGCCTGATTGATTGATTGATGTGTAATGAAGATTTGTGCTGCTTATCCTTCAGACACCTAGCACAAACTAAGCTAATTGGTCTGGCTTTAAAATCAGGTAAAGCATGCAAACAACATTCATGCTGGCATTTGTTTGCGAACCGTATACCAGAAGCAATACTACAGAAATCCATTGAAAAAAAGCCAGCCACATGCACAATTCTTACCAGACAGAATTTGACTCCATCAGACTCCAGATAACCGCCACCACCAGCACAGATACATATATCTTCCACAATGCAAAATCCAATTAAATTTGCTTTACACTCTCAGTACCCCCACCATGGATGCTTCCAGCAGCATATTCTAAACCAAGTAACACTACCACAACATCCACACGGTAAAACCAAAAATGTGCTGTGTTTTCTCGAGAGAAATAGGGGGATATTTCTCTCGAGAAAACACAGCACATTTTTAGTCATGACAGCAACTTCACTGAAGGACAAACTGCCTGGTGGCAAAAAGATTTCAGTTCAGCTCCATCACTCAGACAGGTGCAGGCCATTGCCATCTTCGCAAGTTGTGTGCTACACTTGTGACACAAGTCTGGCCATTATCTTTCCTTAAACCCGTCAATAAAGGGGTAGAGGCTTCCATTCAACCTGGGCAATGTGCCAGCTAACGAATATCTTCTATTGTCAGACACTTTGTTGACAGTGACAACACCATGAGCACAATAAAATATTGGCATCGTTAATTGCAGTAATGTTTGGTGGAAACCTTCAGGTCTAAAGTCCAAGACTCAACGAAGAAATTGATGACCTGTTCATCAACCTCCAAAGACTAAGTTCCCCAGCAACAGAAGACCAGCAGGGTCACTGTCAAATCACTGAGTGCCATTCAACTGCCACTGGCCAGAGAACAGTTGGATAGTTCCTTTTAGACTCCCAAGACCAGAAACGTCATTCACTTTTAGGTTCCACAGTTGTCACCTCTTCCTTGGACTTGGATTCCCAGTCCAAGTGGAGTGCTTCAGGATAAATAACAAGCCCTCCTACAGACCTCAACATATATTAAGTTGTCCTAGTAGCTTCCGTTTGGTCCCACCATTTTCCCTGACTACATCTTAAGAGGCTAATTTTACTTTCACTAATTTTCACGACAGGCCCCAAATCATGGTCCTCTTACCAGTGTGTTCGAAGGCTACCCCATCCTTCCCGGTGCTACTACCCCAGTGGACATTTCAGAATGTTCTTCTGGAGTTTGAGAGGACCCTTATTTTATGAAGCAACTAAGTTGATTCCTCCCTACGAGAGTAGGGAGAAGTACTTCTAAAGAGCTGTGGTGGATGGCTCACCACCATCATGGATGTTTATGATTTCAACCAAATCCTCTTCCTTCTGAAAATCAAATCCTGACTTTGGCTCATTTCGTAATATGTTGTTCGGAGCAATGACTGGCTGTATTCATGAGAACGGACTTGTTTCAATGTACTCATACAGCATGAACAAAGGCCATACCTCAAGTTTATAGTGGTAAACCAACATTACCTATTCAGGACATCATTCTTCAGCCTTCATATGGCTCTCTGGGTCATCCCCATGAGTCTGGTCCCAGTGGCTGCCTTTCAGCATCTTTGGAAGTTATACCCCAACCAGACGACAGATGTATCAACCCTTCATCGGGGAAGTTAACAGAGTCCAGCCATTCTTGATTTATAGTCATTTAGCTAAAATACTTTCGGACCCTCTCATTTGCTTGAGAAAGAGGGAGCCAGAGAGTTGATCATTTGCACTGTACTTGAATTATACTAATTTTTTGTGTGTAAAATACAACTGCCATGAACAAGCAACAAATTTAATGAACGATTAACATTTTTATTCAACCAGTGGTACAACTGCCACCAATTATCAATCAAGTAAGTATGAAAAAATTCTTTCATATTTGCGCAACACTATCCCTGCTTTCTACTTAATTAATATTTGGTGCAAATATATTCTTTATGTCAATAATTTAATCTGTGCTGCTTCAACAGTGATGAATGGCTGTTACATTGGACTTAGAAAATGTGAAAAACTATTTTAACATCAAATAAGTGATAAAACCTTCTGAACCATTATTTCCTGCTTGTACATTACTCATGTCCTACAAGGCACACACATTTGTTCTCCTAGGAAAATATAATGTAATGATTTAAATGACTCCTTCTCCAATCTGGGCTTTAAAAAGTCACCCTCACCCTGGCAGAGTATAGTTCAGTCAGACGTTGTACCACTTCATGGAAAACAGTATCATGCAGGGCTGCAGGGGTTGTCGGTTATTACATTGCAGGGAAGTAATACATAGTGGACACTACATTAGGAGTCACTACAAAGGGAGTACCGTTACATTCAAACTATGCAGGCAAGTGAAAATAAATGTTGCCCAATAACACTTTATTTAGAGCAACTGTACTAATAAATACACAATCACATATTACTACCCTGCACAGGCTGATATCAAGTTTATTATCACAGTATAGTGAAACTGACATGAAAAATAAGTTTTGCTGCTTAAAAGATAACACGTAACAATTGCGTTACACAGGGAAACAGCTCTGCTAATAGTCACAAGGTATCAGCAGTCTAATTTTACCATACTCCACAAATTTAACACCTTGCATCTTGGTTTAGTTAAAATACTTTTTGACAAAAATACTATGGAATAGACCATATATACACAGATCTTCAGAGAATATTATGCAGTTTATTATAATTGCTGAGGAAGGGTAGGGGCATCATAACTCACTTGAGGCTTTGACCTCTCATGAGTCATGTCCCCTATATACACTCAAAAATTGTAACAAATACCATATTACACTCTGCACATATAAGTATTACTATTCAAAATTAGTGCTATTTATTTTTAAGGCGCAACACCACATTTAATTTTTATTTTTATTTTTTAAAGTGTCTCTCTTTTGAGTAATGAGCTCCCCAACACTTCTTTTTTCTTTGATAAAGTTAAACCTCCCCATGTCTGCTTTCTTTTTCCATGTCTTCATCTACTACTAATGCCCTAACCCTCATATATCCCCATATATTCACAAACTTTAAGACTTTTTTTTTTTACTTTATCCAGTTTTTTAATTTTTAGTTTTACATTTTTTAAAGTTATATTTTTGGGTTTTAATGCAAAGTAAATTACATGTAAAATATATTTTAAATATAGTTAATTTTTGCCCTAAATATTTCTTAAATATCACTGAACTGGAACCGCGAAGACATTAAGTGAAACTCACACAGAATCAGCGCCACTGCCAGGAACCCGTAGTTAGGTTTATAATTATTGTATAATCACATTCAAACTTCCATGTTACTTTAGTTAATAATATGTTTCTATGTTTAGTATCTTCTCTATGTCTAGTGCATCACAACTTGTATTTAAGATGCCCTATCATGTGACAGTTGTGATCAAGGAGTTTATGCTGAAACGATTCGAAAGACATGGCTGCTGTATTTTTTTAATAAACATTAGTGGTGAGCAAATAATTTCCTGAGTGCCTACTGTATTTCATTCTTATTGGGTTGGGATAGATAAATAGATAGATAGATAGATAGATAGATAGATAGATAGATAGATAGATAGATAGATATATGAAAAAGTAAAAAAAAAAAAAATGTTTACTAGTAGTGATGCAACCGCTCCCGATGTACTGCCTGAAAAGTAATGATTCCCAATCAACCGCCTGCCGCATAAAGGAATAAGAGGGGCTGGAGTTTGTAAACATTTTAGCTTTTGGAACACTGCAGGCATCTTGCATGTGGTCATTCTTTCATGCCAAGCTCGAGTCCATTGAAAGCGCAACTGTCACTACCTCGTAACTGTGGCCTTCAATCCATGCTTAAGGCATGTCATACTTTACCTTTCACTTAACTATTGCAGACTTCGGAACCTCGCACACTATTTAATGCTTCCCACAAAGGCGACCGTATAAACGCACAATCCATAGACAACACAAGGGGTTGCTACTTACACCGCCGAGAGACATCTGTGGCCCCGGGAGGGTTAGGAAGCCTTCTACAAATGGTTTAATACAGTAGAATAAAGTGCACTACAATCTGTGACAGTCCATCATAGTCTAGGTCACCCCTGGAAAAGTATTGTGTATACATCTTTAGCCACAGGCACTTCACATATAACAATCATAATATAAAACAAGCATTGACAAAGGCAATAGGTCTGCCGTTTTGAGAGTGTGTTTGTTAACAGTTGAGTGACTGCGTTGCCCGCAGCTGCACTAGAAACAAAATCCTTGCCCTATATCCGAGCATGGAAAGTGCTACCCTTAAAATAACTGTGTTTATGTTATCCTTTGAGTCTTTCATCCTTCTAAATGGAGACAGGAAGGAACAGAGTTGTGTGTGGAGACAGAGATGGAGTGTGTAGGTCCCCTCAACCTCCACACACAAAGCAGTCCCCTACTATCCCATTCTACAAAACACATGTTTTGCCAAAAGAAAATAAAAAGCCTAGGGAAGAACCTAAAATGAATAATACACTTCGCTCCAGTCTGAGAAGATACAGCGACATACTGATACTTTTGGCGTTTCCAAAATGACAGTAATCAGAAACAAGGCATGAGTTGTTTCGAATACAATGGCGTTAAACCGTATAAACTATAACCTGAGAATAAACGCTGTTACTAGGATATGTGTGAAAGTAAAATACATGGAGTCAAGGACCCTGCAGTCACTGCTGGTTGGATAACACAACACCGGCGGAGGGCAACCCGAGGCCGCCCTGCCCCGGCACTGCAGCGCATTCCAGCGGCGAGGCTCTCATGCTGGGCTCGTCCTCACTGCACCACTTCAAAGGCATTCATGAATTTAATCGCAGGGCTTCTGCATGCTACCCCTAATGACCGTATAAAAGCTGGGCTTTAAACTAGACATGGCGCTAACAGCTCTATGTATGGACAGCGCGGGGAAGACCCAGCTCGTGGCTTCAGAGGACATCAGAAGATCACAGGACAGTGTCTGTTGGACTGGAGGAATGTTCCACTATCAGGGAATCTATGGAAAATATTTCCATGCATTGTAAGTTAGGTCACAATTGACCACTGGGTTAGGCTGTACGCAGAATACATTTCTGAATAGCGTCAAATGCCCCTAGCTATACTGCGTATACATTAACGAAAGAATTGTGACTGGGGCATCCACGTGTGGGGACTGAAAAAGTGAGACCATCACATACAGCTGCAAACTGCCATTTAAAAGCACGTGCCCAAGAAGCATACAGACTACTCAGGAGAAGGCAAGTACACGGAAGACTCACGCTTCCTTACAAGATGAGTCTTGGAGATGTATTTCCAGGGGAGAAGACTGCTTACTGCTGCTCGTCATGAAAAGACGGCACAGAAATATAGCTATGACCTGGGTGATGAGCAACAGAATCACTGATTGTGGGAATTAGATGAAGAACACCTCAACCCAAAGAACCCGCAGCCCTCAAAACCAGACTTCTTCACAATAAGCATATAGATCCACTTTGGAAACAACTCATTTCCCCAAAAGCCCACAGAGAATGTTAGTGTGGCCAATTTTTATCTTGCAACTTACTGCCATTGAACAGAAGGAAGCAACAGCAAGCTCTATCCAGTGTCTGACCGCAAGACTGCCTAAAGTGCTCCATCAATAAACAAGCATTGGCATAGCCAATAGGTCTCGCCTTTGGGACCTTATGTGTTTAGCCAGAACTTTTGGCTATATTGTAGAGCATTGTGGCTGCTGTGCATTATGTTGAAAAGTTATAATAAAAAGTTTTAAGTATTTTTGTTACCTTTATACAAACGAAGACGACATTATATACAACTAAAAACCTGATTAAAAAAAGATTTTAACATAAAAAATGTCTTCTAGTTTTTTTGTACTTGCACTGCTGGCAACTTCTTCCTGCCTGTTCTCATGCTTGTTTATTATAATTGTTTTTGTTATGGGGGAGCGGGACATAAATAACGGGGGAGTGGAGGTTGGAAAACAGTAATTTAATTAGAACACGAGCAGCCGACGGACACTAGGGGAGAATCAACAGATGCCTGATTCCAAGGGCAGAAAGACGTGATGCTTAGGTGGTGCGCTGATGCAAAATGGTGGTGGTGAATGATGTTTGGTGCTCAGGTGGTGACACTATATGGTGTGGATTGGAGGTACATTGTGGAGTTGAAATATGTTGTTTGGTGTGTAATTATGCGGTGTGTATTGGAAATGTGTGGAGTTGAATTGTGTGGCCTGGAACTGTGGTGTTGAGTGAAATTATGCTTAGTGAAATTGTGTCATGGTGTGGAGTGCATTTATGTTGATTGGTGGTATGTGGTATGGAGTGCATTTATGTGGAGTGTATTTATGTTGCATTGAGTAGAGTGCAATTATGTGGCGTGTAATTATGTGGCACTGAGTGGTATTATGTGGAGTGTATTTATGTTGCATTGAGTAGAGTGCAATTATGTGGCGTGTAATTATGTGGCACTGAGTGGTATTATGTGGAGTGTATTTATGTTGCATCGAGTAGAGAGTAATTATGTGGCGTGTAATTATGTGGTACTGAGTGGTATGTGGAGTGTATTTATGTTGCATTGAGTAGAGTGTAATTATGTGGCTTGTAACTGTCGCACTGAGTGGTATTATGTGTAGTGTATTTATGTTGCATTGAATAGAGTGTAATTATGTGGCATGTAATTAGGTGGCACTAATTGGTATTATGGGGAGTGTATGTTGTATTCAGTAGAGTGTAATTATGTGGCGTGTAATTATGTGGCACTGAGTGGTATTATTTGGAGTGTATGTTGCATTGAGTGCAGTATAATTATGTAGCATATAATTATGTGGCACTGAGTGGTATTGTGTGGAGTGTATGTTGCATTCAGTAGAGTGTAATTATGTGGCGTGTAATTATGTGGCACTGACTGGTTTTATTTGGAGTGTATGTTGCATTGAGTGCAGTGTAATTTTGTAGCATATAATTATGTGGCACTGAGTGGTATTGTGTGGAGTGTATGTTGCATTCAGTAGAGTGTAATTATGTGGTGTGTAATTATGTGGCACTGAGTGGTATTTGGAGTGTATGTTGCATTGAGCGCAGTGTAATTATGTAGCATATAATTATGTGGCATTATGTGGATTGTATTTATGTTGCATTGAGTAGAGTGTAAGTATGTGGCGTGTCATTATATGGCACTGAGTGGTATTATGTGGAGTGTATTTATGTTGCATTGAATTGAATGTAATTATGTGACATGTAATTATGTGGTACTGAGTGGTATTATGTTGAGTGTATTTATGTTGCATTGAGTAGAGTGTAAATATGTGGCATGTAATTATGTGGCACTGAGTGGTATTATATGGAGTTTATTTATGTTGCATTGAGTAGAGTGTAATTATGTGGCGTGTAATTATGTGGCACTGAGTGGTAATATGTGGAGTGTATTTAAGTTGCATTGAGTAGAGTGTAATTATGTGGCTTGTAATTATGTGGTACTGAGTGGTATGTGGGGTGTATTTATGTTGCATTGAGTAGAGTGTAATTATGTGGCGTGTAACTATGTCACACTGAGTGGTATTATGTGGAATGCATTTAATTATGTGGTGTGTAATTATGTGGCACAGTGTTATTATGTGGAGTGTATTTATGTTGCATTGAATAGAGTAATTATGTGACATGTAATTATGTGGTACTGAGTGGTATTATGTGGAGTGTATTTATGTTGCATTGAATAGAGTGTAATTGTGACGTGTGATTATGTGGTACTTAGTGGTATTATGTGGAGTGTATTTATGTTGCATTGAGTAGAGTGTAATTATGTGGCATGTAATTATGTGGCACTGAGTGGTATTATGGGGAGTATATGTTGTATTCAATAGAGTGTAATTATGTGGCGTGTAATTATGTGGCACTGAGTGGTATTATTTGGAGTGTATGTTGCATTGAGTGCAGTGTAATTATGTAGCATATAATTATGTGGCACTGAGTGGTATTGTGTGGAGTGTATGTTGCATTCAGTAGAGTGTAATTATGTGGTGTGTAATTATGCAGCACTGAGTGGTATTTGGAGTGTATGTTGCATTGAGTGCAGTGTAATTATGTAGCATATAATTATGTGGCACAAAGCTTAGGCCTGCATGCCATAAGAGAGCGAAACATGTTCGCTGGTAGAAAGCATTCCATGAACTTTTGCAGAAGACATTTACCACAACAAAGAACCTGAACCTTTTCTTCACCAATGACACTCCTCCATGTTAAACCCGCCACGTGCATAATGTATCTTGGCTCTTGGATTGTAATGCTGTTTCAGGTGTGTTTTATCTATACGTGTCGTTGGGCATTCTTTCCCCCATTACAAAGGCAGAGCCGGCCTCCCTCCATCGATCCACGCCGGGATTGGTTTATCCTGGTGAGATTCTGCCAGTTGTTACGACGACTGTTCACACCGAAAGGGAATAAAGGCAAAGCTGGCCAGAAATAGCCGGGGTTTTGGGTGGGTGGCAGCCTTTGAAGTCGCGTTCTCTTTGCACCCTTCCTTTTGGCGCCCTACGCCGCGCACGCGCGCCCTCACTAGAAACAGAATGTGGCAGTGACTCGAGGGCCCGGGTTAAATGAAAAGCGCCCTCGCGCAAGCTTCTTTGAGGCTCGGCTCTTTGCTAAAGTGCCTGTGTGAGTGACCGCTGCCAAGGGCCGGCTCGCCTGCCTTCTGTGTGTTTAGAGACATCGCCTTCCGCATCCTTCAGAGTGCAAGCACCGCCGAGCGGGGAGACATCCATTAGAACCACAAGAGCTTTCCTCGGCGCGCGCATCCATATATGTATGAGGGGCAAACGGCAAGCATTTCCGTGTCATCCACACTCGCTTGCTACAAACAAAGGGGTTTTCGTGTTCTGTTACATGTTTTATGCGGCAATGGCACTCGGCCCTGGCATATGAAACATCACTAGAAAAACGCATGCCACCCACAAGAAAGCCGCCGAGAACTGGGAAATGAGGCAATTCTTAGGCACATGGGCACCCGCAGTATTGCCCTCATTCCATCATGCCACTGTCAGGAGGTGGGCATGGTGCGGAAAGTTCGGCCCAGGTGCAATCTCTTACTTTCCTGGCTGATCATCCGAGGTGTATGTGCAGCAGTGCTGTGATGCACACACGTCTGACAAACCAAAACGACCAACTCCGCACGTATTCTGCTCAGTGCATCACATATTTACAAGGTTGTTTACTAAGTTTTGTTACTGTAAGGATAATAATGAAAGTAACTGGCTGCAGTGATCAAATGTGAGATATATATCTTACATGGAAATTTCTGATAGTACTTTGTAATCACAAACGTACATAACATTGACGATAGGAAGTTTGCAATTGTAGATATAACAAGATAACTAGCGCGACCAGCGCTGACCGCCATCTGTTTCCAATTAACGCGACCGCGAGACGCGGGCGCGATAATTGGAAACAGATGGCGCTGCTGCTTGCTCCCGAGCACCCTAGGCCAGGGGACAGAGAAAGCGGGACATGCACCCACCTTGGACCAATTGCGTGCTCTTTCTTAGAAAGACGCATGCAAAGGCCAATTGCGGGTGATAAATAAAAAAAGCACACGCACGAGCGTGTGTTTAGAATTTAAAAGCCCTTACTAAAAGCCTCGCAGAGCAGCGCATGCGCGCTGGCTCAGGCGAGACCTAAAAACAAACAGCAAGCGAACCATGCTCAACCAGTGACCAATATCAAATCATTCTTTCTTATGGCTGTTTGAGTGCTACTACGCCGGCGACTTCTAGTTACAGACCCTCACAGGCCACAATATCTTTTGACCCATCGTGCAATACTCGAACTAATACCATTGTACTACTCATTTTCAACAGAAGTCACCTCTCTTTGCATCGAACAGCTATGATAGCTACTATTTGAGTGGACAGAAACATTACGAAATGAAGTTTATCAATCAATGCAGGTGAGGGTAGTCAATAACTTGCTTATTATGGTAACCTATACAAAGAGATCAGAGAGGCTGAAAGAACCTGGGAAAGACAGTAACTAGGCTTCAGGCCACTATTATACCATTGTTCTAACACAACATGCTTGCTCTGGCCTGCAACAGTTCAGACAAAGTTGGTCACTATAAGACACTATAGCACTAGAGTGCTATACATATGTCAATTAGCAAGAACAATTAAATGGAGGAAAGGAGCGTTGAGGATGTGAATTATTGAATAAAAAAAGTATTCGAGCAATAATGAAAAAAACTGTGTACCCTCTCCTCCTTGCCCCTGTCATTTGGAGGAGAAATAAAATGTGTGAGGCAGTGTGTACAACGTGTGAGTGGTTTTTTTTTTTGGGGGGGGGGATATGCAGCAATGGATGCTGATTTTTAATTTTGTACAAATGTTTTATTAAGATTTTTGTCTATCAAGTGAAGGCACATAAGGACATTATGGAGGAAGAATGAGAGAATATATGCCACGAAAGGAACGGGGGAAAAGAGTACATTATGGTTGCATCAAACTGAAAAGTTTTTTCCTGCCACTAAACACAAAAAACGTGCAGCAGTATCAACTTGAACAGATCAATTAACAAATATGCTTAGAATGAAATTCTGAACGGAGTCCAAGTAGAAGAATGGAAGGAGCTTCCACATTCAAGGAGCCAGGACTGAAAATATCCAAGGCATTTACTTCTTATTCATGGGACCACCAAAAGCTGTATGCCCACTGTGCCTGATAAATTAGTGGAGTTGGCACTTGAATAATGGACAAATGGCCTTAACCTCAACCCACTTCCCCACTTGGTGCCAATGATGTGTTGATCTGACCTCACTGAGGAAAAATCAAATCCCTCTTTAGTTTAAAAAGCATATGCACCACTTCATTTTGATATCCTGTAATCTCTAAAGCAGGTACACTCCGTTCATTTTGAAGGAATAAATCAACAAAGGTCAATCACAACAAACATCAAACTGTATAAAAGAAAATAAGGAATAAAACAATCACTTCCGCAGTATTCCACAAAGTTATCTTCGCTGCACATAAAGACAAGGGCCTCTCCAAAAATGTAACCCACCTGTAAACTATTCCAAAGTATGTACCAAACTAAGTTTAACCCCAGTCTTCTGAAACCTGTTAGAAACTGCACTCCATTAACTCTTTTACAAAAAGTCGAACCTCTTCAGTACTGTCAACCACAAAGACTAGTGGTGACAGAACAAAACTGCAAACCCCTATGCCAAAACACCACAAGCCGAGTTGGTCAAATAGACCTGCCACACCAATTACAGCCGTATTCTTACACCAATCCACTAACACTCCCAACTTCCCCCTAAATGACACTGAAATCTATGCACAATTTCACACCCAGGAACATCACACCAACCAAATTTATAATCAAACACAGAAAACGCTGACCATGCTCATAACATTTCCTTAATGAGTATTTCAAGGAAATAACATATCATGCCATCATATAGTAAATTGCTTTTCTTTCCCATAATCAAAACAATCCATAAGCAAAACAACACCTGAATGTAGTGACCCATTGCAAAATCCCCAACCTCACACGGGGCCATAGAAAAAAATAAATATTTTTCTGCACACAAAGTTGCCCTTAACAACCATAGCCTTTTTGACCATCTACAGCAGACTTCTCAAACAAGTAGATCAAGAGCTAATGGTAGCTCTCCAGATATCTATAAGTAGCTCTCCTGAGTCCAATTCAGCCTACTAAATTAGAAGCTTTTGCTTGGCTAATATATGTGTACCAAAATTACAAATTGTGTATTCAAGTTGAAAATTTGTATATTTTCGGAACTCACAACCTGATGTTTTGAGAAAGATGGTTGGATTCCCAAAATATATTTAAAACTTAATAGTAGTATTACCTTACCTTGGTGTCAGGGCCATTCAAGCTATAGCTATTATGTATTACCTATGTAAAGGCATTCCAAACGGACAAAGCCTTTTTTTACCTTACTGCTGCCTACCCTGCCTGATGCACATAGGTGATCATGGCTAGTAATCTTCAATAGAGTTGCTACCACTGTAATCTTGCTTGATGTAGTCACTGTTACAACACTAATACTATTAGTAGCTTGGGATGATTTTCATTTATCATAAGTAGCTCTTATTACAGAAAAGGTTGGAGAACCATGATCTACAGTATGTATCCTTCACTTGGCACAGTGTGACATTAGCCATATTCAAGTTTTAGGGAGGCACTCATGGCCCAGTTAATGAGGTGAGACAGGTCTCCTTTTACTGTTAGATTTCATAATGACCTTTGACACAGCAGGCCAGGAGATCCTGCTCTTCCCCCTTTCTGACATAGTATGATTCACTAGCACGGACTCCCCTTTGTTCACATGCATCTCAGTCCTTATGCTAGTTTCCTCAATGCCAGACTTCTGTCAAGTCATATGTGGACCCTCAAGGACATTCCCTATTACCTGTACTTGCCCACACGCGCTTTCAATCCTTTCTGAGGACTAATGCTTATTGCAACCTCCTATAACACACTCATGCGCCAATGGTAAGAAGCCTTACCTTTCCCTTGTCAACAAGCTAAATCAACGCCAGGTGTTAAATGTCATAATATCTGCCTTCCAATAAGGCATGGTAACAGGCATCCTACAACGTTTGGCTTCAAGAAACACAGTTGTAAATGTACCACTGACCTCCACACCAACCAATCTCTTTCTCTCATTCAGCACGAACACAAAAATGAGCTAGTTCCCATTATCTTAGAGGTTCTCTGACCATTAAACATAGGTCTTAACTTATAAAGAACACAGACACCAAGGACCAGAATTGATAATCTTCTGTGTAATCATACACTTAGGATAAACACCTGCTTATCAAAATAAAACGGCAAACCTACCTCCACTAAACTCTCCATGCATCCACTCCTTCAAGCCACGAAGAGACCCAAATAATCCAGTTCACAAAGCTGCACTGTAAAAAACTTTATAATCGTTTCTTGATATTAAATGTGGCAGAGCTACTTACTTCCTTCTTAAAAACGTAGCATTTGCTGCACAAAGGTAACATGTGCTTGGAGTATGGTGCATGCTCCTACAACAGAAGAAAAAGACTACAGCTTTCAGTTCTTAAAAGCAATATCAATCAATTATACTGGATGACTATGCTTATTCCCTGTGCTGAAATGTGTGGTGAACTGGTTGGAGGCGATTTCTATGTTCGTGTGATCTCGGTTTAGGTTACGGCAGAAAATGGGTTTGATTGAGCGGTTAGTCACTCTGTCGCTTATTGGACAATGTCGTCAGGGAGCGCACAAGGCATTCCGTAGTTCATGCTGTACTTACCTAGGACAGTGGGCAGCATCTCTGGCACAGGCTAGTTTCTGTGCCCAAAGGGTGTTCCCATCAGCTGAGGGGTTATGAGGGATGACATGGACATCTTAATCACAAAGCCAGGGAGAGGAGAGCATGCAATCAGGAATGAAACAGACTACACCGTATTAGACAACAGTACACCATATAACACAATTGAAGCAGGCACAACGTACTCCATGACACCAACCAACACCTCTCCACATCGAATTAAACAAAATACCACATCTCACTATTCTATTCAATACTGCCTATTGCCATACCATAGCCACTCTACACAATGTATCACTCCAACGTTACCACACAATACAACCATGTCAGATTACTGCTTACAAAAATGACACTACTGTGCTACCCAAAGAATAACATTCCAGCCAACGCCAGTTTACTATACTGTAACACACTCGCCCATAACATTATATACTTGCTACATCAGACCATAACATACAACACCACACTTAAAACCCATACACAGTCTACTTCACCAAATCATCAATTACCGTAACACACTGAAGAACATCACACACTCATCACCAATACCAGACAACCCCATATCATAATTAACAAACCATGCAGCACTATAATACACCATACCATGCTACACCATATGACATTACACCTCATCTTAGAATACAATCGCCAAGACCGCATTACACTGCACTGCTGCACAGCAAACTATATCTCACTACAGCACAGGCACCACAATGTAGCACACCACTCAACACATCATTACATTTGATTCCAACAAACAAAGAAAGGAAAGTACCAACGGGATGGCAGCCTGATTTCATGAAGAATAGTATCATCATTGGGACAATAACTAATATTGAAGTCTTTGTGTATCCAGGAATGGTATTGGTACACATACCTGGTGTGCCACACGGTCAGACTGACTGGTGTTTTGTCAACCAGTCTAAAGTGGGAAGTGAGAAGGGGTTGGCACAGTATGCCCACACCAGCAGTCAAATACGGCACCAGCTCGAAAGCATCACTGCCCAAGTTTGGTTTCACTGGTGTGGACATCCACTTCCAGACAAGGTCAAAAACATGGACGTATCCAACCCCAATACACCATAACATAAGTGCCGTCAACAAACCAAAAGAGCACACTCAATTCCGTCCAAGGCACTTTTGAAAACAATGAATATTGAACTACATAGAAACACCATTGCCTTACTACGTAATTCATGTGATCTACGAGGTAGCCTAATTAATGTGCCCTCCACCTCGATAGGTCAACCTTCCTGTTTGAACAATTCCTCAACAGCACTACTGGGAATTTTGGTAGAGCTGGAATGAGACTATTCAAATCCTCCTGTGCAATTGCCTTATGGGTACTACACTGCCCACTGGAGGGCCAGCAGAATAAGACAGCTAAACAAAGAGTGGATTATGAAATGTTAATATCAAAGGATGCAGTCTACATGGATGTTTTAATGTCTGAACGGACTCTGGTGTCATCCTCTGCTCGCATTCTCCTCACGGTGCTTACAGACGCAGATGGAGAGGGCTGGGGAAGAGGAAGTGCGCAGGCAGCACACTGTCTGAGTCATGCAGTACCAGAGGCGCAGACACAGGCTGCAGTGTTTCTCCCTGTCGCAGCAGACAGTGATTTAATACACTGCTTTGTATAAAAGGCATACTTCTGATCCCGGGCCAGTGGAGGATTGTTTCTTTTTTTGGCAGGAAGCAGCAGCTTTTGTTTACTGCTGAGCAAGAGGGGAAAGCAAGAGGGGAGAGCAGGAATGTGGATTTACAGAAAGTGACCTGAATTAGCTGTGGCAGGAGCACAAGCAGAGTTGAGAACCTCCCCCAGACGCTGGGGGGGGGGAGGGGTGCAGGGGGTGGTGACGGAAGTAGGGAGACAGGGCCAGCCTATGCAACAAAATTGTAACAATATTGACAGGAAGGGGTGTCCTACAGGAGGAGTTCTAAAACATCACAACAAATGACGCATCAGCCATTTTGTTTTAGTTTTAATTTACCTTTCCAAGATGACGGACACCCATCTTGGCAAACTAAATTAACAAGCATTTGCAATGCAATAGGTCTCGCAACTGCGAGTTTTGGAGCTATTGGTATTGTAAATGGTATTGTAAATGACAATGCCTTTAATTTATGTTGTACAAACCAAAACATAAATAAAAGGCATTGTCATTTACAATGCCAATAGTTTAAACTTGCGTAAATGCGAGACCTATTGCTTTGCAAATGCTTGTTTCAGGAGGATTCCTCCTCGCAGGCCCCCAAATCCTGTTTCGTTTCTTCACTGTGCCAGTTTGTTGTCCCGCTCCCACATGCACTCCTGACGTTTTATTCGCACCCTCCCAACTGTGAAGCATTGTTCGCTTCCTGTCCAAAAAGTGCTTGCAAAGGTGCAACATTGTCACAGTGACTGGTGGGTTTGAGAGGGGTACTAGGTATGTCCAGGAGGGGTAGCATCTTTGCAAGATTTTCTCTGTAAGTGCTGATCCCATAAATGCACTTTAACTTACTGTGTGTACATTTATCTTATGTAGCTATCCCCAAAATGTGACAGGGGTGGGCCAGTGCTCAATTTGTAAAGAAATAATTGCCAGGGCTCTCGCCAGGAGGCCACTGCAGCTTGCACCACCCATTGCCCCTGTCAAAATTGCCATTACATTGCCTGCACAACTATTAATCATCAGACTGCTACCAGTGTGACAATTCAGACTGTTAGAGGCCTCCACAGCTATAAGAATGGTTTGGGCTGCAGGTATCTGTTGTTTTTAATGTATAATGAAATAATAAAACTATTGTTCTGCTTATCTCTAAATCACACAAACAGCGCCACCATGTGGCAGACTGTCATAAGTGCCGATGTTGACAATTAATTGCTGGTGTCGAGCACCGTAAACTACTGCCTCAAATTAAGCACTGGGTGGGGCCCTCCTGGGTCTATGTTAGACATCCCTCGCTGAGGAGTTTGACATTCTGAAGTTATCTGGGGGCCAGCAGAGCCTGTGAGCCCCGATAAAATGCAGGGAGTATTACTGCCCCAGAGTGCACCTTGTGGGGGCAGCTACTGAGTGTTCCTGAATGGAGAGACCAGCTGATGTACCAGGAGAGGATGTGCCAGGAGGCGGGAGCTGTACCTCCTGCAATGGAAGCCACCCCCTTCCAGATTCTTCTAGCCAGGGAGGTAGGGCAGGGAGCCTAGGAAGAGCACTCTAAGCTCGCTCCCCACTTGGTGATGGGGTGTCAGAACACATAGTGACTTGAGAAGTCTGGGTGTAGTACATCCCACTGGTAGTTTGTGTTACTGACTTATTCCTAGACATTTAAACTCACATTTAACCCTGAAGTATAAGACACCCTGCATTGGAGAGTTTCAGTGAGGAGCAGTTGGCAAAGTGGTGACACTTAATAATAAAAAAGTCCCTTGTATTGTAAAGCAATAAGCAAATATAATGCACCAACTTGACACTTGTACGGTGTTCCAACAGTGCACATGTAACACCTTAAGCACATTTTATGAATGTGATATATCGCCCTTATAATGACTCCTCAAGCACAGATGATTTATATGTGTATAAGGATCAAAACTGCCACAGGCACACACATCACACACTTATCTACAAGCATCAGACATCCACAAGCATCAGGCATCAGACATCCACAAGCATCAGGCATCAGACATCCACAAGCATCAGGCATCAGACATCCACAAGCATCAGGCATCAGGCATCCACAGGCATCAGACATCAGGCATCAGACATCCACAAGCATCAGGCATCAGACATCCACAAGCATCAGGCATCCACAGGCATCAGACATCAGGAATCAGACATCCACAAGCATCAGACATCAAGCATCAGACATCCACAAGCATCAGACATCAAGCATCAGACATCAAGCATCAGACATCCACAAGCATCAGACATCCACAAGCATCAGACATCAGGCATCAGACATCCACCAGCATCAGACATCCACCAGCATCAGACATCAGACATCAGACATCCACCAGCATCAGGCATCAGACATCAGGCATCAGACATCCACCAGCATCAGGCATCAGCCATCAGGCATCAGACATCCACAATCATCAGGCATCAGACATCCACAATCATCAGACATCAGACATCCACCAGCATCAGGCATCAGACATCAGGCATCAGACATCCACCAGCATCAGGCATCAGACATCAGGCATCAGACATCATCAGACATCCACAATCATCAGACATCCACAGGCATCAGACATCCACCAGCATCAGGCATCAGGCATCCACCAGCATCAGGCATCAGGCATCTACCAGCATCAGGCATCAGACATCAAGCATCAGACATCCACCAGCATCAGACATCAGGCATCCACCAGCATGAGGCATCAGACATCCACCAGCATCAGGCATCAGACATCTACAGGCATAAGACATCAGACATCTACCAGCATCAGACATCAGGCATCAGACATCCACCAGCATCAGACATCAGGCATCCACCAGCATGAGGCATCAGACATCCACAATCATCAGACATCAGACATCCACAATCATCAGACATCAGACATCCACCAGCATCAGGCATCAGACATCAACCAGCATCAGGCATCACACATCAGGCATCAGACATCCACAATCATCAGGCATCAGACATCAGACATCTACCAGCATCAGGCATCAGACATCCACCAGCATCAGGCATCAGACATCAGGCATCAGACATCCACAGGCATCAGACATCCACAGGCATCAGACATCAGACATCCACAATTATCAGACATCCACAGGCATCAGACATCCACAGGCATCAGACATCCACAGGAATCAGACATCCACAGGCATCAGACATCCACAGGCATCCACAATTATCAGGCATCCACAATTATCAGGTATCCACAATTATCAGGCATCCACAGGCATCAGGCATCCACAGGCATCAGGCATCCACAGGCATCAGACATCCACAGGCATCAGACATCCACAGGCATCAGACATCCACAGGCATCAGACATCCACAGGCATCAGACATCCACAGGTATCAGACATCCACAGGTATCAGACATCCACAGGCATCAGACATCCACAGGCATCCACAGGCATCAGACATCCACAGGCATCAGACATCCACAGGCATCCATAGGCATCAGGCATCCACAGGCATCCATAGGCATCAGGCATCCACAGGCATCAGACATCAAGCATCAGACATCCACAAGCATCAGACATCCACAAGCATCAGGCATCAGGCATCCACAAGCATCAGGCATCAGACATCCACAAGCATCAGACATCCACAAGCATCAGGCATCATACATCCACAAGCATCAGACATCAGGCATCGTACATCCACAAGCATCAGCCATCAGACATCATACATCCACCAGCATCAGGTATCAGACATCATACATCCACCAGCATCAGGCATCCACCAGCATCAGACATCAGGCATCAGACATCCACAAGCATCAGACATCAGGCATCAGACATCAGACATCAGGCATCAGACATCCACAAGCATCAGACATCAGACATCCACAGGCATCAGACATCCACAGGCATCAGACATCCACAGGCATCAGACATCCACAGGCATCAGACATCCATCAGGCATCAGACATGAGGCATCAGACATGAGGCATCAGACATGAGGCATCAGACATGAGGCATCAGACATGAGGCATCAGACATGAGGCATCAGACATGAGGCATCAGACATCCACAAGCATCAGAGATCAGGCATCCACAAGCATCAGGCATCAGACATCCACAAGCATCAGACATCAGGCATCAGACATCCACAAGCATCAGACATCAGGCATCAGACATCCACAAGCATCAGACATCAGGCATCAGACATCCACAAGCATCAGACATCCACAAGCATCAGACATCCATCAGACATCCACAAGCATCGGGCATCAGACATCCACAAGCATCAGACATCAGGCATCCACAAGCATCAGACATCAGGCATCCACAAGCATCAGACATCAGGCATCAGACATCCACAAGCATCAGGCATCAGACATCCACAAGCATCAGGCATCCACAATCATCAGGCATCAGACAGGCATCAGACATCCACAAGCATCAGATATCAGACAACAGGCATCAGACATCCACAATCATCAGGCATCAGACATCCACAATCATCAGACATCCACAAGCATCAGACATCCACAAGCATCAGACATCAGACATCCACAAGCATCAGGCATCCACAAGCATCAGGCATCCACAAGCATCAGGCATCCACAAGCATCAGGCATCAGACATCCACAAGCATCAGACATCAGACATCCACAGACATCAGGCATCAGACATCAATCATCATACATCAGGCATCAGACATCCACCAGCCACGTGTGCACTCACTACTGTCACAGAGTACACGGCGTGCACGACATCGCAGCCGAAGAGGGAAACGTGTTGCAGGACATGTTCAAATACCATCAGCGCGTCTTAAAGCGTCTAAACCGTTTCACTCAAATCTATTGTTCTTCAGAATGCAGGAAAACACCGATATATGTTTTGGCGGGATATATATACTCTTTATCTACAATGATGAAAATACTGAGTCCCTTTTACATTCCCACACACACGGCATGTCTGCCTTCACACACGGCACAGACTTCCCTGGATAAAAGCATGGGTAATTATAAACTTGGCTTGTTATTTAAAAAGGCGGGCGAGGGCTTTTGAGCGTGCAGCAGCAGTCCTTATGCTGATGTGAACTCCGGTGACAGACCTGGCCGCGAGGACGAGTCACTGGCAGACGGAGCCGTGAATCACCGGAAACCGGGGCTGCCTCGGGGGGCGGGTGACACGAAGCAGCTCTGGGGGCTATTCCGCAGGGGCGCGGGGGAGTGGGGGCACATGAGGCTTTACAGATACTAAGTGGCCCCCATCCTTTCTCTCCATGCACACGTGCTTCCTGTCTCAGGGAGACAGTGGAACATGTAAAAACCCTCGCCCACAGCGAACAAGTAGCCTGAGCATAATATTCACCTTCCAGAGCTCCCTGCGGCACCTCCAATGCTGAACTGCTGAATTTGGCCAAAGAGAATGGCAGCAGGGGTGCTCCCTGTCAGCTGCAAGATAAAGCAACGAGGAAGCACAGAAGTGGATGCCTGCTTGTGCCCCGGGGGGACTACTGAGTGCACGCTCGAGCCCGAGCGTATGAATGCCTTTACCGAGGCAAAAACAAATATTTATAAATTCCTAGAAACCCAAAAACACAAAAAAAAGTTAATCGCACCGTTTATGGATGTGCCCAGCATCCATAAACGGTGTGAGAAATACTGAATGCCTCCAAATGAACTCCAGTAGAGTGAATGCTTAGAGGAAATAAAGCGAACAGAGGCAGAAACACTACAACAGACCCCGAGCCAAATTAACAAGCCCTGTCGAGTGCGCCGTGAGCAAGAGACGCCGTGCGCGTGCACATCGGCTGTCCGGGCAGCTGAAATCGTCTGAGCGACGTCAGTTTCGTGGCGCATGGAGCGCGCGGCCGGAGGTGTCCGGGGCTCCCGTGAGCTGAGGGAGCCCCGTGTGTTGGAGAAGTGAGGCGGGAGCCCACCCCGCAGAGGGAAGTCCGGCGGGAGCCCACCCCGCAGAGGGAAGTCCGGCGGGAGCCCACCCCGCCTTCGTGAATGCCGCATGGTGCGGCCGGAGCAAGATTCAGCGCTGAGTCCCCACAAGAGCCGGTGAGTGGGGTTGAGCGGGAGGCATGCTGGACGCCGCGCCTGGACAGGACATGTGCACGCGTATGGTGCGAGTAGGAGTTGTAAAGACGCGAGCCGTACGCGTGCACATCTCCTGTCTGTTAAGCTTGAGCACAGACAGTCTATGTGCACGCGTACGGCTTGCGGCATTATTACAACTTCTGCTCGCACCATACGCGTGCACATCTCCTGTCCAGGACTTGCCGTACGCGTGCACCTGTCCTGTCCCGCATCGGAGCAAAAGTCGGCAACAATAGATCTCGCATAGCGAGCAGCGCTTTGCGCTGCATCGCTAGGCGAGACCTAAAAATGAGGTATATAAAAAAAAGGGAGTACCAAAGGCTATCTTTGGTCTCATCTACCAGGCAGTTTTTACCTTTTCTGCAGGCAATAGTATCTTGTGAGCCATACCAAAATCTTACAGTAGGCTTAGAGACAACCTACTGCTTACCTTTGGTTGGCTTTATTGTCACTTTCATTTGCTTGCTTCTTATTTGACGGTTTTCTTTCCTCTTCTTGTGTTTGTACCTCCCCTGAAGCATAGCAGCATCTTTATCCTCCTTTTGAATAGCACATTTGTATCCTTTTTGTGCTTGCATTAAGGGAACTACTTTTTTCTTTAACCACACCATGACTGTGCATTTGTGTTAAGGATCTCTCATTTGTGTTCTGCTTCCTCACCACTAAAGCCCTGCACCCCCTCACCTAGCTCTCCCTGTTGCTCCCTCCTCCACCCACTTGTTGTCTCCCTTGCATGCAGCTTTTTATTGCTCCCTCATCTCCCCCGTCCATTGCTTCCTCTTTTTAAAAAAATGTATTTAATTATTTGTCCCCTTGCCTTTTGCTTCTCCACCCACTTTACATTGCTTCTGTCCCACCTGCTCCTTCCTTGCTTGTTAATAAAAAAATAAATATATATATATATTTATCTAAAGAGATCATTTGGGAGAGCTCAGCAGTTGCCATTTGCTGCTTGCTTGCTCCGCTTTGAAGAAAAAGTACTTCCCCAGATGCAAAAATTAATTTTTGTTATTGAATGCTCCAGGTGGCGTCTACCATCTTGAAGCGGTAATCAGTAGGTGCACGCATGTGTGCCAATGCATAAGTTATAACACAAAAAATAAAGTTTAAGAGTGTTCCCATCAGGCAGAAGAAATGTTGCATAGACTGAGAATGTGCACCAGAGGCGCAACCAGTGACAAGAGAAGCTATCCCTCAACACAAAACTGAAATGCCGGGGCAAAGTGTGGGGCTTTTTACCCCAAGGAGAACTTATTTCTCCCAAAGCAAAGCCAGGGTGGCGAGACATAGCGCAAAAGGTTTCACCCACAGGGGAACATGTCATTCTGTGGGAAGGAGGAGTGGTGGGACAGATGAAGAAGTGGGGAACTCACCCAGCAGTCATACAGATGTAAATCTCTTCAAAATTAATGTTGATAGGTAGGCCTATTTGGGAGCAAAGTTATTACGACAGTTCACTTTTATGAGATGTTCCCGCCTTATTATTAAAGGAAGTGACAGGAAAGAGAGTGGGATAGTATTACCAGAGACAAAGACTCAGAAGAGTGAGTTGCACTGATGTGTTCAAGGGCTTGTGTTCACTTCCAGAATGTACTGCAATTGTACTGATGGACTTGGAGATTTGTAGGTTCACTCCTAGGAAAAGTTGTTTCCCTTGGACACGATGGTGCCATACAGTAGATGGTTGGAAGGTTTGCTCACAGGCAAAGCTCCTTCTCCACGGCAAGCAGTAGCAGCTAGTCTGTGGGTGGAGTGGGGAGCAGGGGTGGGGGGTTTACAACAGATGACGGGGAGGGGGGGGGACGGAAAACCAATAGAACAAAAAAAAATAGGAGACTACGAACTTACCTGCCGCCCAATGCTCCTCTGCTCTGTGTCCTCACTGGCGCTGCAGCACAGGCTCCCAGTGTCCTCTGTGGCCAATTCGGACGCTGCTCTCATGCTTGAAAGCAGCGTCAGGATTGGCCTGAGCGCTGGGAATTTGCGCTCCCGGGGAGTCTGGGAGCCTGTGCTTTTCTGTCTCCTAACCAGCAATGCAGCTGGGTTGGAGAGAGCTGAGTGCGCATTTCGGTTTGGCCGGCCGTCTCAGGACGGCTGGCCAAACTGACATGCGCACTGAGTGCAGTGCCCACCACTCGTCTCATCACTGCACTGCCCTCACGATGGACCCGCTACAAGACTGCTGGCTCTTAGAACCTGAAAAATAAAACGATAATAAACCCATTTTATTTTCGTTTTATTTTACAAGTTTTGAGGCTGGCAGGAGGGGCAAAACCACACGCCCCCTGCTGTCCCACTTACCACCACCAACCATGGCGTTCATGGGGGTGCGGGTGGAGGGGTGTGTGATGGGGCAGGGGAATGCGGCACTAAGCCCCCGCCCACAAAAATGCCATGCTGCATGCAATGCAAAACACACAACTGTTGTTTTTGCATTTGTCACCCCGAGTGGGACGGGTATGCTCAGACGTGAGTCCCGTGCTCTCCATGCCACTGGAATCAAGCTATCCTGGCTGATGAGGGCTGAAAGCCCGAAACCGGTCCTAGGATGCTTGTTTCCAGTCCAGGGAGGACCTGGCTTGGCAGTTCGGGCTGGACTGTTCCCATGGGGCACAGGGTGAAGACTGATTTGCATATGGCTGGGTTCAAACTGGAATGGCATGGTGAGCAAAAACGATGGATTTAGGCCCAGATCTCTGTACTGGGGTGAATGTAAGACATTGTTCTGCATTCTGTCCATCAACTGTTGTTTTTGCTGCATGCAAAGCAGGCAGCTCCAGGAGGTAGAAATTAGCATGTGTGGTGTATTACAGAGGAATCTGCAAATTTACCACACTTGGTATCACAGGTTAGAGTAAAATTTGAATGGACCCTAATGTCTGAGTGAGAACATGACAACCCAAAGCCATCTCATTTTTAGACATTCATTAATAAACGTCTGGACAGGCTTGGGGTGAAAACTGTCTGTTGCACTTACAAACTCGGTGACCATTCAACAGACTATACCATTTAAGCAGAAATAAAAATTATGTTTTGGCTTGAAGGTTTCCTTTCTCAGAGAAAAGCGTGTAGAAAGCGGCTGATTTGCTAGTTTGATTTTCTCACACAACCTTTATTTGTATTTTCCCTTGGGTCATAAAATAACAACGCAGGAAAGCAAAGATAGTTTACCACTTGAGAAATTCTGGCCAACATTTGGCAGGCTGAATTGGAAGGCATAACACCATGTTCATCCCTCCTGTAGTCCATCCACCATTCGCTGGAGGATTACGATTTTCCACTCTTCAGAAGTGATAAAAACATCAAAAGGCCCCTTGGTGCAGATTAACTCCCTCCTTACTACAGCGATGTGCGCCTGCATTGTACTGAACATAATCGAAAGAGTTAAGCACACAGAGCAGAAAGGAAAGGTAATTACCAGGACCACACAGTGCCGGAGGCATCTTAAGACCCTCCACTACATCAAGCAAATGCCGGATTGTTTAACGTGTTTTACAAAACCACTTGATGCAACCAGACAGCCGTTTGCCTGAAGTACACTACTCTTCGGCTCTGTTAAACCAAAATTAAGTCGCCGCAGCATTTTTTTCGCTCCTTTGAACACTATAGGTCAAGAATACTGAGGTATTTTGAGTGCAGCGGAAAAAAAAGGTACAAAAACTCCCTGCTGCAAATTAGATTTGAAAGGTTAAAAGCACTTTTTTATACCAGATTTACTTTTCCGCGGTCATAATTTTGATCTTCTCCCAAATTAGAATTAATCCTACTGGAAATGAAGATTCGATCACCTGAGACAGATGAATGAGTTGGAAAGTGAACCTCCATCTGGGATTGCTAAGTTACATACAGCAATGAACCGGTTATTCATCTCTATTATGGTGGTCGAATAGATTATCATCCTCAACTAGAAATCACCAGTTTGGTCCATGGCTGAATAAAACACATCTATAAAAGACTGCGAGGAACATTTCACCTTAAGAAACTAATTGAGTTTGGCAATCGTTCAGATCTTGCTATGGTTGATGATACTGATCTATAAACTCTAAACCTCAGGTAGGACAGAATTAATCTTTAATTGTTTTCCTACCTTCTGAGTTTACTTCATGATCAAAGTTTCTCGAATTTTTAGTGTAAGTGAAGAACTGTGAGCAAATATGACAAAACGTGATTGTGTCAAAGTGCAATCTAGTCTGCCACCTCCTCCTTTTGGTTTGCAGCATTATTTCTTCTCCTCCTATAACCCCCAATGGTTGGCTTAGATCATTGATGACAATGATAATACATTTAGCACAATTTATGTAATCAGCTATTTAGAGACTAATGCTATAAAATCCAAGGTAGACAAGCATTGTCAAAGCCAATGGTGCTAACATATGAAACAGATTGGTTTGCCAAGGACTTTTTTGCACTTGGATGGTAGATGGTTGTGTGCATGCAGGCGCACTGGTCAACTTGTAATGACTGTTTTAAAGAGAAAGATAAACTATTTAAGGATCGTCACCACATATACACAGCAGCAATTTTTAAGCATTTTTCTTTAGCTTTTAGATACATCATAAGATGGCAGCGGTGCACACAGTTTCGGTGCACACAGTTTCAATATTTTTCTTATATATTAAAAAAGTCATACAAAGGTGGGCACTGTGTATGCACCTCCATAAGCGGTAGGCATCTTTTTACTGTACTGCAGACTCCCATCTTAAAACGGTAAATCAAAAGGACCCTTGCCAAAATAATAATAATAATAATAAAAAAGGTTAAAAATAAAGAAAGGGGGTTGAAAGGGAGGAAAAGTTGCCAGCGCAGGAGGAGTGGAGAAAGATATAGGCGTAGGAGGGGTGGAAAGAAGTTGACAGCACTGGAGAAGGTATGAAAATGCTGAAATGCACGATGTCCAGTATAAGTGTATATCTGCCTGGCTGTCTGAAAAAGAAGGATGAAAAAATTAATAAAAATAAATAAATCAGGGGGACAGGGAAGAGAGCAAGGGAAGTCATACATTCCCCAGGAGTGCAAAGAGGACAAAAAAAAAAGTAATAGTCCCAGCGCATCAGCAGTTAAAAAACGCAAGCCAGCTAATCAAAATGATGGCAAAGATGCTGTTGCACAGGACTGGACATAAACATGAATTGGGAGGAAATCGGTCAATAAGGAGAGGGGAACTGAAACAGGTAAGAAAGCAATCCACTCTTAGCAAGGGGTTATCCCAAAGCCCACTCTATATATGTATGTATATTGTATTGTAGAAAATAAGTCTTTGACAGTAGATTGCTAAAGATGTCTTGAGGTTGAGACCTAAATGAAAGGACTTTAAAGCGGTCCTACATTTTTTAATTGAGAAGACTAGAGTCTAAGGTCCTCAAGTAAAAAGGTCTGCTTGTGAGGGGATAACTTAAGAGCACATTAGGTGTTCATTGTTGGTTTGAGAACTATTAGTTTGAGAAATAGAATGGTGTCCCTCAGTTGATAAGGATCACAATTGCAAACGCAACTATGTAATAAACTACGGCACTAAAGTTGATTCAAGGGTAAAAAATGTGGTCTTATCATTGAAGACCTGTAGCAAGCCTAGCTCGGAATCACAAGTTCAAATAAAACAAGTGGATAAGCTTTTTTATGCTCCTAAGTACAGAGATTTGGCTCATTCAAATATGGAATTCAGAGGCTACCACCATCAAATCCCACATGGGGCAATGGGTTTTCTTGGTGCAAGTTATAATATAAAAGGATTGTGATTTTGCTTACCTGAGAATGCAACTAGAGTCGTGCACCATGGAGTATCATTGAATGATCCAAAGTGTTTGTGAAGGGGTATTTGCTTTACTTAGTAATGATGCTTTTCAGATGCAAGTGTAAAGATGGTCTGACAAGGGAAAAAGCAGCTCCACAGTCTACTCACTATTTATTTTAAGTGAACTGCTGACCATCCTGTCACTGATGTGCTTTATGCAAACCTGAATATTATTGAAAAGATTTGGGGAGCCATCTAGTTCTTTGCCATTTTAGTGTCACAAGTGCAGTTTTGTATCAAGTTATTTGCACTGGATAATCTGTAAAACAAGCATTTGCAATGCAATAGGTCTCGCATTTACACGAGTTTGATCTATTGGCATTGTAAATGACAATGCCTTTTATTTTATGTTTTGGTTTTTAAAACGTAAATAAAAGGCATTGTCATTTCCAATGCCAATAGCTTAAACTAGCGTAAATGCAAGACCTATTGCATTGCAAATGCTTGTTTATACAGCACCTCTTTTATCAACAATTCATCCAACCAATGTGCTGCTGATACACAAATCACCTCTTCCCCATTCTCATGAAACACTGCTGCATCATACCTACCGTGCGCTGAATGCCACCGCACTCCCTCCCTCATGTTCAGCGCTACGACACTTGCCTCACATTCCATCATCTACTGCGTCATTTGCCGGTTCTAACAACAACAAAATGTTCCCAGCTCACACCGATTCAAAGTTAGTCAAATAAACAAGCCACACATGACGCAAAGCCGTGCAGACCCTTTGCCGATGTTAACTAGTTCTGCATTCAGGCATTAAACTGGTACTAATGAGGTAAGAATACTAAGGTCACCAATGAACTGCGGAAGGGTTCCTGTGTGCAGCATTAAACTAACTCTGAAAAATGTCATTCAAACACCGTGGTCAAAATGTTGTCCTTTATTATTTATGGATACCCCGGTTACTCAATAAGTACTGCCCCAAAGCAGCAGCTATTTCAAGCAGGCACACAGCCCCGGATGTTTTCATTTCCGAGATCGGATGCCTTTAACCTTACAGTGCCTCCTAATTAGACCCCTACATCCAAAACATGTAATTAACAATACTGCTTTACAGAGCTATTTGGTAATGGAAAGAGCTGTTTCTAGAGGTTCAACGACAAGACATCTAAACCCAAACTGACGACCAGTTTCAAAACCTAACTGGGCTCGCAGAGAGGTACTCGTTTTATAACATTAAGTGTGTGCAACTAGCTTTGCTCACTACTGAGTGCAACACTGTATGTGGCACATATATTTACCCTCGGACTTCGAAAGGACGGTGTTAGTAAAACAGCGTCCCCGTAGTTCCAAGCAGGATAGAATTATTGTTCCTCAGGAAATATCCCCTCCTCGGGGTCTTGCTGAGATCCCGTGACACCCTGAAGAAGGAGGCAAGTGGCGGCTTGAAGCACTAGAATTGGCCAGGACAACAATAACTATTTATTCAAAAACAGCGGTCGACCTCGAAGCTGGGGAACAGGGTTCGCGTCTCGGCAACGACGCTCAACATCCTGTATTTCTGGGAAAATCACTTAATCTCCCCGTGTCTACCAAAATGAATGGTACTTCTGTAACGAAACTGGCTCTGGACTAGTTCGCGCTATATAAAACTCTTTTAAAATATTTACATATATTTTTGACCTAATGAACAAGGCAGACACCAACAAACGCAGAGGATGCTGTACAGCAAACTGATGGTCATCACTAAAATGAAGCATAAAATGCATATTACGATCGCCAAGAATGCTCCCTGAAAAGCGCGAGCGCCGAGAATGCTGTATAGCAAACTGATGGTCATCACTAAAATGAAGCATAAAATGCAAAGTACAAACGCCAAGAATACTCCCTGAAAAGCGCGAGCAAGGCGAGCAAAATATGCAGTCAGGGTGGGCGGCGAGCAAAATATGCAGTCAGGGTGGGCGGGGCCTAATGGAGACAGGGCGGACACCAACCCCGCTTCCAGAGAAGCCGGACACAAAAGCGATGACAATAGTACTCGCCAAGGCGAAGCAGCGCATGCGCGCTGCAACGCAGGCGAGACCTAAAAAGGAAGAAGTGTGAAGTGTGAAGTGTAACAGAAAATGGGTGAACCCTTTGACACTCCGGGTTAAGTGAAGTGCAGGTTGAATGTGTGTGTCCAAGAAACATGCCACTGTCATTGGCTTCTTCAGCAATAGTGGATGTTATTCAGTATCAAACATGGAAGACAAAACTAACAGATTCAGCAGAGCAAGGAGTCCTAGGTGAACAATGCAATACATGCTGGATAACTACCTATAGAGGTCTTTTTGTCCCACACAGAGGGCAGAACTTCAGAAGATCCAGTAGTTTATGATATTACAGGCTACTAACTGTATAGTTACCATCCTCTTCAAAACCTTTCGTAAAATTGGGTGGACTGAGATAGGTCAATATCGGTTGCCTCCAAGTTTTTTTTTAATAGGGGAAAGGTGAGTGCTTTCTTCTGGAAAACATCACTACCCCGAAGCAAGACTCTGATGATGCTTCTAACACAGGTAGAAATTAACAGAGAAACGTAAATGAAAACAACCCTCTAACCACATCTTGCTTGGAGTGCAGAGGCTCCATATTCTTCAAAAGAATTTCCACTTCCTTATCTGTGAAAGGTTTAAGTACAAAAGAAAAGATGATTTATGGGACATGTCATGGCATGGTGCCTTTGGACTAAGATCTACTGCTTCAACCACAGCAATGTTTTCCTTATGTTAGTTAATATTAATTTGAAGTATACCACTTTCTTATCACACCTGGAGTGGGCGGGAGCAATTGAGGATGTAGTAAATTAAATACTGATTGGGATAAATGCTTTAGTGTTAGGGCCGGAGTGTTCTGTTTTGTTTGGAGGACTGAGGTGCAGAAGGCATTAGTTTTTGTAAAAGCACTATAGTACGTTTCGAAATAATCTTTGCAAATAATTCTACCTCACTTCCTACGTCTGTTTTGGCACTTTCCTCATGCTGACTTTAATCTGATTGAGTAATTTACACTTGTCTGAATATCGGGAGCAGTAGCGAGGTTGTACCTGTGCTTTGCGTTAGGAGACAAAAATATTAAGGTGACCTCAATAAATTTGTTCAAAGACAGTCACTTTCTAATCAGCCAGTCAAAAACACTTCTTATTTTCCCCTACATGTTAATGTGACTTTCACCTACGAATTTTATCACTATATATTTGTAACGGGGACTATATTGTTGTCAGAGATTAGGACCAACATGGAGGCGTTTCCTACTACATCAATTGTACAAAGTCCAATTAGTCTACAAAGTCAGTGGAATTTTTTTCTGCTGTGGCATCTATCCGAAGATTAACATTATTAACCAACAACATACATTCATCACTCCTGGGAGTGCTAGATAAAAGGCTACCAGGTGAGATGCAAAATCGCCATCATAGCAGCAGGACCTTTATACAATTAAATCCTTTTGCAAAAACAGACCTCTAGAGGTAAAATTTCATCTTTTCATGCTGAAATTGAAGAGGACAGAAATCGTAATCATTTTAGGGAACAGAGACTATCCAGCACTTTTGATGGCAAATGCTCAAATGTCCTGCTTTACTCAAATGGTGTATTCATTAAAATAGTTATTTAAACAATGCTAAGGTACCAAATTACCAATCCTCGTTTGTTTCTTTAATGGTATTTTATTTCCTTGAATTTAAAAAATGCCAAATAATGTAAAAATATGTATAAAAAGTACCTTTATGACATCCAACTACTTTTCCTAACAAAAGCTTAAATTAGCTATATGCTGGACATTCTTAGATTTAGTCATTATTGTTACATTCAAATTGCAAGCTTATGTTTCCCAATTCACCTTCCTCGACACATGCATTAATAAAAACATTGTTCTTTAGTGAGATTAAGAGTATGGATTGGCAACCATAATTATGGGAAATTGTGGAGCACTACACCCAATCTGAAACTATCCTAACATTCTGAGTTATTAAATTATGGAATCACTATGAGAAATAATTAGCGATATTTGGCCTTGAAGTTAACAAAAAAAAAAAGTGCATTGGTTCATTTACAGTACAGACATAATTACTTAGCAATTGCAGAAAATCCAACTCCGGCATCGAGCAAGCATACACAGTGTACCCGACTCCATACCCGTATCCCACCCCCGGGGGGTCCCCAAGGGTTCCCAACACACTCAATCGGCTAAGGGTCCCACTCATCCTAGTGAAATGCTCATAGGGGTCAAGCCCCAGTCTACCCCTATACCACCAATGGAGGGGTCCCATCATCTACCACACTGCGGGTCATTAGGTCTTGTCTCTCCCGCCGCATCTCCACCGCTGGGGAGATACAGATGTCCCCGCGGTATTTGTTCCACTTTCCCCATTTATGGTCCCATTTCTTGGGGCACCCCCTTCCCTTAAAAACAGTTTTCTCCGCTATCATCGTATATGTTACGCTTTGCCAGCAGCCATCCCATTGCTGCCCACGCCTGATCCATCTGGGAAAGGTCGGTAGCTTCCCACATGTTAAGGAGACAGAGTCTGGGAGAGGGACTCGGGGGTCTGCAACATGCCCTAGATAGTTGGCGTGTCACCCTGTCCCAATAGTGTTGTATGTGTGGACATTCCCATAATATATGTATAAAGGTGCCAATTTGGTTACAGTGTCGGAGACATAACGGATCTGGTCGTCTCTTAAGTCGGAACAATAACGGAGCGTCAAAATATACCCTGTGGAGTACCTTGATTTGTATAAGGCGCAGTCGCATGGGGATCGCTACCTCTCTGGGAGAGGCAAGAGCGTCTCTCCAATCTTCCTCCTCTATAGCCCCCAGATCTGATTCCCATTTAGTACGTGTTTTATGCATGGGGTCCGTGCGATTATTAACCAATTTTTTATATGTTAAGGAGATAGCCTTGTGCTTCATCTGCTCTACTATCAACCGATCCTCCAGTGGGGAGGAATCAGGGAGAGGAGTCCCCCAGTCAAGGCCGCGGAAATGGCGTGTCTGATTTGGAGATATCCAAATGTCTCTGAGGGCTCCAGGTGGTATTTAGTCTGGAGGTCTGAGAAGGTGGCTATTTTCCCCCCCACCCACATGTCCCCTACCGTGGAAATCCCGATAGTGTCCCACTTATCGAATCCGGGGCATTGACTGAGGCGGCCCAGCATATCTGGTTCCCATAACGGCGTTGCTTTCGTGAGTCGATTTTGCCACCCCAGTCTCCTCGTGGTTCCGTGCCATATTTCAACCGTGCGGGCTGTGGGGCCCGTCAGGTGGAGTTTGCGGGGGTTGGTATATAGCGCCCGATTGTAGCCCCCGCGTCCCATGAGCCAATGGTCGGTGCGGAAGGTAGGATCATCATGCGGGCCAAATACCCAGCTGTTAATTGCCGTCAATTGGGATGCCTGGTAGTACAGCCGAATATCAGGCAAACCTATCCCTCCATCGTACCATCCCAGGACTAGTTTATTGATGGCAATTCGAGGCGGACGGTCTTCCCAAAGTAGCCCGCGCAACACAGCGTCGATTTGGGCAAAGTACGAGTCTGGGATTGGATAAGGGGTGTTCTGAAGTACATAGAGGAACCGAGGGAGCGCTAGCATTTTAAATAGGGACGCGCGTCCCAATAGCGTGAGAGGTAGAGAACGCCAGTGTCGGGCGTCTGACTTTAGCCGCTGAAGCGGCTACACTAGATTCCGCTCGAAAAAGAGCTGAGCATCTGCGGTCACAAATACCCCCAGATATCGAAATCCCTGAGTGGCAACTGGTATTTCGTAACCCCTCGGACTGGGTGGGGGCTCGCCCCACAATGCATACATCTGGGACTTGGACCAATTTATCAGATACCCAGAGTGCGCTCCGAAAATGTGAAATATGTGCAGTACTCGTCTCAGCGACCGCGCAGGAGAGGCAAGGTAGAGAAGGATATCGTCCGCGTATAGGGAAATTCGATCTTCGTGCCCGTGTGTCCATTTGAAGCCACGTATCACCAGATCTCCCCTGATCCACACTGCGAGTGGCTCCAGTACCAGGGCAAAGAGGAGCGGAGACAGCGGACAGCCCTGCCTCGTGCCCCAATGGAGGGGAAAGGTGCCAGAGCGGTGATTGTTGACTAACGTATGCAGTAGGTTGTGTGTATAGTAGTTTGATCCAGCCAATCAGCCGGGGGCCGAGTCCCACCCGAATCAAAACAGCAAAGAGGAAGTCCCATTCGATAGTATCGAATGCCATGGTGGCATCAAGGGACAGCAGGATTGCTTCCTCTTCTATAGTGCCTATTCTCCCCAGGGCCCCGTGTACGCGCCGTAGGTTTCTGGCCGTATTCCTGCCCGGCATAAAGCCGGATTGGTCTGGGTGGATTAACTCAGCAATGTAAGGGATGAGCCGATTAGCCAGAAGCTTGGCAAGGATTTTGGTTTCTACTGTGAGTAGGGATATTGGGCGGTACGATTTACATTCATCCGCCGGTTTGTTCGGCTTATGAACTACCACTATAGCTGCGGTTCGAATATCCGCCGGAAGGATTCCAAGCTGGTAGCATTCGTTATAAAGACCCAAGAGATGAGGGGCTATTTTTGCGGACATGGGTTTAAAGAGTTCAATTGGGAGTCCGTTGGGGCCCATTGCTTTGCCAGAGCGCACCCCCTTTATGGCCTTCTGGATCTCCATCACTGTAATGTCTGCTTCCAAGGCTTCCCTATCTTGTGGGGATAGGCATGACATTCCAATTGTGGCAAGTAAATCCGCAGACAACGGGGCCTGAGAAGAATCGGGTACCTTATAGACGTCTTCAAAATAAGAGGCAAACAGTTGTGCTATATGTTGAGGATCCGTGATAGGCTCCCCATCTGGACCAGCCAGAGTTTGGACCCAACGTGTCGCCTGCTCTTTACGCTCCAACCACGCTAGGAGTTTGCCTGTACGCTCACCCTGCTCATAGATTAGATGTCTGGTAGATAAAGAGCGCATCGTGGCTTCCTCCATTAGGAGTTGTTTGTAATCTTGCCGCTTGATATTAAGATTGTGCTGTGTGTCGGGAGCCGGGGCCCGCGAGAGGATCGTCTCCAGGGCCAGCATCTCTGTTTCCAGGTCAGTCACCCTACGGGAGCGCTCAACCCGGTGTCCCACCGTCAAGGATAGCGCCCTACCCTTAATCACTGCACCAAACGCACCCCATAGCGTCACTGCCGAGGGCACGGACCCCACGTTCTCTTCGAAAAAGTAGTCAGTTTCCTTCAAGAGGGTCTCCCGAATGTGAGGTATTTTAAGCGCCCATGGCTGTATCTTGATATGTCCCGTTTGCCTGGGCCGTAACTGACCAAATGTCGTCAATAAGGGTGAGTGGTCGGATATCCCTCGTGCCAACCCCCGGACTCCACTGAATTGGTGTATGTCCTGGGCATGGGTGAACAGATAGTCAATGCGGGATTGACTGCCATGTGCTCCCGATTGAAATGTGAAATGAGTGTGTGCGGGGTTCAGCCACCTCCAAATGTCAACCACCCCCAGGGCATCGGCAAACTCCTGAAGCTGCGAGCCCCGCGCGGGATCATCCCTGGGTGGGAGTCGGTCCCTGTTACCGTTCATGGTTAGATTAAAATCTCCTCCCAGTATTAAAGTCCCCATGGGTAGTTCCATTAATAGCTTCCCCACCTCTCGTAGTGTCAATTGTTGTAGTCCTGGGGGGGCGTAGACCGAGACTATATTTAGGGTACGCCCTTCCCACGTGCCTGTAACAGCGGAAAACCTACCGAGATTATCGGTCCAAGTATGGTAAAAACTGTATTTTTGCCATATTAATATGGACCAAAGACACATTGTTAGTTTTCTCCAGTGTTTTTTTTATATTTGATCCAAATCCTGCATTCAGACTCCTGATAAGAGTAGTCGGCTCTATAACTTTAATCAAGCCCATGATATGGCTTACAACTTATTACAAAATGAAAAAAACAAAACTTAAACTCAGTTCATGAGTAAATATTAAGGATTGTCAAAAGTGAAACAGCTAATCTCTTACTATTTACAAAATGCACATGCTCGGTCTCCCAAAGGACCCTAAATACCCCATCATTCATTAGCATGACAAGAATAACGGTAACTACCATTAGTAGTGTGTAAAAGAGTAAAGACATGAACAGGAACTATTTGTGGAGTCTCCATTTTGTAGCAGACTATTGATCACACAGCAATATCCGGAACTCTAAATAACCTGTACTGCAAGGCGTTTGGTCTGCAAAGTGTTCCTTTGTTCAGTTCCACTAAAAACAAAACCGACCCAACGGCTAGCAAAACATTAAACTGCTTCTTATTAAAACACAATATATGTAAACTTAAAATTAATTGGCTATTCAGTTACAAAATATTTCCAAACATTTAAGAGAGCAAACAGAACTCCAGTCTTTAAAGACAATGTGTGGGTTATTACTTCACACTATTACTCCAGCTGCCCCCCCCAGAAATGTGCGTCAACAGAACTTAATCAGTGGGAGGCACCTGAATATAATGAAATCATAGCTTGCCCACTGTTACCTAGCGAATGTATTAACATATTATTATCTTGTTCTAAAGTTATGCCCAAATGCTCTTTACGAAGAGTTTGGAATTCCTCCTGAACAATAAAGCATTAATCTATCAATAGATTGATGTGCTGAAGGGTTTTTTATTAATATTATTGCAGACGTTTTTTACACTAAAGGAAATGAAAACAAATTAACAAGACTTAGTCATTTGGTGTTTCCATATTCTTTAAAGAACTAGGAGGAGAGACATTTGCAAAGAACACGGAAGAGAGAAATTTCCAAAGTGCCCTCAATAATAGCTGCCTCTCACCCACCTCTATCGTCTAATCGATCTTTTCTAAAGACAGTGCAGCCACCAGATCACTTGAAGCACCTAGCCGAAATGAAAATCACAGAAATATGTAATCTAATATCCTGTTTCAAGTGGCCCTTACCAGACAGCATTCACTTCCGTCAGCCCATGACCTTTCTTCCCACTACTTCTAGTACCATTTTATGTTTCTGCTTCTCGCACTGCGAGAAAGCAGTGGGGCGACACTCCTCCGCCCTAGTGGAGGAGCCACCCCTGGAGGAGGATGTATAAATTACTGACTTGGTTGCTAAATGTATATGATGCTCTTGTTGGGTTGATTGTAGTATCAACCGAATGGGATGTTCAGGTATGAAAGTAATTAAGTAGGCAGGCAGGGTTATCTGCTGTGTCAAACCTGGGCTTACTTTGTTCATTCCAAAACACACTCAATATCCACAACACTAATATTTTTGAGTGAAAGAAAGCAAACTCCAATTCTGGGTGGAGATGTGGCGGGAAAACAGGACAGTACAACTAGTATATCCTATTTTGGGCATGTCTAAATGTCTCTTGGAAAAGTGATAATGAAGCCTTAGAGGTTTTGGGAATTACAAAAAAAAACAGAAATTGGATAACCAACAAATAACAAGAAGCATCAAAATATTAGTTAATGAACAAGCCAGTGATTTCTGCAATTGAGAATTGCCTAATTCAAGCTATCGTCTTTCACTGAAAGTTCATGATTTCAACTTCCTCTCACTTGGAAATACACAGGAAAGACAAGCCTAAAGGTCAAATTACTTCTCAACAGAGCATCTGCAGTCTTAATCAGGAAGGTATCCCTTACACAAGTTGAGAATTGTATTATACAATGCTTAAGCTGTGAAATTTTCAAGTGCGTGCATCCTGAATCAGTATAGAAAACGGGACATAACTGCAGGAACAGGTAGATTTTCAAAAGATTGTCTAATAAGGAGGAGTTCCTGGTCAAATCTTAGGTCATCAGAGAAAGCACTCTAAATATGGGGCTTTTGTAAAGAAAGGTACACCTCCAACTCTAGCCTTTTTGAAGTTGGGCATCACAGTGATGTAAACGGACTGGTTTTAGATGTCTGAGGTATGTATTTTGTTGAACCCAGTTGGATGCATTTGGTGCAAAGTTTGATCTTCAGGCACTCTGAAAATCATCCTACTTGCTGCTCATAGTAAAACTCTTTTGGTTCAGAAAATATGAATGTGCTGTGAAACACATTCTATAACTCGAGTAGGAGCATTTTGAACTCCTATTTGGCCAGGAAACTTTTATAGAGAGATCCACAGGCAACATTAAAATAGACAATGCAAAAGCCAATGAAAGTTCCAGCAATATCAGGTTTGTCTTGATTTGTGATGTCTAGTTAACTATATGGCAAATATCTGAACAATTTTCTTTGCCCAGATAAAGCATCCCACGTTTGCACATGTCAATAACTTGCTAATCCAAGTTTCAACGATGTTGACGCAGTAGAGTAGCTACAATGCTATGGTCCCTGGTCCAAGTAAATGAGATGGCACAGTTGACTGCTATTGGTGGTAGTAAAAAATAGCACTCATCAGGGTACAATGGGCCCGGTGCCTGTGCATCAATGGTAGCTATGTCCGTGTCGTAGACATCTCCGTGAATATTCTATCAGATGAATAACTGAAAGAATATACGTCCTCTGATAATCTTAACAAAAGATTTTTACACCCAAAAAAAGTGAAATGGCAAATGAGAAGTTACAAGATAAAATTATCATATGTGGCGCTTTGGGAAGGATATAAATAGAACATCTACCTACATTTTGCTACAACTAAATGTTCATTTCAGAAATAATTTCAATTAAATCACCAGACAGTCTGTTCATCAGATCATAATTCAGGCCCCTCAACCCCAAAAACAATACAAATCGTTCAATACCAACAGGCACTGAACTTGAAAATGTTTTAACATCTCATTTTACAATTTTATGATTACCTAAATGCCTCATGAATCTTAAATAGGAAACAATCAATCACCTACACTGTCGATTACTCTAACGTCTTTAGATTATTACTTTTAGCCGTGGTGACAGCGAAGCAGAGGACATGTTCAAGAAGCTCTTAGAGCAGAATACATGCTGCTTTGACAGCCTTGTTGAACCGCTTCTTTCCACGGCCGTCTTCATCAACGTTAAGCATGTTACACAGAGCATCAATGTAATTACCAGGATCACGCAGTGCCAGCGGCATCCACATGGCCACAGCCAGCAAACGTCTATCCATCTGTGGGTCTATTTAAAAGCAATGATGTCAAACACTGCAACATCAGCTTGCCCGAGGTGGGTTTGCTTTCTTTGGGCATCACATGACAGATCAAGCTACCGCAGTAATGATTCTTGCTCCACAAATTCGTACAATGTTGAGTCATTCACTGTGCTGACTACCCAAAGTCATGAACATCGATAGAGCTAACCGGGATGCTTTTTGCAACAGCATCCGTTTATGACATGGAATACACTGGTAATAAATTGCAAAAAGATAGGGAATACATTTTGTTAACATGTTTTAAAATCGTGTTCATGATGCAGTACAAAGGTGTGCTCTTGATGTAGTGCACTGTAAAGTTAGTTATCTCTGATGTAATCACTAACTCTGGGCGATGAACTCCACTCCGTTCACAGAGTTTGAGGAGTTTTCTGCACTCTGCGTTCTGCGGAGCACGCAGAGTTCCCAAAAATCCAGCAGAGCAGAGTTTTTTTCCCTCACTCGTGCTCGTCAATGTCAAGTTGGCGAGCGCGAACAAGGAAAATCCACCTCCCGGCGATATTTTTCCTTGCTCACACTCGCCAATGTCTAGTTGGCGAGCCAGGAAAATGAACCTCCTGGCGAGATTCCTCAATGGGCGTGGTCGCAGCAGGTCATGACCAATCACATTGAGAAACCTTCTGTTCGTGCTGAGAAAGCTGCCGCTCGATTAGAAAATCTATTCGAGCAGCAGAAAGGAAGCTGCGCCCCCTTGCGCAGCACATGGTGTCGTTCGCGATGATTTTACAGAGCGGGACAAACACCTGGCAGTCAAAATCACTGCGAACGGCATGACCCTAACGCATTCCGCCGCTCGCAATACTCTGCGTAGCGCGGCTGAGTTTTTTTGTTACTTCGCGGAGTTCCACATAGCCGAACTCCGCCCAGGTTTACTAATCATTTGTTGTGCATTTTCTACATGTTGGATTTTTTGACTTATGCAAGTGTTAGTCCCCTTTCAGACCGCAACTCTCCCAAATACAATGCCTCGTATACATAAACGAGTTCATGCATCTCCATACGTTAAAGGAATATTGCCTGCATACATAACAGTTTCTAGCATCCATAGTGTCAATATATTCATACAATAGCTTAGTATATATTTATTTAATGAATAATCTCCTTTTGAAGCATCTAATTGTAATGTTTTGTCATCTAGGCCTTTGGATGAAGTAGCTATGTTAAGAGAATGATTAAGCTTAGAATCATCTACAGGCATGAAATGAGGCAAATTTAGTATAATAAGTAATGTAACTAACATTATTACAGCAACAGTAAATACTCCTGCATATATACGTTTGCGTCTAAGAGTGATTGCAGTGGTAGGATCCACAAATTCTCAAGTTTCAGACCGTTTGGCTTTGAAAGATTAGCAGCAGTTGGTTTTCAGCAGTTCAGCAAGTTCAAACCAGATAGCAATGCACAGTTCAAGCATTCTTTTTCAGGATGGATAAATGCTTAGACCGGCTTCGTTGACAAATATGTTCAGGATAAATTGAGCCAGTCCATTCAATGGTACACCAAGTTTGAACCTCAACTCCACAGCAAAGTCTGATTCAAGGAGGTTCAGGTGGACTCAAATTGTTATAGCAAAAAGGTATGAAACGCTCTCTCGAGTCATTGGCTGCCAGATAAGTCCATTCAGGAGAGGAGTACTTTTGGCTGGGTAGTCTCGCTCTTTTTGATCTCCTCACAGCTTGACATTCATCATTGCTGTCACTCAGGTCAGACTGATCAGAACTTTCAGGAATTGTTTGAGGCACTCTCACTTCAGTTAGACAATGTCTCAGTATGTCTTGTCTTCTTGGGCAACAGTCTCCGGGTACAACTTGCTTACTTGCTGCACCAGGACCTTCGCCAAGGTCTGTTTCCGTCGCAGTCAACTCTACTAGCGGTGACCCTCTGCTACTATAATAGTTGACTCTCTTGGACCTCCCTCAGGCCAAACGAGTGCAGTCCCAGCTGCTTGCTGGTCACAAACAGCTTGACTAATCTGCTCCCTCTGTCTCACTGTAACCACTGGCCCATCAGGAACAGGATTCTGTTATATCATCAAGGGGATATGGGACTCGGAGAGTGTGAGCAGCATGTACCCAGTTCGGGAGACCTCCACACTTAACAGCAGTGGTGGTTACCAGCATCACCTGGTAAGGCCCACGCCAACAAGGTTCCAAGCACGACTTCCGTATGTGCTTCTTCACTATTACCCAGTCACCATGACTGAGGTCATTGCACTGCTCCTGTTGAGTTGCAATTGCAGCTTCTCCAACCTGGTGAGACACAGAACCAAAAAACAACAAAGAAATCCTTGGGTCTGGAATGCCTGTAATGGCAGGAGGAAACACTAAAGGTTGTCTCTAGGAGCTTGTGGGGAAATCCCTTTAAGGAAAAAATCCCTCACCCAACATAGGTGGCATGCTTCATCATCTGGTATTCTCCTCTTGGCGGGAACACCTAGTCCCGCCAAGGGCTACGACTTCCTCTCTGAGAGGAAGGAGCTCAGGGATATTTTGTTCCTACACTTGCTAGGATATACTAAATCCTTCAGATGAGAAGGAAAAGAAAGAAAGAAAAAAAACAAGTGCAGTTCTACATCCATACTGCAGGTGCATTGTTTTTAATCCTGGCAGCAAGAACGAACAAATAAAGGCAGTCCCATCGCTCTCGCTAGTTAGTTTTAACATCACCACCTACACTTTAGACTTTTTACTTTTTGTTGCACTGCGCCCTCATCACACAGGTCTTGGCCTTTCTCATCTGAAGGATTTAGTATATCCTAGCAAGTGTAGGAACAGAACATCCCAGAGCTTCTTCCTCTCAGAGAGGAAGTCGTAGCCCTTGGTGGGACTAGGTGTTCCCGCCAAGAGGAGAATCCCAGATGATGAAGCATGCCCCCTATGGTGGGTGAGGGACTTCGTCCTTAAAGGGATTTCCCCAAAAGCTCCTAGAGACAACCTTTAGTGTTTCCTCCTGCCTGTACAGGAATTCCAGACCCAAGGATTTCTTTGTTGTTTTTTGTAACTGGTTGGGGATGTAATCCTTGCAGGTCTCTAAAACTTCCCTAGGACCCTCCCTCTCTTGTTTTTGTTGAGACACAGAACCTACAACATCAGCCAAACTTTTGGAGTGCAAAATAAAATAATCTGTGATGTTTACAAGAGCATTTACAGGCACAGCTGGCTGTCTCATATTTCTCCCCATGATGATTTCATGAGGCGACAGTCCTGTTCTCTGGCCTGGAGTACTTCTCGCAAACTCATCAACACATGAGGCAAAGCATCAGGCCACTTAAAAGACATAGAAGCACACACCTTTGCCAATCTGGATTTCAATGTGCCAATTATCTGATCCACAAGTCTAGAAGCCTCTGGATGATAACAGCAATGTAGCTTCTGCTCAACTTGTAATGCTGCACACAACATCTTCAGGACCTCATTGTTAAAATGAGTTCCTCGGTCTGACTTAAGGGAAGTCGGAAAACCAAACCTCGGAATCAACTCTCTCAACAGCAGTTTGGCTGCTGTAAAACTGTCATTTCTTCATGTTGAGTAGACTTCCACCCATTCTGAAAAGATTCAAATGATCATCAAAACATATTTTAAACCGTTGCAAATGGGCATCTCAATGAAGTGCATTTGCATTCGGTTAAAATGACCTCCTGATCTCCCTCTGTAACTCATTGTGACTTGTGTTTTCCTTCCAGCATTTTGTTGTTGACACACTACACATCTGTGACAAACCACGTCTATCTGAAGAGACCCATCATTGCATCTCTCCCTACATGTGCGGGACGATGATAATGTCTAGCCATAAGTGGTAACAGACTATAAAGTAACACAGGTCTGCCATCAGTATAAATCCACACATCATCTTCTCTCTTAGTACAACCAGATCTAATCCAATCCTGATGTTCATCTGCTGGTACTCCTTCCTGTAACCTTTTAACTCCCTCCCAAGTATCATCAGCAGTTAATACTACGTTGCAATTTGTGACATCTGAAATTTTATTGACTATGTTCCCATTAAAAGCATGTGCATTTAAAGCACAATATTTGGCAATCTCATATGCATATCGATTGCCGACTGTCACTTAGTCACTGCCTTGTCTATGGGCAACGCACTTCACTACTGCAATTTGGGTGGGCATTTGTAGGGACAGCAATAGGTTCCTTACACTTTCTCCGTTTCGTATTGGGGAACCGGAGGAAGTCATGAACCCACACTGTGACCACAATTGCCCAAAGTAATGTACGATGACAAATCCATACTGACTGTCAGTGAATATTTTCACTCTTAATTGGTCTGATACGCTGCAAGCCCTCGTCAAAGCAACCAATTAAGCCACTTGCGCTGAAAAAACTCCTTGCAACCATGAAGCTTCCCCAACACCTGCAACAGTACAAACGGCATAGGCAGCTTTCAAATTTCCTTCATGAGCTCGCAAACAAGAGCCATCGACAAACAGCACATGATCTGATTCAAGCAATGGCACATCTTGTATGTCAGGTCTTGGTTTGGTACAGTTTAGTGGCATCAAGACCATTAAAGTTCAACTTCATCATTCACAGTTTCATTACCAGGAAGGGGCAATAGAGTTGATGGATTCAGAATTGTACACCTTGTAAGGGTGACAGTCTCTTCGCCCAAAAGAATCTGCTCATATTTAGTGAGTCAGCTATTAGTGAGGTACCTTGTTCGAGTATGAGATAACAGTACTTCAACTGAATGGGGTGCAAACACAGTGAGGGGATAAACCCATATCTATGCTTTCTCACTGTTCAAGACTCAGATGTGGATACAACCGCTTTCAAACATCCAGGCAAGGCGGCGCCAACAGGATCAAATGTATCCTAAAAGTAGGTTACTGGTCTGCGAGCACTGCCGTGCATTTGTGTTAACACTGAAAGAGCACAACCTTCTCTCTCACTGCAGAATAACACAAAGAATATATTGTAATCAGGCATTTCCAGAGCTTGACAGAGACATTCTCGCAGCTTTGTGAAGGCATCCATACAACTGTCATCCCATGGCACCGGATAAGACACGTCTTTGTGTGTCATCCTCTGGAGAGGTTTGGTTGTCAGGGAAAAGTTGGGAATTCACTGTCGACAGTAGCCCACCATTCCCAGGAACATGCAGACTTCTTTCTGAGTAGTTGGTGGACTCATGTTAAGAATCACAGAGATTCTTTCGTGGGACACTTTCCTTGCTCCTTTTTTAATATGATGTCTTAAATACAGGACCTCTTTTTGCAGAACTGAGATTTAGTCGGGCACACTTTGTCGATTTCTAACTAAATGATTCAATAAAGCAATTGTGTCATTCCTGCATGCTTCTTGAGTATTCAATGCCACCAATAGGTCATCAATATACTCTACCAGAACTGAATAGTGAGGCATCACCAAGGACTCAAGATTCTTTTTAAGTACCTGGTTGAAAATTGAGGGGCTCTCTGTATACCCTTGTGGGACTCGGTACCATGCAAAAACACGACTGCTGAAACGGAAAGCAAAGAGGTACTGGCTACCCTCATGCAAAGGAATAGAAAAAAAACGCCTTACATAAATCAATCACGGAAAACCATTCGGCTTCACATGGAATCTGAAACAATATCACAGCTGGATTCGGTACTGCAGGTCACCAAGGGACCACAATTGAATTTGCCTTTCTCAAATCCTGCACAATACAATACTTCCCATTCAGCTTCTGTAAGCCCATAATCAGACCCTCCAGGATTTCGCGATTTCGCGATTTGCAAAAAAATCGCGAAATCGGCAGTTTTGTAAAAATGCCGCGATTTTTACAAAACTGCCCGCGAAATTTGGACGGTTGGTCAGCTCTTGGAAGGAGGCCCCTTTTAGGTCTGTGTTGACAGTACAGCTGTCTGCAATGTCAGTATGTGTGGCTTAGTGGCTGAGAAGTACATGCTTCGGCATCAGAGATATGATGTCTTTCTAATGTTTCAGGAGCTGGGGGGAGGTCTCTTTTTAGCAGATCTCGCCCGACCTGCTGGAATGTCGGTGGGAAGGAAGATAGAGATGGCAAAGGAGAGATGGGATAGAAGAATTAGGTGTGCGAAAGGAGGCGAAAGAGGGGAGGGAAGGGAGAGGCCTTGAGGGGGCACAACGAGGTTGAGATGGGGAAAAGAGGAGCGGAAGAGATGGGAGAAGAAGGGAGAAAGAGTACAAGATGTAGAGAGCGGTGAGACAGGAGAATAGAGATGCGAGGAGATTGAGTAAAAGGTTCCCCGAGCGGAAATAGAGAGGGGGGGGAGGGAGAGCTTGAGAGCTGAAGTGAGATCCAGGGGGGAGAGAAGAGAAAATGGCTATAGTTCGGAGGTGGAGGTTGGACAAACTGAAAGCAGGAGGGCATGAAAGGAAGAGCCGTGCACTGAAAAGAACCGAGGCAGAAAATTGGAGTGAAAAAGAGAGAAAAACAACGAAGAAGAGAACAGAGCGAGTAAGGAGGAAAGAGAATTTGAAAGAGAACAATAAGCACTGGAGTGGGAATTATAGGGATGAGAAGTGATGGAAGCAAGAACAAAACTGAAAACGAGAAAAGAGAAAGGGGAGGGGAAGGGGCAATGAAAACGGAGTAAAGGAAGAGGAGCGACAAGGATTGAGAAAAATAACAGAAAAGCAAGAAAACGAAGAGAGAGAAGGAATGAGTCAACGATTGAAATGGAAATAACAGAATTATTGGAAGAAAGGAGAGAGAGAGAAGGAGAGAAAACGGAGAGAATGAACAAGGGGACTGACCGGAGAATGACTTTGAAAGTGAGAAGAAATAGAGATAGAAATGAAAGAAAAAAGGCAGAAGAGAAAACATGGGAGGAAGAAGATAGATGCAAAGAGGGCAGAGAGGGAAGGGAGGAACCGATGAAGAGAAACAAGAAAGGGAGTTGAGAGGGCGAATGAGGATGGAGAGACTACAAGGGCAGAGAAAGAAAGGATGGGAGGAAGAAGAGAAAAAGGAAGGAGAGAAGGAATGAGTGGGAGGACAACACAGTGGGCGAGAGTAGGAAATGTGAGGAAACTGAAAGGGGAAGGAGGAGAAGAAATTCCAAGGAGGACATGGAGGTTAGTGGATAATAACGAGTTGTAGATGCTATGTTGTCATGCTTCTCGACTTCTTAGAACCATCTTAGGGAGGCTGCCACCCAAAATAACCTTGCTAGGGTCTCTGGCAGATCCTGAAAGTCTTCCTATGTAACAGTCCAGGGTTAGGTCAGTAAGACTCCTGTCTGCTTTCTCCACTCCACAGAGCTACAAGACCCGTTCAAGGGTCTGGGGGCCAATAGAAAACTATAGGCGGGCCAAAACTAACCAGAAGGCTTCTTTATGCAGGTAAGAAAGAAACTCACCATTGTTAACCCAGAGACCGCACTGCATCATGCAAGAGCGAGGTCTTACGAGTCCACCATATATGAAAGGTTCATAGTACACATGTGAAAACAGGAGCCTACCCCATCAATTGAGTATATTTCCAGAGACAAGACAAGAGTGTAATAGAATGAGATCCAGATTAATGTCCTCTGCTACCTTGAAATTGATGGCTAGCTCAGCGCAGCGGCTAGGGCTCGTAGTACCATGAATTACACATATTTAGTTGATGTATTCGATATGATTTAGGCTTATTTAAAGCTTTAGATCTCAAAAGCTGTGTTCTGCGGTTTGCCAGTGCATGTTCTGACTTCCTCTCTGACAGAGCTATTTTCAACTCCTGGTTGCAACAAATTTGCTTTGTATGTCAGAAAATTGTTTTATTAAAACATGTGTAGTACCTTGTTTTTTCGTATCGTAATTAAGTTTTTCTCTGTACCTCAGAGGTCCTTCAGCCTAAGACAGCTCATGATTGGTGTCAGACACTTTAAACATGCCTATTTCAAAGTGGAATACTCTGCTAAAACAGCTTCCATTGATTTCAGGCTGAAAATGAATGATTATGAGTAAAATAAAGTGCCGCAAAAATGCCGCTAAATTTCCATATTTGTGCCGCTAAATTTCCATATTTGTGCCGCTAAATTTGCTAATCCATGCCGCAATATCCTGGGGGGTCTGCATAATGGGTGAATTACATGGACTCCCCATTACCTCCTTTAAGATTCCTTTCTCAATCATTGAGTCAATGACAGGAGTATATCCAGCAATAGAAACAGGTATCAAATTGTATTGTGGGATTCTTGGGAATTCAGCATTTGGCTTCACAATGATACGGACTGGTTCTACACCTTTAATAAGTCCGATGTCTTCACATGTAAAGTCACAGACGAGGCAACACAGTATCTCTCAATTCTGTGGGCAGGTCATCTTTAGTCAATAGGGGATACATTTCAATATCAGATCTCTGTCAAGCAAGCTTAAAAACAACAACCTCATTTGTGTGGAATTCAATACCATTTGGGGTACAATCTATGAAATAATTTAGTTTGCATAACAAATCTCATTCACTAGAATTAGATCACACACCACAAAATGATGTTGATCCTCAAAGGATCCCATTTTAACTGGTACTGCTTCAGAAACTAGGTTGGACTCTTGTTTATTTGTAAGTCCTACAACTTGGATTATTTCTTCCAAGGGGGGTAGGTTAGGAACCTCTGCTGTTTTTACATTAGAGCGGGTAGCACCAGTGTCAACATGGAATGAGACAGGATTCCCATTTGCCTCACCATCCAGATAGAGACCACTCTGGTCTAACTCTAAGGCTGCGCCAAGCATGCAGTCCTCCTCCCCTCTCAGGCACCGTCATGCTGACAGCTCTTAGCCAAAATCATCTCATTGGGTCATAGAATACTGTTGGGCCACTCCTTGATTTCCATAAGGATTCATAGTTACATTGTGGGACTAATTTGTGTTGCATCTCTAGACATGGGCATTCTATTTGGCATCGGGGCTTGTGGTACTTTGGCAATGTTTGAGCTTGAGGTACATTAGGATTCTGGACTCTCTGTACTGTTAACTGTTGAGTCTGAACCATGTTATTTCCCTGTGACTGTGCATACCCTCCATTCTGAATCTGATTTCCATTATTGTTCACATTAAACCTACACTCGCATTTCCAATGCCCGAATTTGCCACACACATGGCAAGGATTTGTTTTCTTCAAAGATGACACATCAACACCCATATTCGAATCTACTGGGATACCACAACCTCTACTTTGTGGCTGAAAATGTTGTTGTTGAAATCCATTAACACCCTGCATCATTGGAACCTTATTATATCCTCCCTGTATTGGAATCGTATTATCAAAACCCAACTGATTCTGACTTCTCTGCACAGCTCTAATTTGTGCAATCATCAAATTCTTCTTCAACTTCTTATGCTTCACTCCTATTTCATCTCCACAGTACTTTGCATATCGCAGAATTCCATCAATTGGTTTATTCTGCCAATAAATCAAATGCTGCTGAACCATTGATGAAATCTCAGGTCTCAGTCTGTACACAGATCAGTAAACAAAATGTCCCATATCTTTTTCGGCCACAATTTCCATTACACTGTACTGCCTAAAAACCTGTATCAACATTTTGCAATAGGCATGGACTGATTCCGTACGTTCCTGTATTGTTCTGGTATTTTTTAGCCAATTGATCTTGTTAAGAGAGATTTTGGTCTGCAGGAAAGTAATCACCTGTTTGTATTTCCTCAGTACCACTGGTGATGGTGCATCTGTTTTAAGATCTCGAGGTGGCTCTACATCCGGTCAATCTATAGACACCTTACACTCTGTCCATATATCATCTGGAACCACAATGTCAAATAAGGTATCTAGATCTTTCCACAAAACCTTTGAAATTTTCACAAACCACTCAATTTGTCTGTACCATTCTACTGGATTTTCTCTCAGTTCTGGAATTCATTAGTGAAAGACAAAATATCAGTCCTAGTCCATTGCACGTGTGCATACTCTCCTCCAGGTACTTCTCTCATGGGAAGTATTCGAACTTCCTCTTCTCCTTTGTCGATTACAAGTGAAGGCACCTGTACTCTAACAGTTTTCATTTCCTTCTTCTTTGGCCATCTACCTTCTCACTTACCAAGTTCACTCCATTTTCTGAGTAATGTCATTATTTCCTTAATCTGTAGTTTCATTCCTGTTGGTCTCATGTTAGCAAGATCTCTATCACTAAAATCTAGTTGATAAGTCCTGTGTAACACCTTGGACTTCTGCACATCAATTTCATATTTCTGAGGTAATTCAGTTAACCTTTCATGAGTCTGTCTGGCTCTTCGGGCAATGTCTTTGCACAGAAACAGAAGTTCCTTGTCCTGATGGGTATTTAGTCAAATTGGGCTAAGTGTCCCAATAAGCATTTCTTCTAATTCAATTTTTAACTTGGCCACATCCAATTCCTTTTCTTTCTTTGGTATTTGAGCATTCACATGATTTTTATTAGTAACTGGGGTACTTGACCCTTTTAGCCAATCAACAAGTTTTTGACGAGTAAGATTTAATTTCTCCATTGGAGTATTCAAATGTAATTCTTCACTATTTGTGTTTCTACTCACTTCAGGTGAGGCGTGTTATAAGGGCACATCAGAGTTTGATATTCCCATGGGACCAGCCTCAACCGGACCTTGAGCAGTGCCTCAGCTGACCCTATATTAAAGGTCATAAACGCAACTCTTCTCCTCGCCTTACACTATGGGCAACAGGCCTTTCCAGAGGCATGCGCGGCTAGCCTAGACCACGCCCAATGACGGACCTTTAAGTGAGTTTTTCAAACTCCCCAAATACATACGCAGGGTGAGATTACGGCAAGAGCTGGGCCTCTCTAGACAATCACTTACCTGCGAGGCTGACACCCTGAAATTATACATAATGGTATTAAAAGCTCCGGAAAACACCCTTAAAGCCTGCTTAAAAGAAACGTTCAAGAGCCCAGGGAATCCTCGGCACCAACAAACCCAAAGGTCTACGAGCACACTAGAAATTGAAGGCACAGCGCTAAAATTGGAATCCATGCCCTACACAGCCTGGGAAAGGGTCATAAACAGGCAGGTGAAACTAATTTCACATCTGCTGGACCTCCAGTCTTCAAAGGCCTCAACCATTCTCTCCCTTGAATGACTCTTATTCACCAGGGAAGCCTCAACCATACCTTTTAGGCAGTCGAAGCAGATCAGCTCGCATAAATACCTTGTTTATGCACCTACTAGGTCTGCAATCTATTGACTTCAACCAATGTGCTTCATGTGGAGAGTAAGGGGCCTGCAGATTATGCAACTACATGACCGAATCATGGCTCCAACTCCTGTGCTGCTGTCCTTCGCTTGATGCCCCCAGGAGATCTCTTCTCAAGCCACTCTATTTAAAAGAGGGGATCCATTCATGCCTGGAGGCATCGGCACTATGTTTCTTCCACACAGACACTCAAACCCTAGCAAGGTGTGGCAAATATGTAAAGAAGCTTGCTCCCCCCAAACATGCCAATGCTGGTCAAAAGCTGATAACTGACTATTTTACGGTGTGACCCAGTGATTGCCCTTCCAACCAAACTCCCTTTAGACTGAGACAATAACTCCTCCACTCTGCACTTTCATCTGTTTTAACTATTGTCCATGGAAGATCGGGATGCCATTGACTTTTGTACCTTTTTAACCATAATTTGCACTATGTCAATTCCACTTAATGCACATTTGCACCTGCCATGGCTAATAGCGATGCTTTATTATCCCATTTTATCCTTTTCTTTAAATGTGTTCTTTTTTTTTCTATTGTTAAATTGTTATGGTTTTAATTAGCTAAAACAATAAAGATATCATTTAATTTCCATGGGTACCGTCGTTTCAGTGGCAGAGTAATTTATTTGCGGAGGTTCACCCGTTTTAGGTAGGTAAAATGGTAGTGAACTCTGGACCATTCTGTTAGCTGGATTGAAGTGCATCTGATTTAACCTAGAATTCGCAGTTACAGAATGCAGAGCATTTCCTTGAGTCTGAACCATAGGAGTCTGAAGAACTTGTCTCACAGCTGAGTCCATAGGGGTATTAGCTGAAGCATTCATCCCAGTAGAAATAACTAATGTGTGGGCAGTATTTCCCTGTAACCCAGGTTTAAAAAGAGGTACAACTGGATCAATAGTAACCGGAACAATCAAAGCATCTGGAGCATTTAAAACACTTGGGTTGAAAGAAGCTGTCATTCTCATGTCTCCACTTATGGGAGAAACAAGTGTATGTTCATTTGAAATTACAGGTTCATTAGGTGCATTAGGAATCCTATCTGAATCTACATTTGTCAGTCAAAGCGTCAGGAGCATTTAGACTTACAAGTACAGTAGGTGCATTAGGAATTCCATTTGAATTCACATTTGTCAGTTCTTCAGATATGGATTCATTGTACAGTGGTGGACGATTTAACAATAGGTCACTCAAAAAGTCATCATCTATGTCACTATCCTCATCAACGTCTGTATTGTCTGCTTCTAAATTCTTTTTCTTTTCATTTCGCTTACCCTTAACCTCATCTCCTACTGTTATGACAGGGTACATTCTCATTCCCTCAGTAATGTCAGATCTCCAAACTCTATGTTGTGCATCCCAGCTAGCATCTGCATATGTACTTATGGCTCTCCTACATCTCCCTTGAAATATTTCTCTTTTTCTTTCTGATGTGTTTTGTACTCCCATATGTTAAGTGCTTCAAATTGAGCAGGTCTAGGAGGCGGTCTCATTTCATATCATTTTCTCCTTAAATTCTCGATAATCCTCAAACTAAACGTCCGATAATGAGGGAATTATAAGACATCGTCTTTTTCTGTAATTTTGTGCAACTGTGTGAGCCAAATACATGTGTGTAACCCTTTATCCATCATGACAGCGTATCCTAATGTACCCTCAGGTGGTACTTCTTCTCCCTCTCTAGCTGGTATTGTCACATTTCCCTGTACTCATTTTCATATATTTTAGAAAATTGTAATTTCCACATAATATTTAGTATTCACAAATGTTTTTCCATGAAACCAGGAAATAATTTTGTTCCCACAATCCTTTGTTCGGCAATCTAAACCAATAACAGTGTGACCTTCTATAATGTATTCCACCAATCCCAGCGCAGCTTTACATCAACCGACCAATCCCAGTGCGGCGCACTGTGATGTCAATCTCACTCCTTGCAGCAGTTCATCTTCCTTTACAATTTTCTTCAGCACGTTCGTTTAAGCAAATACACAATACAATGCAAACAAATTCAATCACTAAGGGCTCAATCACGAGTCTGGCGGTCCACAGACAGCCAGACTTGTGGGGGTGCAGCGAAGGCGGTCTCCAATCTGCCCTATTACGATTAGGGCGGTCGGACTGTCATTTCCCCGCCACAGCCACCAGGGAACTGCAGTTCCTTGGCGGTGTTGTGGTGGTCAGGAGGCATCAATAAGCTTGGAGGGACTGCCACGGTCCTGCCAAGCATATTGGGAGTTTCCTCTTCGCCATGGTTTTCATGTCGGTTCCTCCTCCATGAAAACCCTGGCGGAGAGGAAACAAAGGGGGCCCTACACGGTAAGGTGGTTGATAAGTAGGGTCCTAAAGCACATAGAGACCACACCCAACTTAAGTCCAGTATATATTTTGAGCTAGCAGCAGCTCAGCAGCCAACCACCACATTTTGAAGGGAGGATGGGGAAACATTTTACGTTACCCCAGTTGGATAATGCATTTCAGTAGAACGCTACGAGTTGTGGCAGACTGTTGAGCAGGAGGAAGCCAGAAAGCAAAATTAAGTCAGCTTGATCTTTTTCAAGAATATATACACTATTCGAGGTCATTCATTCTCTCTTACAAAATCATCTTTTCCATACATTATTCTAATTAATAGTGACTACTGAGGGGAGCTTAGCATTTGGAAAGAATTACATGGATTCGTGTCAGAGTTAATGTCGATTTATTGAGCGCTGTATTTGCATTCGAAAATGGTAGCGTAAAATACACTATTTTTTCCTCCTAATCGCAGAAATCTGATGACAATAAGTACTTCACGTTGCCCACGCTGCTCTCCTCTGTGCCCCCTGCCCGATAAATTGAACAGGCTCCTGGCCTTCACACTATCTGCGAACTCTGCTGAGTGGAGGCCTGCAATGTAAATTTAGGAGCCTCGACTATTCCGGGAAATGACTGCACATTCTAATGTTGCTCAGACACGACTGACCCTCATTATTGTGGCTTGTGGGGATAAAACCCGGTTGGGAAAGTGATACGCCAGCTGGCCTTCTGACCAGAAGAGATATCCCTCATGCTTATCCCAGCCATCAACATCTCCAAGCTGTTTCTGCTCCTCCCCGCTGATAACGTTGAAAGATATCACACAAACACGCCCCATGCAGGCACTTAACAGCTGTGACAGAGGCAAAGGCAAACAACCAGCGACAGAGGGCAAGCCCTGCACTGACCCACATAACAATGGAAGTATTTCTGCAAAAGGCAGCCAGGAGAGAGGGTGGGGGCTGGGAGGCGCAGTTCCCGCGTTTTCTTCCCCAGGGCTTAAAAAAGCTCTCTCACAAGACGTTCAACTACATCCTGTAGGTGCTACAAACGGATGGGGCAGCTGTGCAAACCTCCCTCACTGACGCACGGAGGGGGGCGGGCGGTGGCAACGTTTGAGGAGAAGTCTGGAAAAACAGCGCATTCTTTTAATATGATTGTACTTCCCCATATCACTCTGCACAGGACACTCTTGCCAGCCTCGGCCTGCGCTGAAGTGAATTCGTGTCGCAGTAAGAGCAAGGTCTCTCCTTTCACGGTCTGTCCGGGAAGCTGGGGAGATGCTAGGCCGCGGAGCACTGAAGCTTCACATTACAGCTGAATACAGACACATATATTAATGAAAGTTTCAGAAGGACAAAAAGTGCAACTTCCTCATCAGTACGACTTTAAGTGGGCGGGACCCTACTGGTCTGGGTCCCACCCACAACGTCTCGACCCACAACCCGCTAGATCTGTCTCCCACTGTGAGACAGTCACATAAGTGGATTATCACCAGAGAGGCAAAAAAAGAGGGTCTCTGTTATCGCTGTATTTAATGGCAATCAGCCGCACCCTATACCAGCTGCATATCGAGCAACTAAGCACATTGTTAGTGTATGGGAAACAGCCACATTGCTTACTTAGAGAGACAAGAAGAAGGGATGCCTACTTAAACTCGCTGTAAAGAAAAATACTGTATAATTAAATGTGAATAAAATGTCCAAAGAACAACGAGGGATAAATTGCTGAAAGATGCTAAAAGAATTTGTTGAAAGTTGTGCTGCATGCTAAACCTCTTTGATTCAACCCAGATAAGAGACTCCACCGGAATGAATACATTAAACATAGGTCAAATGTGCACAAGTCAAACTGAGGATATCAAGAAAATTAAAGCATTTGATAACAATCAGGACTTTACTCAGGTTGTTCAAGCTCTGATGCTTAACATGATATGGTATGGCAATGACCTTCTGACTGGCCTTTCCTAAAGCCAGGCTTTCACCCTTAAAAACAACACTCCAAGCTTGCATCCTCCTCAACGTACGCTCCGTACACAAACACGCCATGGAAATCTGGAACCTACTCGACTCTCTCTCGCCCGACATCGCCTTCTTCACAGAGACCTGGACCAACGCATCCTCCGCCCCCGACATCAGCACCGCCATCCCAGACGGATACAAGATCCAGAGGAAAGAACGCCCCAACCACCTAGGAGGGGGCCTCGCCATCGCCCATAAGAGCACCCTCCGCCTCACCACCTCCAGCGAAACCTTCCCCTCCGCCGAACACCTGCACTTCCAGATCGAGACCACCCCCAAAGCCACACTCCGAGAAACCCTCATCTACAGACTCCCCGGCCCCCGAACACCCTTCGCCACCACCATCACCAACTTCATCGCACCCCACGCCATCGCCTCAGCAAACTACATACTCATTGGAGACCTGAACTTCCACCTCGAGAACCCCAGCGACCCCAACTCCACTATCCTTCGTGGCAACCTCGCCAGCATCGGACTTAAACAACTCGTCAACACACCGACCCACAGAGCAGGACACACCCTCGACCCCATCTTCGCGGCAGAAAACAGCGTCCATTCAGCCACACAACACAGCCACCATGGACCGACCACCACTGCGTACACTTCGCCATCAACAAACCCAAGGCACCCAAACCAGCCCCACGCCCACCTCGAAGGAACTGGAGCAAGGTTACAGACGAGCAACTTAACTCCACCCTCACCCGAGACAACCACACCTGGGCACCCGACGCAAACAACGCAGCCAGAGAACTCCACACCTGGATCTTCAACTGCGCAGACGAGCTCGCCCGCTACGCAACCCCGACAGACAACGCCCCAGGAAAGCCGCCTGGTTCACCACCGCTCTCCAAGAAGCCAGACGCACCTGCAGACGCCTGGAGAAGAACTGGAGAAACACCAAGACAACCGAAAACCACACCACCTACAAGGACGCCTTGACGGACTACCATAACCAGATCAGAGCCACCAAGAGGAACTTCATCCACAACAAAATCCTGGCCAACTCCACCAACTCCAAGGAACTTTTCAGTGTCATTCAGGAATTCACCAACCCACGCAGCGAAGCCACAGACATCACACCATCCCAAGACCTCTGCGACAAGCTTCGAACCTATTTCCACCTCAAGATCAAAAACCTCTATGACAACTTCATCGACCATCCACCAGGTGCCACAGACGGCCCCCCAGAAACACCAGCCAGCCCACCATCTCCAACTGGACACCGATCACGGCCGAAGACACCGCCTCGATCATGAAAAGCATCCACTCGGGGGGCCCCCACTGACCCCTGCCCCCCTCACATCTACCACAGAGCTGCGGCCGCCATCGCACCCGAACTACAACGCACCATCAACACCACCTTCAAAACAGGCACCTTCCCAGATGACTGGAAGCGCGCAGAAGTCAGACCCCTGCTCAAGAAGCCCACAGCTGACCCCACCGACCTCAAGAACTATCGGCCCATCTCGCTCCTCCCCTTCGCAGCCAAAGTTGCAGAGAAAACAATCAACGGGAAACTGACACGATTCATTGAAGAGAACGCCGTCCTCGACCCGTCCCAATCCAGGATTCCGAAGCAACCACAGCACAGAGACCGCCCTACTCGCCGCCACAGACGACATCCGCACCCTCCTGGACCAAGGCCACTCCGCAGCCCTCATCCTACTCGACCTATCAGCGGCCTTCGACACCGTCTCCCACCGCACACTAGTCGCCAGACTACACGACGCAGGCATACAAGGAACAGCCCTGGACTGGATCCGATCATTCCTCACCGGAAGAAGCCAAAGGATCAGACTCCCACCCTTCCTCTCCGACCCCACAAAAATCACCTGCGGAGTCCCACAGGGTTCATCACTGAGCCCCACCCTCTTCAACATCTACATGGCCCCCTCGCAGCCATCGTCCGACAACACGGCCTCAACATCGTATCCTACGCCGACGACACCAAGCTCATCCTCTCCCTCACCAAAGACCCCACCACTGCCAAACTCAACTTCCAGAAAGGACTGCAAGACGTCGCAGTCTGGATGACCAACAGCTGCCTGAAGCTCAATGCCGAGAAGACAGTAGTCCTCGCCCTCGGTACCACCCCTTCTGCATGGGACAGCACCTGGTGGCCGACCGCCCTTGGAAGCCCACCTACCCCCTCAGACCACGCCAAGAACTTCGGCATCGTACTCGACTCATCACTCACCATGAACCGACAGGTCAACGCCGTCACCTCCAGCTGCTTCAACACCCTCCGCATCCTCCGCAAGACCTTCAAGTGGATCCCCCCTGAGTCAAGGAAGACATTCACCCACGCACTCATCACCAGCAGACTGGACTATGGAAACGCACTCTACGCCGGCATCAACAAGTCCCTACTCCGCAAACTCCAAACAATACACAACACCGCCGCCAGACTCGTTCTCGGCATCCCCCGACATGAACACATCAGCCAACACCTACGAAGTCTCCACTGGCTCCCCGTGGAGAAAAGAGTCACTTTCAAAATCCTCACTCACGCCTACAAATGCCTACACAACAACGGACCCAAATACCTCAACGACAGAATCAACTTCCACGTACCCAAAAGAAACCTCCGATCTTCCAACCTCGCACTGGCCGACACCCCGCGCATCCACAGAGCCAGAGCAGGCGGAAGATCCTTCTCTCACATTGCAGCCAAGACCTGGAACGAGCTACCGGCAGACATCAGACGCGCCCCTCCCTGAACACCTTCAGGAAGACCCTTAAGACCTGGCTCTTCGGCTAAACAGATCTGCGGACCCCCTCAGCGCCTTGAGACCCTCACGGGTGAGTAGCGCGCTTACAATTCCCTGATTGATTGATTGATTGATTAAGCGACATGGTGACCTAGTCAATCTTTGAAAAGGGTCTTCCATTGTGCAGCAAAATGTTAACATTTTTATTAACTTTGGATCCGTTTGAGATAGAAGCAACATTTTTCTTATAATCTGCAGATTATGCAGCAGATGATGGACTATGTGGCAAATGAGACAATCCTTAATTATGCAGAAAACGCTTGGGAATCACATAATTTCAGTAGCCCTGCCTAGAAAGCAGTTAATCAACACACAAATACTTCCAAGTAAGGTTGCGCTTCTACCAGCAAAAGTGCTTCAGTCTAGAAATCCCTAAACGAACACACAAAACACTGGCCAGCATTTTCTCCAGAGCGGCCCTGAAACTATGGAATTCTCACCCCTTCAGGAAAGCTCTCCTTCAAACATGAACTCAAAAAATTCTTGGCTACAAGTAATATCACCAAGTTATGCCCATGTTTGACCATGTGATTCATACACTAACCTTGGCTTTCTAGTTTGCTGCTCACTATTTCCATCGTCAATATAGTATGTAAATACCCAGACACTATATTAGCCAATTGTTACTTATTCTAAGTGATGTATGCACAATGGTGACATATTTTCTTCACTAGTACTTTACAATCACCTACCTGCACATGGAATGACCTGCCACCAATCTCTATTTGCCAAGCGATCCCGACTCATTTCACTATATTATTACAAGTTAAATGTTTACACATCTACAAAGTTTATACCATGTGATCCTCTGCTCCTGCAAGGACCAGTCTCCCAAACTTTACCATGTCAACGATCCTTTGCTTGCGTGAACAACTTTTTTGCATTTGTTTGTAATATTTTATGTGCACATGCTTGCGTGAACAACTTTCTTGCATTTGTTTGTAATATTTTATGTGCACATGCCTATCTAGAAAGATGTTTTTAGTGCACCCGTTTCCTCCGTATTGCAATTGTGCAGTGCTCCTAAATCCTTCAGGCCTGGTCGGTGCTATAAAACATCCTGTAAATGAAGAAATCATCTCTTCAAGATAAGCAAACAATATAACATTTCTACTGAATGGATATCAGAGTCAGTGAAATCCCAATTTATCTAACATATAAAAACAAGTACCTGTAATTTGCAGGTTACACCTGGATCTCTGCAACAAACATTAGTCCAATGGGTTATCCTAGTAGAATTTAAACCTGGGACCTGCTCAGTACAGGCAATGCTCAGCATAAACTATCTGTGTTATCTTACCAATAATGGCAGCTGAGGTCTAGTGAATACATTTGTATCTCTGCATCTGGCGCATTAACAAGCAGAGCTCCTTTTTATGCTGCCTCACTTGGCCTGCAGATGTAGCCATCACAACATATCCGAGGGATAATGTTCTACTGTGAAAGTCTGTGGGCTACCTCAGCGACACTTGTTACGATTTCAGTGCCTAACTCTGGTTTTCATCTCTAGCTTGATGCGGACAGTATCACGGAGTTGATTGATACAAACACCTATGACCCTGCAATTTTTTTAAACTTTTTTCTTTATTGTTAATTTTGGGCAACCCAAGAAAGACTTCAGAGCATTTGTGCCATCACTTAGCAGGTGGATAAAAGTGGCAATTATGTTGGCCTTGTTTCAGACAGGGAAATCACTAGCTGGGACTGTCCAGACTCACTCTACCAGAGGAATGACTGCCTCATGGGCAGAACGGAGCGTCAATTGTGGCATAGAATAATAGTCAGTATGAAAGTGCAATTATTAACAGGAGTTGTGTTCCCGTCATAATAAAGTATGTGTTGGCATTATCTCCTGGTTTTGTTTAGTATTTTGTTTGTGACAGGGTTGCAAAGAAGTTGATTTGCTCTGGTAGTTCTGCAAAAGGAATGGTACTTTGAGAGCAGGTGAGTAGGTAAAGCTTAGATTATTTACCATACAATGTATGGCATACATGTTCATTTCTCCAATTCTGCATTCTTCGTCCTTTTACTTGTATTCCCTCCCTCTAGCGCTTGGTCTTCTTGATGGAGATGGGAGCTTAAATATCACAGGAAGAATGGGGAAAGTCTGTCCCCCTTACATAGGGGGTGGGTCTTAATAACAGAAAAGGAAGACCACTAGCTTGGGAAGGGTGTTGTTTGTAGGGCAGGGCCTACTATTTCAAAAGTAAGTAATGGCCAAAACAAAGGCAACCCTACGTGGAACTCGGAGGAGCGTTATGCCTAAAATAAAAATAAATAAAAACTAACAGCCACTGAAATATGTAGCTATTGTTCTCTGGTGATGTAACTAGAGGTCGACAAGCCTCAGAGCACAGCTGACACCTGCAGCACAACCAAATAAATGCAAATAACAGCGAAGGGATGGTGCGCAAGTCATGCAAATATGTACTCACCGTGAGCTTGGGGCTCGTGCGGCCCCGGCGGCGGGTCGTAGGGCTCGCGCACTGGAGATGGAACTGGAGTTTCCGCCTCAGGTGTGTCAAAGTTACCTTCAGAGTCCGAGCTGTTGGGAGGGGGAGAAAACAAGGTGAGATACTCCTGTCAACAGCAGCATGACACATTCTTCAAATTCCAGAGCTAGTACTGCCCTGACACACGAGTCCCAGACTCCAGCCAGGCTGGAGAGAAGAGGGAGGGAACATGATGCTGCTTGTAAAAGGGATTTAACAAGCAGCAAAAACAACAAAACAATACTTTACTGCAGAGCTCTCCAACGTCAGCCCAGGAGGGTCGGATCGAGCCACCCCTTTCAGCTTTCCACATAAAATAAATGTACATACAATTAATTTCATGTAACTTAATTACCTATTCACTGGCCACCCTGAGAAGGGGGCCCAGAGCCAGCCCTCCTGGACCAGAGTTCGACACTCCTAGTTTTTATTTATCTTTTAAAATTCTTTTGAGTTTAGAAGCGTTGCTAAAGTTCTTGTAGGTGCAATATTTTGACTTAAGGGTTTCTGCATCTCTAAGCGCCCCATAGAAGGGTTTCTGCATCATGAGGACATCACAACTGAGAAACTATAAAAGCTTTGACCATGCGTTGATGTGCAATGGTAAGTCCATTACAGAGTTTAACTGGCCACCTTTCAGTTGCCAATTGCAGTACTGAAGTGGATAAGGTGAAACATTTGCCTACAGTGTTTACATGTAGAAACTGGCAAAAAGATGAAGTAGTACTGCCACAAAATGTAACATTTTTTATTGTTGCAATTTTGCATAGCGCAAACATGGCCCTAAGGCATCAGAGCGCTTTACAACAGTAGCAGGATGCAGGTGTACAGCGAGTTACAGTTACAATAATTACATTCAATCATTTGCATCGGTAGATGCGACTAGGACAATTGCTGCAGATTGGTCAGAGGCCGTACACAGTACAAGCATCGATTAAGATAGTGGGGTCAAATACCGTAGGTAGTTCGTATCCTGGTGGAGAGAGTACTTAAATATGGTTGAGGGTGATTAACCGAGGTGTTTGCCAAATAGGAGGAGGTTGAGGTACTTTTTGAAGGTGACAAGGTAGTTGGCTAGGCGGAGGACGGGAGGTAAGGAGTTCCAGATACTTGTGGCACTACTGGAGAATGACTGGCGCATGTACCGTTCTCGACTGAAGGTGGGGGGGTTCCAGGAGCAAGGATTACATCGAATTACTTGCCCTTTCTTGCAGCTTAAATTTTGTCAACCCTGCTGCATAATTTGGTCCTCCCCTGATACATAATTACAGTAGCCTTGGGTATAACATTCAGGGTGAGGGTCTGGTCAAGCAGTGGCTAAATCAACAGGGGTACATTCCTAGCAGAGGATGTGTCCACTCTTCAGTGGTGCACAGTTAACACCATTATTATACTCTTACAGGTTATGTGGCATTTTTGTTTGTCACGTGATGTATTTCAAACTTTTTGATGATTTTGTCACTTTCGCATTATTTTGGCTTTAAGCTGGTACAGAATGTTTTTGACTGGTTGCCCTACTGTTGGGTTCATGGTATCAGTCAGCATACTGGGAGGAATAAAGGACCAGACATAGGCATATGCATATGAATTACAGGGCCTAAAATGGGGTAGTGTTAATTCCATCCATCGTGCCAGAAGTGATGCTATCATGCTAGTAGTCATGAGCTGGTACTCAATGGGCTCATTAGCAGCAATGTCTCTACTGTTCAACGTTATTAATTTGGAATTGCCAGAAAATAGGTTTTATAACTCGATATTTTGTATAACGTTATTATGGGAGTAAAATGTACATCTTTGTTTCAACAGAATTTACCATTTCATTCATATTTCTGTTAAACTAAATAAATACATTTAAAAAACAAGTTGCATCCTGCAAAAAAAATGAATGTACATCTCTTCAAGACACATCCATGTTGAGGTAGATTCATTCAGATAACAAAAACTCTAGTCTCCAGCAGAGCTTCAAATGAGAATCTTAGTGCAAAGCCTGCGGTTTGGGTCCTACATTTGTTATTTTGGACCTTCTTGTCATTGCAGGCTGCCCTGGCCACATCAGCTTGCCTAATACCAAGTGTGCATCAATCCACAATGTGAAGCCTCCAGCAAACAGTCTTTCAGCAACCTCTCTGGACCGAATTTGTACCCTCAAAGGTTTGCCTTCATCTAGTTGTTGAGTGGCTCATCTCTATGGCCTGTCTGTGTTGCATTCATTCAAAGACAGCACAAGTTGTAGGGTTTAACCATACACAGCCTAGTGCCTAGATGTGCCAACTCCATGGGCAAGCCATGTCAGACCAATGGGCAAGCCATGGCGCCCAAAGGGTACAACCTACAGGGACGACATATTTATGTATATGTTAGAAGGTGTAAGGACACATCCAGGCCTCACTTTGAGTACTCAACTCCCTGACTTTGCAGCCTCTAGGGGTTTGTAGTTCAGGCTTCAGTGGTAATGCTGTCCACGTCATGATGACAATTCCGGGGACTGGGCATACAGTCGCTAATAGATAATGACGTCTCCAGATGCTAAGTGTTCCATATCTCTGAGGTGTGCAAAGGATGACTGGGTTTAAACTGGAATGGCATGGGGAGCAAAAAAACGATGGATTTAGGCCCAGATCTCTGTACTGGGGTGAATGTTTGACATTGTTCAGCATTCTGTCCATCAATTTTTCTTTTTGCATATCTCCGAGGTGGGCAGTGACACCAAGGTGGACTTACCATGCCACCTTCACATGCCTTGAAGCCTCCATGCTCTGTCCACACAGTATTCAGGGCCCAACTGTGTGACGTCCAAAGGCTTCCTGTACAACTTGGATGGGGAACCTGATGCAACCTAGATTAGTGTCTATGCAACCTTCCGGGACTGACCGTGCAACCGATAAATTGCCTTCAACTGAAAACAACCCCCCGAAAGCAGTTCCCTTGGTGAGCAAGTGAGTGAGTAGAACTTATTTGGTCAGCACAACTATTCTCATAAAATGTCAAATTAGAGGGCCCTAGCAAGCCCCTGTAGTGCAGGGCGGGAGGCAAGCAAAGCCAATAAACACCTGCACGATATATGGGAGACTCTGGGTCCCTCTTCACATCCGCAGGGGGGCTATAATTTTGCGACATGCCACTAACAAGTTAGTAAACTGCTTCTTGCGCTGAATAACATGAGTGCCAAACGATACCCGGGGGACAAACCAGGCAATACTTTACAATCCCTAGCCCAAGAGCTGAAGCAAAAATGAATGCTGCTCTCCGAGTTATTGATTTAAAAAGCAGTCCTCAGACCCGCTTAGTTCTCCAACCAATCCACTTAGCACGAGTCCCTCTGTCCTCGCTATTTTTATCTGGACTCCCGGCAGCCATGCCACCTCTCGCGTAGTCTTCTGGAGCTGCTCGCGCGCACAGAGGACACAACATCCATTCCACAGATCCATTCCTTTTCCGGGGTCGTCTTCCCATCCTTACTGCCATGTGCAGCGCGTGCACCGAGCCCTGCAAAGTCACGGGTATCTTATGAGCCCACCCCACTACCGGATCCACTCTTGAAATGGGCATGTATGTTAGGTGTATGTGCTGTGACCACCCTACCGTGGGCATTTAATGTGCCCATTCCACCGGAGTCGTGACTCTAAACAAGATTAGGGATGCACGTGCCCTTCTTCCTGCCTACCTCCGCCAACCAGAGCCCACCCATGGCATCTATCAGCGCTGCCCAACAGCCCTGCCACCTGCTGGTGTTAAAGATGGAGACAGCTACTATAGTGGGCACGCACATAGACGCTGTCCGGGCAGATAAAAGGTTACATCAGATAGTAAACATCAACACCGTATACAGAGAGGAAACAGAGGGCACTAAACTGCATCGTTAAGTTGCTGCCACACTGGCTACACAGGGTCGCGCCGCTCGCGCGTTACACTGAGCATGAGATCACAAACAGCAGCTGTGTTGACACGAACCTTGTGACCTCCTGCAGATCTCGCTGTACTGACCTCAATGATTTGTCCTCCGCCTGTTGGTCGTCGTCTTCCTCCTCCGGCTGTTCCTGCCCTGCGCCTCCACGGACAGCAGACCACGTCCACTTGGCCCACTGCACTGGCGACAGGATCTGCCACGGGCTGTACGCCATGTTTCCGAGCGAGAAAACCCCCCGAAACCGTCCCTTCTAAGGTCCTCTCTCAAAATGGAGGGAATGTGAAAAATGTAGAGACAGCGCCTGTCGGCGGAGCCGCGGATGTGGTTAGACGAGAAGCATCAGGTTCGTGCAGCTCGCAGCTTCCTCCTTGGCAGCCTGGAAGAGGAAGACGAATGTGTGGGGGCAGTGAAGGCAGCGCTGTGCGAGGCGGAGTGCAGCGTCCGACTGCACCACTGCACCTCTCCCGGAGGCTGCTACATTCAGCCTGCCTCACTCCCACAAGTGACTACCACCGGCCGCCCCCTCCCCCAGGAGGCTGGAACATTCAGCTCCCTCGCACACTCATTCCCGCCCTCCCTAGGGGGCTGACTGAGTCAGATTGTCTCACTCTCACAGGTGACTACCACAATCAGCAGCGCAGCCCCCCACCTACGCAATAGAGGATGCAATGAACTTCCACAATCAGCACCAATTTCCCACACGCAACAGCAACCACACTGTGTACTGCCCAAACATGCGCCAATTTCTCACCCCCACATGATTGCAGCTCCACAGAATACTATTAAATTAAGCGTCAGGTTTCTCACTCACGGGTCTCCCTCATTCCCTCAGAACTGCACCTCAACATGGAGCTATTTCCACAACAAGCAATCCCCCAGCACCACGATGACTGGCCAAATCAGCGCCTCTTCCTTGCAGCAGCCTCTCCTCTCCACATAACTCCAACATCAGTCACCTCCTTCATTTCCCAAAAGCGACACACATGGGGCTGCCGCATTCAGCACCTTCCGTCCCATACGCACGCTCCGGCACAGGCAACCTCAGCAGGTAGCATCCCTTCCTCACTCCATGGGGAGCTCTTGCCCAGACTGCCCGAGGGTGCGCTCTTTTCTCACGCCCTGGGAACATCCAGCCGGACTGCCAGAATCAGCTGGCTGGAAGATAGCTGGAGGCAGCTGCGAGGAGAGACACCCCCCTTCCCAGACCGTACTACTCTGGAGGGGGCTGGGGAGGTGTGCCTGAAAGGCTGCGCGGCTTCTCGTGCTGAAAGTCCCTCTATCTCCCCGCGGAAGCCCAGGCTGTGCTCTCGCCCTGGGAAGGAGTGATGCGACTTCAAACAGAGAAAGTTACAGAAAGCCGGAGTGAGGACAGGAATGCAGAGTGCGACGAGTGATGTCAGAGAGGGCCGCTCCGTATCTCCAGCCAACCCTGACGGAGGTTGATGCACACTGCAGACACTGGCGTTTTGTCTGTACTGTTTTAGTGCTTCTCGCCGGTTTACATTTGCGTTAATTTTCCTTCAACCTCACAGTTTCTTGAAAGGTGTAACCAACCCGCCCCTCTGCCTGTGTACACAGAGTATGTACATTTAGTGTCAGAACTGGAGCCGTTGCTGTTGTGTTCACCTACAGGCACAATTTCTTCCTTATAACAATGCAAGAGAATCGTGCGTGGGGAGCCAAACGCCACTAATGACGAAGTAAGGGTGCTAGCCAGGGCTGTAAGTGGGATGAAAAAACTGTGGGGTGTCTCAAAGAGGTGTGTCTGTTGTAATAAGGGCATGGCTTAAAAAGTAATCTACAAATCTGTGTTTAGCATAGTGTGCCGCCGACTGGTAATTTGCTGCTTCTGTCATTGCATTCAGATATATAATACAACAATAAATTTACATCTACACCAAGCCAGGACTTTTGACTTTGCCAATGGTTGTTAGTTGCATAAGATACATAAGCAACAACTATGGCTTCGTTGTATAGAAAATGTAAAATGCTTCACTTCTGGCATGATGAGACTGTGAAAGAACTATAATGAGTCTCTTTGAAATTACCTCAAAGGCAGTAAAGAAGGGAACTGTTGCAGAGTTAAGAGTTTTTTAGGTCTCGCCTAGCGACGCAGCGCATGCGCTGTGCGCCTTGTCGAGATCTATTGTTGTGGGTTTTGCGTCTGAAGGGGGACAGGAGATGTGCACTTGCCCCGACAGCCGATGTGCACGCTCACGGCGTGTCTTTGGCGATCTCAGCTTGCGCCAGGACAGCAGATGTGCACGCTCACGGCGTCAGCATCGGTCTGTTGCGGGATGTGATGTACAGTTAAGTGTGCGCGCGCTTCACACAAGACACTGCACGCTTGGGGTAGCAAATGCGCGTGCTCAGCTTACAGGGAACAATGCTCCTCTTCTACTCCAGTTAAGGGCTTATTAACAATGACTGTCGCCTGCCCGGACAGGAGATGTGCACGCGCGTCTCTTTTGCTCGCAGCGTCTCTATGCAAACATAAAGCAACAAGCGAAGCCGCTTCTGTGCGCCGTGCGTGCTTTCACTTTTGTTTTTAACAAGTTGTGCCGATCTGCTTAATAGTGTGTTGTCTTTTCATCTAATGTGCAACATACCACAGTCTACTCTGCACAATGCCTTCCCCACTAACCCGGTACCCCTAAGTTAACAGTTGATTGTAGCGTTTATTATGTGCCATGTAATTCCATAGTGATACAAAATGCTGCGACAAACTGTGTGGCCTTTAATGTATATTCGTAAACAATAAAACTTACTTAAAAAATTAAAAATGTAACAAAGCTTATGTTCAGAGCCAGCTGCTCTTCTGTTACAGCTGACATGCTACGTGCGCTCGAACCATATCGCAACTTACAGGGAAGTGTTGCTTGTTAATGCTTTCTCCTGTACAAAGGCCTATCGAAACCGGTGCAGCCACAGAACGGGCAATAAATAATAGACTTGGACGGCTGCCCGGATAAGTTCAGAGGTCATGTGTTTTCGGTGTCCGATGGGGAAAGAGCAGACTGTGTGGGCCTGGTCTGGTCATCATTCTTTGACCTCACTTTCTATGAATCCGTAATGTTTCGGAGCAGTGCTGGGGTGTGGCAAGGGTTCAAGATTTGTCATGGCTTGTCAAAATATTAAGAGCAGTTCCTTTTTGCATGACCGGTGCAGCCGTCCTGAGGAAAAGCTCAGAACCACCCCTCAAGCTGCCAGTCACTTCCTCCATGTGTTTTGCTCTGCTGCAGGGGTTCTGCTTTGACTCTGGCTTCTTCCGCACCTACTTGCCTTTGTCCAGGACAGGCTGGGGAGATAGAGTTGAATTCGAGCCTAAACATGGAAGAAGAGCTGTGGCTGGCTATGAGAGCATTGCAATGTGTCAGAGCCCCAGGTGGAATATAATCTGTGATGCGATATGTCATCATATACAGCTACAATGATTGCGCTTTATGAAAGCGGCCAAATGTGTGGATCTGTTGAATGACATGTTGCGTGCAGCCGTGATGCCAACAAGTTTTGATAAGACTGCAGTGTGTAATGTCGGTTTATATGATCCATTATATATAGCATATAGGTGCCTTCACAAGCCTAGCTATAGGTTGCAGCTGGCGTCTCATGAATGTTCTTCTCTGGCAGTTACTTTTACTATTACTTTAGTATACAATGTAGTAAGCTACAGCCCAGGTGTTACAAATGTCTCGCATATACAGCAGTTTGAGCTATTGACATTGTAAATGAGAAAGCCTTTTATTTATGTGTTTATAAAACCTGCAGGCTGTGTTTACGCACCATGTGCAGATTTTGTAAACAAATAAAAAGCATTATCATTTACAATGCCAATAGCTCAAAATCGCAAATGCAAGACCTATTGCATTGCAAATGCTTGTTTCATCTTGTGGGTGAGGGCAAAAATGGAGAGCCCGATAGAGACTGTCTGCTTTTTAGAACTACAGGTGCTGAGCAACGGCAGGACCAGGCCCACTTAAAGCCCTGGTGCTAGAGGCCCCAATGTAAGCAAAGGTCGTATATTACCTATTGGTGGTCGCCAGTAGGTAGTTATAGTTATACTTGTGACCTAAGGTAACTATAACTTGTGCCCTCGCTATGCACTGCTACTTACCCCACATATCACATCAGTAATGACATTTTCAATGACATCATTCATAATATAACTGCAACATTTGCAATAAAATTATTGATGAGAATATACTCCGTTGGAATTGTGAACACTGCTACGTTGGTTGAGGTTTGGGAGGGTAACACGCTTTGTATTTCTCCAATTTGCCATACTTTGTAAGGGAGGGATTGATACTCTTCTGCACAGTCCGGCCTATGCTTCTGGTGGGTTGGCTTTCTCCTGATGTTTTGATGTGCAACTCGAGTGGTGATATTATTTTGCTGCTTCTCTTACTGAGACATGTGCCCTTCACTTGTTTGGCCTTTGTTTCTGCTTTATTTTCAATAAACAGACTTTACAACAAAATTATTGATGAGAAAACTGTGCATGGTGGGGGCATGAGTCATAGTTACCTTAGGGCACGAGTTATCATTTCTTGAAATAAGTATAACTATAACTGTTGAATTTCTATGGTTTTGTGCGTGTGAACCTAACTATAACATCCCTCTAACCTTTGGGTTTTTAGTGAGAAAAAAATATATATATCTAGACTGTCGCTGGTGTTGAGGGTGCTCTATACAGGAGCTGCTTTCCACTTAAACTTGAGAACTACCCAGAGTTCTCTGCTTCTTTTTTTTGCATAATTTATGCCTCACTCTATGCCCGAAAGGGTATTGTTTTGATTTATACTGGGTGCTCCCTTGTGTCTGGACAAAGCTATACGTCTCTGAAGAGCTCTACTCCGAGAGAAACATGTGTCAGGGGTTACTTTTATTCATTTCAGTTTGGCTTGGTTGGTATTTTAATTTTTCAAAGCTGTAATACTGTGCCTGGAGTGGTAAATGGCTTTTGTTATTTTACAGCTCAGCATGAACAGCAGCACTGTGCTAGTCCTATGCTTAAATACTTTGCTGTAGAAATGGCAAAATGCTTTGTCCCTTTCTATCTCGGCGTGGATGGCACTGGCTAATCCTATGCTTAAAGATTTTGATAGAAACGCAGACATTTGAGGTGAGCAAATTTAGAGTGTCGCTGGTGTTGAAGGTGCTCTATACAGGAGCTGCTTTCCAACTAAACTTGAGAACTACCCAGAGTTCTCTGCTTCTTTTGCATAATTTATGTGTCACTCTATGCCTGAAAGGGTATTGTTTTGATATATTTATCAATCAAAAACCCAAAGGTTACAGGGACGTTATAGTTAAGTTCAGATTTTACACACACAAAACCATAGAAATTCAGCAGTTATATATACACCTGAGCTAACTATAACTTACATCCCCACAATGCATTGCTTATGACCTCACATATTACATCACTCATGACATGGTCAGTGACATCACTCATGACATTGCAAATGACATCATCCAGTGAGTGTGTTTCGTAAAAGTTTCTGACACTGAAAGATATATACTGAGCTACTACATAAGTTAAATTACTATTCTTTCTGTACTACTAATAAGTGTTAGTATTTCTAGCATATATCATCTGAACAATAATGTTGTTCTTAAAGCAGATGTACTATTTATGAGTGAACTAGCCTCCACATTCACATGTATCCTACTGATGTATGTGTATGAGAGTGCTTTGCAACAGTCTAAGCTGTTCATTGAGACTTCACTCCACAGTGATGATGGAGTATAGTTGTGTTTTACGACATACTGACCACTTTGATTAGCCCTCTCTCTTTTTTGATGAATGAGTGTAGTTTGCAATAAATTCATCTGTTCTCAAAGACCTCTCTCTAGGGTGATGGCTCAGTGTAGTAGTGGTTTACAACAGACTGACCTCTCTGCTGACACCTGTCTCCAGGATGAAGAATAATTTTACTAGTGGTTTGTGACAGAGTGGCCTGTCTGCTAAGCCTCTCTACTGGGTGTGTGTTGTAGTGGTTTGTGTAAAACTAACATCCGCACTAAAACCTCTCTCCAGGTTGACAAATGGTGTTGTGGTTTGCGATCCACTACCCTGTACGGTTAGACATCTTACTCTGGTCATTAGTGTTTAGAGTAGTGGTTTAGAAGAGACAGGACTATCTTCTGAGAACTCTCTCCTGGGTGACAAGTGAGTGTAGTAGTTGATAAGGTTACAGTGAGCTCTCTGCTGTAAATCTCTCACGTCTTCTTTTCTAATAAAAAACATTTAAATGGTATTTTATGAAGTATATTGAAGTTTATTTTGCTGAATGATGTCCTCAGTGATGTCATTCGAGATGTCATCAGTGAAGTGACTGACCATGTCATGAGTGATGTAATATGTGAGGTCATTAGCAGTGCATTGCAGGGGTGCAAGTTATAGTTAGCTCAGGTAACTGTAACTGATACAATTCCATGGTTTTGTGTGTGAAAAAAATCTTAACCCAACTATAACGTCCCTGTAACCTTTGGTTTTTCAGTGACTATCTACGGTTTTTAATGCTATTTCCTAACTATAATGTCCCTGTAACCTTTGCTTTTTAGTGAATTTCACCCTTTTTTTTTTAATAAACATTGTATTACAATTTGACCCATTAGTTCAATTTACTTATATACATTTTCACAAGTTTATAAATACATTTTATTCACAGATTCACTATTATGTATTTCAAAAATAAAAAATTAAGGAAAGATAACTTATGCAGTCTTTCTATAAATGCAATGCACCAAGTCTTTTCTTTTTTAAATTCATTTAATGGATCCAGGGATCTGTTACCAACCAAAAGCACACCTTCAATACTAAAACAACAACACATTTAATACAAACATATGCTATTGCAATTTCTAGAAGTATATCACTACCTGTGTGTGGGTGTGTGAGTGGCTGCATGAGTGACTGTGTGGGTGTGTGAGTGGCTATATGGGTGTTTGTGAGTGGTGGTGTGGGTGTGTGAGTGGCTGTGTCGGAGTGTGAGCAGTTTTGTGGGTCTGAGTGGGTGTGTGAGTGGCTGTGTGGTGTGTGTGGGTGTGTGAGTAGGTGTGTGGGTCAGTGAGTGGGTGTCTGTTTTTTTAGGTCTCGCCTATGCAGCGCACATGCGCTGCATAGGAGAGACCTTTAGTTACTCGGCACAGCTTTGGGGGCAAACGTGCACGCGTTGCATTGCTTGCAATGGCAACGCGTGCACGTCTGGCGATTCCCTTGCGGGAGCGCGCAGCGCCATATGGTGACGCCATATGGTCACAATCATCGCGCCTTGTTTGATTGGAGTCTGGATCTGTTGCAGAGCACACATGGGGGTCATTCTGAGCACTGCAGTGGATCTGCGGACCCTCTTGAACAAAAAATACATTTTTTGGACAATTGCATGCCTATGAGGGGTCCCTCACAAACCCCTCCATCAGTCTCATGGGTTAAGAGTACCTCTACCCTGACCCCTTCAATTAACGTAAAATGTTATTTTCTACCCTGGGAACCAAGGCCCGATGCACAAAATGGCGGCAGCAACTTTCCTCTCAGGTTGCGACCAGCCAATCACGTCCTTGCTGTAGGCGCATGGATCCACCCCGGTAGATTCGCAGTGGATCTGCGTGACTAAATATACGTAAATCTTTTTACTTTAATAACTCCAAAACAACTGAACAGATTTACACCAAATTACAAAAGCACTCTTTCTGGACCAAGATCTAGCTTTCTGCCAAATTTGGTGTAATTCCGTTCAGCGGTTCGAGCTGTAGTCGTGTCTAAAATCCCTATGGGAAATTGCATGAGGAAAACGCGTTTTGGGACCCCCCCCCTTTTTGTTATTTGGTGTAAATCTGTTCGTAGTTTTTGAGAAAAACAAAATTTGTATATCTAGATGCGAGAATACTTTGCTAATATTGACGATCTCATGCAGAGATCTGATTGGCTGCCAAAATTTCAACCAGGAAGTGTTGACATCCATTTTGGGACTCTGTCTCAGCCCATTCCCCAAAAAATGTAAAAATAAAGAAAAAAGGGGCAGGGTACGAATACCCTGACCCCCTAGGCCTTGTGCTGGGGTCCCCCAGAGACCCTGCCAGGGCAAAAAAGCATGAGGATTCGCAAATACGCAGCAGAAAAAAATAATAACAAGTGCAGTTTCCAAACGCTTGTTTACATTTTAGCCCCCGGGTTGGCCAGGTCCCGGGGGCATGCTTAAAAATAGGAAGGGGGAGAACGTGGCCTCACTCCTGCAGCTCTTTTGAGCCCCGGGTACCACCACCTCCCGGGGGCATTATTACAAATTTGGAGGGGGCTGCGTGGGCCTCCCCTCCTGTGCTTACAGCAGCCCCAGGGAATACCCCCTCTCTGGGGCTTTAAAACAAAATTGGAGGACGGATGGTCGCACGGACCACTCGTTGCCCCAGTAGTGCTCCGGGGACCACCACCTTCCCGGGACAGGCCCTTGAAAATGAAAGGAGGGGGCAGCGCGTTCCCTCCTGGAGCTACTAATGGCCCTGGGGACCGCCACCCGCCCAGGGCCAGCTCATGCTATCTCCCGAGGTGCCTACCCTCGGGAGACAGCAGTTTTGCTCTCGCTTGGCAGGAGCTTTTGACAGCTCCCGCCATGCAAGAGCAAACTGCAAGTCTGCTCCCAGCTGGTGGGAGCAGGAAAACTGCTCCCGCCTGCTGGGAGCAGATTTTTCATCTGTTTTCGGGCAGGAAAACAGATGAAAGGATTGCTGCCACATGCAGGGAGCAGCATTTTTGGCTTCTCCCTGCGTTTGGGAGCAATGCCGGCTCCCGCTGGAGGCGGGGAGCCAGCAGGGACCGCAGGGGCATTGAGGCTCCCCCTGCGGCCCCCAATATTCCACACTGGGTGGACTCCAGGGCACCCAGGATGAAGAGGCTGCGCCCCAGGGTATGGGGTCCCCTGGGCCGAAAGCGGCATTGAGAAGTCCCCCATTAAATTTTGGCCAGGGGATGGGGTCCCCAGGGCAGAAATGAGCATGGGGCTGCACGCCCCCCTCCCCCATTAAGTTTGGCGGGGTATGTGAGTGGACGTGTGGCTGTGTGAGTGGGTGTATGAGAGGCTGTATGGGGGTGTGAGTGGGTGTGTGAGCAGTTCTGTGGATGAAGTCATCAGTGATGTCATTTGAGACAGCCATGCTTTGAGTGATGTAATATGTGATGTCATAAGCAGTGCATTGCAAGGGCGTAAATTATAGTTAGCTCAGATAATTATAACTGCTAATTTTCAATGGTTTTGTACGAGTGAAATCTGAGCCTTACTATAACGACCCTGTAACCTTTGGTTTTTGTAGTGACACCATAGCGCAGCAGAATGAGGGGATCCATGACATTCATATTTTTATATATAAAAAATATGGGTGTCATGGATCCCCTCATTCTGCTGGGCTGTGGTGCCACTGCACCTGATGCATTAACAAGAGTTTTGCCATTGTGCCTTTCTGAGAGCCCCAGGTTTTTTGGTAGGGTGCAAAACCTCTTTCACATAGAAACTGCCACTATACATCCACAAACCTCTTTTTATATTATTGGAATTGGGTACTGTAAATTTGGATGTTGTGTTTTTTTTACCATAGACTTTACTGAATCTAAAAAAGCCAAATCCAAGGAGTATCTAAAGTCTTGCAGAGGCAATTAAGATCCTAATGTCATGTGGGACATGGACAGAGCATAGTGGGACTCTCATTATGGTAGGAGATAAATGCATCTCCAAAAGGAATCAGGCCCACGTTTTTAACACAAGGGCATAAGGGTCACATGAGAATGTCGGCCTTTAAAAGCTTGTTAGGAACATACTTTTGGTGGCCACTAAACCTGGATGCGGAAGCAAATGCATGGGTCAAACAATTTGATGCGTGTGTAATGAGCTACAAAATGCACCCACCACTACCACAGATTTGCATCCCGTGCAGTGACCCAAAATGATAAGAATCTGTGTTTGATACCAGGCCTGTGCATAGTTCGCGGAGTTTTGCTACGTGGAACTCCGCGAAGTTACAAAAAAACTCTGCGAAGTTCCGCGAGTGGCGGAGGGCAGTGCGAACTGCAGTTTGTGCTGGTATTCCTGCCGCTCGGCAAGAAATTCTACCCGAGCGGCAGCTCGCGCTCGCAAACTTACCGTTCACGATCGCGAACTTACCATTCGCGATCGCGGAAAAAACTCCGCTGCACATCGCAAAGCGGAGTTTTCTGCACTCCGCGAGCTCCGCGGAGTGCAGAAAACTCCGAACGGAGCGTAGTTCACCGCCCAGGCCTATTTGATACAGTGGGACAGTTCAGTGTCTTGGCTAGTCACAAGAAATTTGCACTAGAGTTAGTAGACTAGCATCCAAAACGTCCAGAGGTCAAATTTATGGAAAATGCTACTAAGGAAACTGTTTTGAGTGTCTTGGTGAATGTGCTCAGTTAGGAGGATTTCCCTTTCAATCTAGTCAGACAATAGGGTGCACATGGTTTTAGGATATGCAGGGATTTCTCAGCTTGCATAATATCATGCACATCAAATCTTCCTTGTACGATCCCAGTGCAATGGTTATGTTGAACGCCTTAACCAGTAATTAAAAGACAGTGTCTAGCTGGGGCAGGCACCCTGGAGGGAACATAGGCCACAATGTCATGAAGAGTAACAAAAGCTGCCGTTTAAGCAGCGAAAATGAAGCTTGGCTTTTTCTTTCCCTGGTCCGTTTTTGTAGACCAACAGTGATCAGCGAAAATGAGATATGTATGACAACATATTGAATTTTTGTTTTATTTAATTATAGGAAAGATAGAATCTCTGCATGTTTCTATACATTCTGAGCCACAGCGTTTTTTTAAAGCTGACTTCTATTAAACTAATTCTGATAAGGTTTTGCAGCCAATATCTAGCTGAGCTTTGTTGTGAATCATTTTGCACTAAAAATTCTACTTTTATTTTTCACGCCTGCAAACATCCGGTCTCTTTCGCATGAAAGAGCAAGACGCCAAGGACTTAAGCATTTTGTTGGATGATGTGTGATGGTGTAACTATGTATTAAAAGGAATAAAGTACCCCCTGACATATTATAAGGATATTGCAAGTCACCTCACTTTTCCTTGACCTTAGAAAGGAACTCTGCCATTGTCCCCAGTCCACTATATGGTCATAAAAATCCTTGGCGACTTGCAATATCCTTCTAATGTATGGCAGGGGGTACTTAATTATAGAGATCAGGAATGTCAATTGGTACATCCCTAGTTTTTATAGAATGAGTCTGTTAGACCTGGCACCATTGGCGTGGGTCTCCCCCGCATTTTTCGCTTTTGCCTCCTGTGTTTTTGCTGTGTGTTGGACTCTGTTTTGCTGGTCTAGATGCTTTGGGCACTTTGCCACTGCTGTTCAGTGCCAAAGTGCAAGTGCTCCCTCTGAAATTGTTGTTATGGATTAGTGATTCCATGATTGGCATATTTGATTTACTTGTCAGACCCTAGTACAGTGCACTATGTGCGCCCAGGGCCTGTAAATCAAATGCTGCTAGTGGACTGCAGCACTGATTGTGACACCCACAGAAGCAGCCTGTAAAATGTAACTCTGGCCTGCCATTGCAGAGCCTGTGTGCAGTCTAGTACTGCCATGTCGACTTGGCAAGTGCACATACTTGCCAGTCCCTAAACCTTCCCTTTTCTACATATTAGTCACCCCTAAGGTAGGCCCAAGGTACCCCTGTGGGCAGGGTGTATTGTATGTGAAAGGTAGGACATACCCTGATGTGTGTGGCATATCCCGATAGTGAAATACTGCCAATTTCGTTTTTCACTATTGCAAGGCTACCTGTTCCCATAGGACAGAATGGGAGTTTGTTTATAACATCTTGTAAACATAACTGGCCCTGGGAACAAGGTAGGAAAATAAAGTTTCGTATGCCTGAACTCAGAATGTTAAGATGCATCTCTTAGTGAGGGTGATTTTTACATTCTGTGTTTGAAAATACCACTTTTAGAATGTAGGTATTTTCTTACCTAACCATCCAGTGTGCCTCTGCTAGGTTTGTTTATTGCATGTCTGGCTTTTGGATGACAGGGGCTGGAGAGGGGCAGTGGCTCCAGAAGTCTGTTGAGTCAGGGCTGGGCTGAATGGACCTGGGCTGCATTTAGAGTAGGTGGAGGAGATTTCCTTTCACCTGAATGGGTCTTATCTACCTTCCACAATGCTGTCTCCACCTCCTGCCAGGAAGCTGCACCAGTGAAGACAGAACTGGTTTTGGCTGGGTACAGACACTCTCTGCCTTCAGAGAACAAATACATTTGTGGTATAAATATTGGGGCCCAGACCCCAGAACTCACTTCTCACTTCTGGGAATCAAGAGGAACCTTTGCCAAGGAGAAGAGCCGGAGAAGCTGAGGAGGAAAACTGCCCCTGTGCTGTTTGCTGTCTGGGGTTGGCCTGCAGTGGCTAATTGCTGCCAAGGAAAGGAGAAAAGGACTTTGCTGTTTGCTTTGTCACCTGCTTGAGAAAAAGATCTCCAAGGGCTTGAAACTGAGCTTGCCTCCTGTTCTGAAGTCTCAGGGACACAAAGACTTCATTTCTTCTGTCTCTCTGCATCTGGAACTGCGGTTTAAGCTGCCAAAGAAGGAAATTGCAACACCGACGCCGGTGAGCGACGCCGTAACCTGCACGAAAGTCGTGGGCACCTCTCGTGAGGAGCATGACACACCTTCCTGACTTGCACCGTAGGCCTGACGCCTGCTGACGCCGTGCCGCATCGACTCCGAAGCCATCATCGAGGCCGCTGCCTGCACCGGAGCAGAGGACACCGCTTGTGACGTCCACGACACACCGTCCCGACTCGCACCGCAGCCCCAACTTCACCGACGCTGGTGCTTAAACAACGCAGAGCCGATCCTCGACGTGGGTGATTCCTGAATCCATCGACATTGCACCGTCGTAAGGAACCAACGCCTCGCCGCCATCGTGACGTCCGTCACCTCCCCGACACAGTAAAGAACCAACGTCTCACCTCCCCTGCACCGCAGTAAGGAACCGAGGCTTCACCTCCCCTGGGGTCGTAAGGAACCGACACCGCCCGGCGCCAATAAAACATCACCTCCCCAACGTCGTGCACCGTCTTTGCTTTCATCAATTCCAAGGTACTGTTCTTTGTGGGTCTGCTTGACTCCATGCCCGACGCCGCGCACCTCGCGGTCTGCGCCGTACTTTGGGATTTTTATGTCACGACGTCGTAATAACTCCAGGTGGAGTTATTTGCTGCTAGAAACTTTAATTGAGTGAATAACCTATTTTTGAGGATATCTTGATAACTATATTGTTGATTGTTGTCGTTTGGTCTTGTTTTGGTTTAGATAAAGATTACTTATTTTTCTAAACTGGTGTGGTGTCCATTTGTAGTGTTTTCACTGTATTATACTGTATGTGTTCACAAATGCTTTACACACTGCCTCTGAGATAAGCCTGTCTGCTCGTGCCAAACTACCAAGGGGGTGAGCAGGGGATATTTTAGAAGTGCATCCCCCTTACCCTGACTAGAAGCAAGAGTTCCTATTTGGACAAAGGTACCTATCTCTGCCAACTAGAGACCCCCATTTCTAACAGAGTCATTATATTGTGGTCATTACACCAGGAGTACCTTTAAATAGCGGTACGTTACAATGGGGACTACTTAACCTCACAGGTAAGATGGTAAGTATACTTAAAATATATATAAATTTATATAAACTTTATACACATATGTATATAGTTTATAATAGATGTTTAGGGTTAATATCCAATTTATTTTTAAAGTATTTAATTTAAAAAATGTAATCTACTATGTTAATGATGTAATCACATTACTATAATGAAATACCCACCCCTTAGCACTTAAAACACACATTACTAACCCTATACTCTACCCATTCCTTAACCCTATATACGCTTTCCTACCCCTATATGCAACCCATCCCTGAGCCCTAAAATGTCTTCCTACCCTATACCATACCCATTCCTAAACCTTAAAATCAATTACTACTCCTTTTTAGATTTAATAAAATACAATTAACCCATATTTTATTCTGTTTTTCTAAACTGAATTACGTATTTAAAATATAGAATTTTAAATTAAATCAATTTTGCTTATTCAAATGTACTAATTTTAATCTAATCAATCAACAATCTTTATTTGGTTTCTTGCATAAGAACCGTAAAAGAATATGATAAAATACAGATTAAAACAGTCACAGATAAAATACAAGTTAAAACTATATCCACAGCTGAATGAAAAAGAATTAGCTTCACATCAAGATTTAAATAACGCTTTTCTCACACAAACCGCACTAGATAAAAAGAGGGCCACATTAAAACATATGAACTCTTCCGATAATAACATTAAATAGAAAAGTGCAGGACGGGCTTATGTAAAGTGCCTGTCTGTAAACAGCGGTGAGATAAAAGACCTTCTTAGACTTTGTAGAAAGTGCAAAACAAAGTGCAGCCTGTCCAGGGATGAATGATTATTACAGCTACAACGGCTGGGGGTAGAACCGTAGGAGCTGCCACAAGGAACTGCTAATAAATGATGTAGTAAATTTAAATGAAAACGGATAAAAAGAAACCAATGGTAATAAGACATGTTGTACATAAGGTACGGTTCAAGTGAAAGCATGGTCTGTAGCGGTAGATAAGCTCTTATGGTAACTATCCTTGGCCACTAAAGCTCTCTTGTTGACCCTCCATTCCACAAAAGCTTTCTTAGTCCAGAGGTGGTCCTCCGCAACTAAAGTTTCAGGGTGATTGTTAGACCTGGCATCCTTGGCGTGGGTCTCCCTTCCATTTTTTGATGATGCCTCCAATGTTATTGATCTGTTTTTGCTGGTTTAGATGCTTTGGGCACTGTGCCACTGCTATTCAGTGCCACAGTGCAAGTGCTCCCTATGATAAATTGTGTTATGTATTAGTGACTCCATGATTGGATGATTGGTTTACTTGTCAGTCCCTAGTACAGTGCACTGAGTGTGCCCAGGGCTTGTAAATCCAATGCTGCTGGTGGGCTTGCAGCACTGGTTGTGCCACCCACAGAAGCAGCTTGTAAAATGTGTCTCAGGCCTGCCATTGCAGAGCCTGTGTGCAGCCTAGGCCTGCCATGTCGACTTGGTGAGTGCACCCGCTTACCAGTCCCTAAACCTTCCCTTTTCTTCATATCAGACACCCCTATGGTAGGCCCAAGGGCAGGGTGCATTGTAAGTATAAGGTAGGACATGCCCTGGTGTGTGTGGCATGTCCTAATAGTGAATTACAGCCATTTTCGTTTTTCACTATTGCAAGGCTACCTGTTCCCCATAGGCCAGAATGGGCAGTTTGATTATTACACCTTATAATCCTAACTGACCCAGGGAACATGGTAGAAAAACGAATTTAGTATGCCTGGACTCAGGATGATAAAATACATCTTTTAGTGAAGTTGGTTTTAACATTCTGTGTTTGAAAATACCACTTTTAGAAAGTAGGTATTTTCTTGCCTAACTATCCAAGCCTACCTCTGCTAGGTTGTGTATTCCTTGTCTGGGTTTGTGAGTGACAGGGGCTGGGGGACTCCAGGAGACAGGGTGAGTCAGCACAGGGCTGAATAGAGAGATCTGCATCCAGAGTGGAGGGAGGAGTTGCACCTGGGTCTGAATAGGGCTGTGCCTGCCTTCCACAATGCTGGCTCCACCTCCTGCTGGGCAGCTGAGCACTCTGCCCCACATTCTGAAAGGAAAGAAGGAGTCCTGTAAACAAAGTGCTCCAGGACTGACCAGAACTGGTTTTGGACTAGGCAAAGGCCTCTCTGCCTTCAGAGAACAAAGAGAAAAGGTGTATAAAAAGGGGACCCAGACCCCTAGGAAATTAGATCACTTTTGGGAAACAAGAAGAAACCTTTGCTGAGGAGCGGAACCAAGAAGAAACTGAGGAGAAGACTATCCCTAAGCTAGAGGGATCTGCCTGCAGTGGTTGCCTGACTGCCAAAGAAAGGAGAAGGGAACTTTGTGTGTACTTTCATCAACTTGTGAAGGATCTCCAAGGGCTTGATTTCAGAGCTTGCCTCCTGTTGAAGTCTCAGGGACAACAGACTTCACCCTCCAGCTCCCCCTGTATTCCCTTGCTGGGAATTTGGACCTTCTGACACACTTGCGTGTCTCTGGGAGCTGGAAGCGCGACTCAAGACGAAGAAGCGTGTCGCCGCAGCCGCTGATTCTCGCATCGCCGGAGAAGAGTGTCGCCGTCGCATCAGACGCTGGCGCATTCCCGAAGAAGAGCGTAGCTGACACCATCGCATCCTTCGAAGCGCCTCGCAGCACCGGAGAAAAGCGTCGCCGTCGCATCAGACGCAGTCGCATCCCCGGGGCAGAGCATCGACCTCGCATCAGACGCTGATGCATCGCAACACGAGGCGCGCCCCGCATCCCAGGAGAAGATCGTCGACCTCGCATCAGACGCCGTCGCATCGCCAGGGAAGCGTGTCGCAGGGCCTGTCACGGCTCCAAAGATTCATCTAAATCGCCGCATGGCCGTCGGGCGTGCACGCATCACCTCTTCGTTGTCACAACCTCAAGAAGACGCCACTTTGTTTCTTTTGCACCAGATCTTCAACGCATCACCGTACTTGCGTGTAAAGAACTACCGCATCACCTTCCCTGCAACACTTTTCGTTGCCCTGGGTTACGCATCTTAAGGTACATTGAACTCAAAGTGTCGCATTTTCATTTTAAAAGACTCAAGCTAATTCTACCATCTTTAAAGTACAGTATTGTGGATTATTTTTGTCGTTTATGGTCTTGTGGTAAATCTATATAAAAGATACTTATTTTTATAATACAACCTGTGTGGTGTCCATTTGTAGTGTTGTCACTGGATTACTGTATGTGTTCACAAATGCTTTACACACTGCCTCTGAACTAAGCCTGTCTGCTCGTGCCAAGCTACCAAGGGGGTGAGCAGGGGTTATTTCAGGAGTGTACCCCCTTACCCTGACTAGAAGCAAGGGTCCCTATTTGGACAAAGGTACCTACCTCTGCCAACTAGAGACCCCCAGTTCTAACATTGGTGGCAGCGGTGGGATTCTGGACTTGCATGTCTGACTCATGTACAGTGATTGGTGAACACTACCTAGTGAGTGCAGACCAAAACGCAACCACATACTTTTGGTAGATATTCTTTTCAGCGACTTTCTATTTTTGCTAAAAACTGCCAAGTTTAATCACCATGGATACAGCAGCATCCATAGTATCTGTTGATAATGATTGGGAAGAGGAGAAACTGGAATGCTACACCTTTAACCAGCTCAAGCACTTCTGCAGGAAGTTCAAAGTTTCTATGACCGGAATCACCAAGAAGGATGATTTCCAAAAGGCGCTGAGGGCCTGGGTTGAAGCAAGGAATACCCCCGAGAATGAGGAGGGGGCTGACAATGCAGATGAGCAGCTGGATGGGCCAGTGGGTCCAGGGGAGCATCTTCCCCCGTGGGTAGCAGTGTTTCTGCCAGAGGTCTGTCCCCAGCAGAGCTGGAGGACAGACAAAAGAATAGGATGCATGAGTTGGAGCAGGCCAAAATGAGTGGGCAGTTAGTAATTAGGAAATTGGCCGTGGAGGAAAAGAGAATGCAGCTTGAGCATGAGAAAAGTTTGAGGGAGTTGGATTTGAAAGCTAGGAGCTTAGAGATTACTCCCTCTGATGGCAGCGCACCGTCAATGCCTGTTGAGGCTAGGGTGTATATTCCTAAGGATGTGGTTAAGGAGTTTTTTAAGAATGATGATATTGGGCAATGGTTCAAAGCCTATGAGTTAGCCATGACTTCCCACCGGGTCCCTGAGAAGGATTGGGGAGCGGGGTTGTGGGGTCGGTTCCTTAGTGAGGGGCGGGATACTTTGTTGGACTTGCCCTCTGAAGTCTATAATTCCTACAGCCACATGAAGAATGCAATGATGACCAGGTATGGGTTGACCCCTGAACTCTATAGGCAGAGGTTCAGGAACTGTAAGAAGATTGAAGGCAGTACCTGGGTTGAATATGTGACTTTTTTTTGCAGAGCCTTGGATGGTTGGGTAAAGGGTAGCAACGCAAATGATTTTCAGGCGCTCTTTGATTTGATTGCATGGGAGCACTTGTCCAGTAATTGTTTTCCTGAGCTACGCCAGCACCTGATTGACAGTAGGCTGACTAACCCTAGGCAGCTTGCTGAGGAGGCGGACCGCTGGGTGAGCACCCGGGTCCACAAGGGTCACGTGGGAGACTCCGCCAAGGGTGGGCAGGGTCCCCAGCAGAGGAGTGGGGGGACAAGGGTAAACAGAGGGAGTTCCAGAAAGGGCCCCAAAGTAAACCCCAAGGGAACCAAGGGAAAGGTTCCCAGCCTCCCCTGAGAATAAGCACTGGGCCCCGACAGGTCCACCTGTTCATAGGGGACCCCTGGTGTGCTACAAGTGTGGCGCCCTAGGCCACAGGGCCAATGATCCCCGTTGCCCTTTGTTTGGAAAACAAGCACCCCCTGGTGCAGTCCCCCGGCAAGTGGCTAGTGTAGCCCTGGGGGAGGAGATGGGTGCCCAAGGTGGGCGGGATCCCGTAGTATTGTCCCTTGTCTCATTAGGAGACTCTGAGATGGTCCCTAGGACCCAACTGCCTGAGAACACTAAGAAGTACAGGCAGTGGGTGACCATCAATGGCCATAGGGTGGAGGCTCTGAGAGACACAGGAGCCAGTGTGACAGCTGTCAAGTGTCACATGGTGTCTAAAGAGCAGGTGGTCACTGATGCATTCTACCCAGTTGTTGCCGCTGACAACACAGAGAGCCACTGCAAGGTGGCTCAGGTTCCCTTTGAGTGGGGGGGGGGGGTCTCTGGTACTCTTCAAGTAGCTGTGAGGCCAGCCATGCCTGTTGACTGTTTGTTAGGGAACGATTTGGAGAGCTCACCTTGGGCTAAGGTGGAGCGGAGTGCTCATTTGGAGATGTTGGGCTTGCCTGATTGGGCGTGTGTGACCACCCGGTCCATGGCAGCCAGAGGTGTTCAAGAGGACCTGGAGCCTGAGAGGGAGGCCCAGGTGCCTGCCGCAGAGAGAAGAGGCAGGGGCGCGGGAAACCGGCCCCGAAGTTCCCACGGTCCAGGAGGAGGCAGACCCTGAGGGGGATGCCCTGGAGCCTACAGGGGAACAGGTAGCTGAACTGGGGGACCTGCCTGAGCTGACCCATTGGCAGCAAGATGGAGGACCCTCCAGGGAGGAGTTCTGCGAGGAGCAGAACAAGTGCCCTTCTCTCGTGGGTCTGAGGCAACAGGCCACAGACCAGGCAGCAGGTGATCAGTCTGGATCACATCGGATCTACTGGGAGAATAGTCTCCTGTATAGCGAGCCTAAGGTTGCTGAGCCTGGGTCAGCCCGTGTGCTGGTGGTACCCCAGCGCTTCAGAGCCTTCCTACTGGGTTTGGCTCATGATGTGCCTTTAGCAGGACATCTGGGGCAGAACAAGACCTTTGAAAGGCTTATCACCCATTTCTTTTGGCCCCAGATGCGCAGGAGTGCCGCCACTCACTGCAGGACCTGTCAGACTTGCCAGGCAAGTGGAAAGAGTGGGAGGAAGCAGAAGGCTCCTCTCCAGCCATTCCCTGTAGTCAGCACCCCCTTTGTACGGGTGGGTATTGACATTGTGGGGCCACTGGACCCCAAGACAGCCATGGGCAACAGGTTCATCCTGGTCTTGGTGGACCATGCCACCTGGTACCCTGAAGCCATCCCTCTGAGGACAGTGACGGCCCCCGTGGTGGGACGGGCACTGATGGGAATTTTCTCCCGTGTGGAGTTCCCTCAAGAGGTGGTGTCTGACAGAGGTACTAACTTTATATCAAAGTATATGAAGTCCCTGTGGCAGGAGTGCGGTGTAACATACAAGTTCACCACTCCTTACCACCCCCAAGGAAATGGGTTGGTTGAGAGATTCAACCGGACCCTGAAGGGCATGATTATGGGTCTGGAAGAACCCATGAGGCGTAAGTGGGACGTCCTCTTGCCATGCCTTCTTTTTGCATACTGTGAGGTGCCACAGAAATCTCTAGGGTGCAGCCCCTTTGAGCTTCTGTATGGTCACCCAGTGAGAGGGCCTCTGAGTTTGGTCAAGGAAGGCTGGGAGCAATCTCCCAGGAAACCTCCCAGGATGTATATAGCTACACGCTGGCCTTCAGGAACCAAACTAGGCATTTCAGGCAACTTGCTGAGGCAAATCTGGAAGCCAGCCAGGAGGAAATGAAGCGGTGGTACGACCAGAATGCCACTCTGGTTGAGCTTCAACCTGGTCAGAAAGTGTGGGTCATGGCCCCAGTGGAGCCCTGTGTGCTCCAGGATAAGTGGACCAGACCCTTTGAGGTGGTGGAGCGCAAGAGTCCTGTTACCTACTTGGTGGACATGCGGTCTCCCAGGAACCCCTTGCGGGTCCTGCATGTCAACCGCCTGAAGCCCCACTTGGAGAGGTCCCAAGTGGGCATGCTCTTAGCTACAGATGCTGGGATGGAGGAGGAGACCGAGCCTCTTCCTGACCTCCTGTCAGCCCAAGAGCAAGATGGATCAGTGGAGGGTGTGAACCTCTCCCCCTCCCTGACACCTGAGCAGCAAGGTGACTGTCGCCAACTGTTGGGGCAGTTTCCTGACCTGTTCTCCCTGGTTCCTAGTGTCACTGACTGGTGCATCCATGATGTGGACACTGGGGACAGTCTTCCTGTCAAGCACAAGGCTTACAGGGTGACTGACAGGGTGAGAGCTTGCATTAAGGAGGAGGTCTCCAAGATGTTTGCATTGGGGGTAATTGAGTCCTCTCACAGCCCTTGGGCCAGCCCAGTGGTCTTGGTCCCAAAGGCTGCCGCGCCTGGTGCCACACCCGAACTCCGGTTCTGTGTGGACTACCGAGGACTCAATTCCGTCACCAAGACTGACACACACCCCATCCCCAGAGCTGATGAGCTCATAGATCGGTTAGGGGCTGCCCGGTACCTCAGTATGTTTGACTTAACGTCTGGGTACTGGCGGATCGCCTTGACTGATGGGGCAAAGGAGAGGTCAGCATTCTCCACACCAGATGGGCACTACCAATTCCGGGTGATGCCCTTTGGGATGAAGAATGCCCCTGCCACCTTTCAGAGGTTGATCAACCAGGTGTTGGTTGGACTGGAAGAGTTCAGTGCCGCCTACCTGGATGACATCGCAGTGTTCAGCGCCAGTTGGGAAGAACATCTGCGCCACCTCTGGGAAGTGTTGATGGCGCTGCGGAGGGCAGGCCTCACGATCAAGGCGAGTAAGTGCCAGATCGGGCAGGGTTCCATGGTGTACTTGGGACACCAGGTTGGGAGCGGCCAGGTGGCGCCCCTACAGCCCAAGATAGATACCATTCTGGCTTGGGAGCCCCCAAGACCCAGACAGCGGTGAGAGCCTTCCTAGGACTCACTGGGTATTACAGGAGATTTGTCAAGGGGTATGGCAGCATGGTTGCACCCTTGACAGAGCTGACTTCCAGGAAGCAGCCCAAGAGAGTGATTTGGACTGACACCTGTCAACAAGCTTTTGACACCTTGAAGACAGCCATGTGCACGGCGCCCGTGCTCCTGGCCCCCAACTTCTCCAAAGAGTTTATCGTTCAGACAGACGCTTCAGAGCATGGTGTGGGGGCTTTTTGTCACAGATGAATGAGGAGGGCCTAGACCAACCTGTAGCTTTCCTTAGTAGGAGGTTACTTCCACGGGAACAGAGGTGGAGTGCTATTGAGCGTGAGGCATTTGCTGTGGTCTGGGCACTGAAGAAGCTGAGACCATACCTGTTTGGGACTCACTTCCGGGTTCAGACAGACCACAGGCCCCTCAGATGGTTGATGCAGATGAGGGGTGAGAATCCAAAGCTGTTGAGGTGGTCCATTTCCCTACAGGGGATGGACTTCACGGTGGAACACCTCCCTGGTACAGAACATGCCAATCCTGATGGTCTGTCCAGATTTTTCCGCCTTAGTGAAGAGGACTCCCTAGAGGTAGGATAGTTCTCCCCACATTTCAGCTGGAGGGGACACCTGTTAGACCTGGCATCCTTGGCGTGGGTCTACCTTCCATTTTTTGATGATGCCTCCAATGTTATTGATCTGTTTTTGCTGGTTTAGATGCTTTGGGCACTGTGCCACTGCTATTCAGTGCCACAGTGCAAGTGCTCCCTATGATAAATTGTGTTATGTATTAGTGACTCCATGATTGGATGATTGGTTTACTTGTCAGTCCCTAGTACAGTGCACTGAGTGTGCCCAGGGATTGTAAATCCAATGCTGCTGGTGGGCTTGCAGCACTGGTTGTGCCACCCACAGAAGCAGCTTGTAAAATGTGTCTCAGGCCTGCCATTGCAGAGCCTGTGTGCAGCCTAGGGCTGCCATGTCGACTTGGTGAGTGCACCCACTTACCAGTCCCTAAACCTTCCCTTTTCTTCTTATCAGACACCCCCTATGGTAGGCCCAAGGGCAGGGTGCATTGTAAGTATAAGGTAGGACATGCCCTGGTGTATGTGGCATGTCCTAATAGTGAATTACAGCCATTTTCGTTTTTCACTATTGCAAGGCTACCTGTTCCCCATAGGCCAGAATGGGCAGTTTGATTATTACACCTTATAATCCTAACTGACCCAGGGAACATGGTAGAAAAACGAATTTAGTATGCCTGGACTCGGGATGATAAAATAAATCTTTTAGTGAAGTTGGTTTTAACATTCTGTGTTTGAAAATACCACTTTTAGAAAGTAGGTATTTTCTTGCCTAACTATCCAAGCCTGCCTCTGCTAGGTTGTGTATTCCTTGTCTGGGTTTGTGAGTGACAGGGGCTGGGGGACTCCAGGAGACAGGGTGAGTCAGCACAGGGCTGAACAGAGAGATCTGCATCCAGAGTGGAGGGAGGAGTTGCACCTGGGTCTGAATAGGGCTGTGCCTGCCTTCCACAATGCTGGCTCCACCTCCTGCTGGGCAGCTGAGCACTCTGCCCCACATTCTGAAAGGAAAGAAGGAGTCCTGTAAACAAAGTGCTCCAGGACTGACCAGAACTGGTTTTGGACTAGGCAAAGGCCTCTCTGCCTTCAGAGAACAAAGAGAAAAGGTGTATAAAAAGGGGACCCAGACCCCTAGGAAATTAGATCACTTTTGGGAAACAAGAAGAAACCTTTGCTGAGGAGCGGAACCAAGAAGAAACTGAGGAGAAGACTATCCCTAAGCTAGAGGGATCTGCCTGCAGTGGTTGCCTGACTGCCAAAGAAAGGAGAAGGGAACTTTGTGTGTACTTTCATCAACTTGTGAAGGATCTCCAAGGGCTTGATTTCAGAGCTTGCCTCCAGTTGAAGTCTCAGGGACAACAGACTTCACCCACCAGCTCCCCCTGTATTCCCTTGCTGGGAATTTGGACCTTCTGACACACTTGCGTGTCTCTGGGAGCTGGAAGCGCGACTCAAGACGAAGAAGCGTGTCGCCGCAGCCGCTGATTCTCGCATCGCCGGAGAAGAGTGTCGCAGTCGCATCAGACGCCGGCGCTTCCCCGAAGAAGCGCGCAGCTGACACCCTTGCATCCTTCGAAGCGCCTCGCAGCACCGGAGAAAAGTGTCTCCGTCACATCAGACGCCGTCGCATCCCCGGGGCAGAGCATCGACCTCGCATCAGACGCCGACGCATCGCAACACGAGGCGCGCCCCGCATCCCAGGAGAAGATCGTCGACCTCGCATCAGACGCCGTCGCATCGCCAGGGAAGCGTGTCGCAGGGCCTGTCGCGGCTCCAAAGATTTATCTAAATCGCCGCACGGCCGTTGGGCGTGCACGCATCACCTCTTCGTTGTCACAACCTCAAGAAGACGCCACTTTGTTTCTTTTGCACCAGATCTTCAACGCATCACCGTCCTTGCGTGTAAGGGACTACCGCATCACCTTCCCTGCAACACTTTTCGTTGCCCTGCGTTACCCATCTTAAGGTACATTGAACTCAAAGTGTCGCATTTTCATTCTAAGAGACTCAAGCTAATTCTACCATCTTTAAAGTACAGTATTGTGGATTATTTTTGTCGTTTATGGTCTTGTGGTAAATCTATATAAAAGACACTTATTTTTATAATACAACCTGTGTGGTGTCCATTTGTAGTGTTGTCACTGGATTACTGTATGTGTTCACAAATGCTTTACACACTGCCTCTGAACTAAGCCTGTCTGCTCGTGCCAAGCTACCAAGGGGGTGAGCAGGGGTTATTTCAGGAGTGTACCCCCTTAACCTGACTAGAAGCAAGGGTCCCTATTTGGACAAAGGTACCTACCTCTGCCAACTACAGACCCCCAGTTCTAACAGTGATTAAACATTTCAGGGCAGCCTAACCTGGTAAACCCAGCCTTAATGCAGTTGATCCACGGGATACTAGCAGCACAGTCAAGGGCCAGGTGGAGCGGTTGAAATGCTTAGCTGGGCGAACCCACACAGAGATCCAGAGGAGTAAAGATCGAGCCATTAGTATGTCCTAAGGTACGCAATCCCTAGTTCCTCACTGATAACAACAGAGGATATACTCTGGGGGAGGGAAAGTAGATTTCTTAAAAACGTATTTTTGAGGACTTGCAGAAAAGGCACATTAATGTACCCCCAGTATGAGGATATGGTAACACATTTGGCTTCATAAATATTGATCCTACCCTTGATGGACTTGTTGCCCAGTCTTGAAGCAAAATCACAGACAGACGCAATGGTTCTAGAGAATATAATGTCCTCTGGCCGATACTAAGGGGACTCGGATAAAGAGCAGCCAAAAAGAACTTCCAAATAGGGAAATACTGGACTCGAGTAAGGTGATTGCCTTTCACGCAATACGATCTAGTCCTGGTGTTCTGGGGTCCTGACACCATAACATGGGACTTACTGAAATTAGTGTTTAAATTGAGACTGTCCATAAATTCCACGAATTGGATGAATAAATCATCAAATCCCAAGGTGGTTTGTGAAATTAGGGCAGCGTCATCTGCTATATAGCAGTAACGAAATTGAGCAAGAACCAGCTTTGGGTGAACCTTTGCCCATTTCAATCAGTGATTTTTCCAGGCTACTGATACATCAAGTAAACAAAAAAGGAGCCAAGATGCAATGATTGGCGAACTCCCTGGTTAAGATTAAAGTGGTTTGTGCATTCTCCCCCATCCCCAAATCTCACTGAGGCTGACAAATTACAATGTAAATTGTGCAGGAAATAAAGTATCTGATCGGCACCCATCGTCCATGATGGACCCTAGCTTCTCGCTATTGACCCTGTCAAATGCTGTGCTGCATTCCATAAATCCAGCGTGTAAAGCCCCCTTTTAGCAATAGCGTATTTGGTTATAAGTAAATACGTCCCTGGTCAATGGTGCTGAAGCCCTGACGGAACCCATACTGTGTATCCGATAAAACAGTCTGTTCTATGGCCCAATCCATTAATCTGTTCATTAAGATGTGGCCCACAATTTTGGCTTTGGAACCAATCAGGGAAATGGGCCTGTAACACTTAGGGTCTTGTATGTTACCATTTTTAAAGATAGGAACAATTACAATGGAGGACCACACTTCTGAAATGCTTGTTGTAGCAGCTAAATTCAAGTATAAGGTCAATAAAGTACCCCAAAAGTCGGTATAAGACTTAAATAAATCAAGAGGGACCCCATCGGGGCCTTATAAGCTGGGAACCCCTTTATAGCATATTGGACCTTGTCCAATGAAAAATACATAGGGGGTAGTGGATCATCAGACAGTACAGAGGGGCCTGTAGAATAAGGCAAATCATATATGACTTCAAAGTGTTTGACCCATACACCGTGGGGAATAGCAGACTGCATAGCAAGTTCGAAGGCTGGCTTGAACAAAGGGCGAATGACAATGTTAGAAATGGGATTTTTGGTAGGCTAGGGCATGTGCCAAAGCGAGGCAGAAACCACCACTCTAGTCCGGACAAGGGAGTTACACTCCTAAAATAACCCCTGCTCACCCCCTTGGTAGCTTGGCACGAGCAGTCAGGCTTATCTTAGAGGCAGTGTGTAAAGCATTTGCACATAACCCACAGTAATACAGTGTAAGCACTACAAAAGGACACCACACCAGTTTAGAAAAATATCCAATATTTTTATATACTTAAGACAAGACCAAAAATGATAAAAATCCACAATACAGTACTTAAAAAGCTCCAGTTATCAAAATATGCTTCAAAAACAGTTCCTTGATGTCGATAGCTCCGTCTGGGGCTATCACGGCGACGTGAGCAAACAAATCCAAACAGTTCTGGCTGACCGCGGTATCGCGGGCCAGCTACAGTGTCGGGAAGACCCGCAAACAGTACCTTTTAGAAATGCAGGGCGTCGGTGACCTCTCGTTGAGCTTCCGAAAGCACGGCGTCCACAGGCGTCGGTTCCGGAGGTCGGTGCAGGAGTCGTCGGGGCCCTCGAAGTCACACGCGTTGCAGATCGAACTCCTTTCTGGTGAAGTCAGGAGCACTGGCGTCGGCAGGCATCGGGTGCTACGGTGCGGTGCCCTCAGGTCGCGGTGCGATCAGCGGCTCGGTGGCGGCGTCAGATGGCGTCGTCGGTGAGACCAGGGTCGCGGTGCGAAGTGAATGCGGTGCTCATCGCGGTGCTGGCAGGTCGCGGTGCAAGCAGCGGCGGCGTCGTTGCTGAAGAGCTGTCGTCGGCTGACGAACTGGAGTCGATGGCGCCGGCGTCGGTAGGCCAAGGCTGCGGTGCGGGATGAGGGCGGTGCGTCGTGTAACTTTACGAGTGGTGCCCTCGAACCACGGTGCAAGCAGCGGTGTCGATTTCGGCGTGGAGCGGCGTCGTCTGGGATACCAAGGCATCGTCGTGAAGCGAGGAGGTGCGGAGTGCGGTGCCCACAGGTCGCGGTGCGAGCAGCGGCTCGGTGGCGGCGTCAGCAGGCGTCGTCGGTGAGACGAGGGTCGCGGTGCGGCAGTGCCCTCTGCGGTGCCGTCAGGACACGGAGTCGGCAGCGGCGTCGTTGACGTTGTCGGGTTGCTTCTTCTGTTAAAGCACAAAACACACAGTCCCCAGTGCTGAGGGAAGAAGAGCTTGAAGTCTTTGCTGTTCCTGAGACTTCTTGAACAGGGGGCAAGCTCTACCTCAAGCCCTTGGAGAAACTCACAAAAGTAGATTGCAGAAAGTTCAGTCCAGTCCTTTCACTGCCCAAGACAGAAGCAGCCACTGCAGGCCAACACAGCAAAGCACGCAGCAATGTGGTAGTTCATCCTCACAGCTTCTCCAGCTCTTCTTCTTGGCAGTCTTCTTGGTCCAAAAGAGTTCTAAAGTTCAGGGGTCTGGGCCCCAATATTAATATCCCAAAATCCTTTGATCTCTTAGGCAGAGAGTGTCTGTGCACAGCCAGAACCAGTTCTGCCTTCTCTGGTGTGACTTCCTGGCAGGAGGTGGAGACGGCATTGTCAGAGGCAGACCAGGCCCTTTGAGGTGCAAGGAAATCTCCTCCCCCTTCCCCAATTGCAGCCCAGGTCTATTCAGCCCTTTCCTGACCCACCTAGACTATCTGGAGCCCCTCCTGCTCCCCAGCCTTCTGTCATCAAAAAACCCAGACAGGCAATCCACATTCCAGCAGAGGCACACGGGATGGCTGAGCAAGAAAATACCTACTTTCTAAAAGTGGTATTTTCAAACACAGAATGTAAAAATCACCTTCACTAAAAGATGCATCTTTAGATTCTGAGTTCAGGCATACTGAACTTTATTTTCCTACCTAGTTCCCAGGCCAGGGCCAGTAATGTTTATAAGATGTTATAAACAAACTTCCCATTCTGTCCTACGGGGAACAGGTAGCCTTGCAATAGTGAAAAACGAAATTGGCAGTAATTCACTATCAGGACATGCCACACACACAGGGCATGTCCTACTTTTCACATACACTGCACCCTGCCCACAGGGGTACCTTGGGCCTACCTTAGGGGTGGCTGACATGTAAGAAAAGGGAAGGTTAGAGACTGGCAAGTGTGTGCACTGGCCAGGTCGACATGGCAGTTACAAACTGCGCGCAGACTCTGCAATGGCAGGTCTGAGTTACCTTTTCAGGGCTACTCACGTGGGTGGCACAATCAGTGCTGCAGGCCCACTAGTAGCATTTGATTTACAGGCCCTGGCACACTCAGTGCACTTTACTAGGGACTAACAAGTAAATCAAATATCCAATCATGGAAACACCAATCCATAACACAATTTACACAGAGAGCATATGCACTTTAGCACTGATTAGCAGTGCTAAAATGCCCAGAGTCCTAAAACCAACACAAACAGGTCAGGAAAAAGTAGGAGGAAGAAGCAAAAAGTTTGGCGATAACCCTGCAAAAAGGGCCATTTCCAACAGACAACTTCCCAAAACTTTGAGCTGTCCCTGTTTAAACACGATGTGCTCTAGTGCACTTGGAAATAAATATTTAAACGGATAGAGTTTCTGGTGTTATTACGCTTGCCAGTTAACATAGAAAGAATACAACAGGAGATCACAAATCAATCTCAGTGTACATTTCCTAAGCAAATCACTAAAAAAGGCTTCCGGGAGCAGCTATTCCATTTCATTCGATGCCCTTGGGCAGAGATATTCCCATTGAGCTCAACCAGATCTACTGAGCACTTCCATCTGGGGTCCCATTTAATAACAAGTGATAGGGATTATGGTCACTTAATATGGACCAAGTGACCTCAGACTTAAATAAAAATTCTATCAGGGGAGGGGAAATGAAAAAAATAATCAATGACACTTGGCGCCACGACCAGTAAAAGTGGGGATAGTCCCTTCAGGAGAAGTAGCAGAATCAGAGGCAGATGCTGAAACCAGGTTGTTCTAAGTTAAAAAAAGAATTCATGTAATCACCCTGAAGAGTCACTGGGCATGTGGCTTGCCAGTTTAAAACACTTATTCTGGCAAGAACGTAGGTTAAAATCACCCACCAGAATAAAAAAGCTATTCTCTGAGCTCGTTTTAGGAAAGGAATCAAAGAAACCTTAAAGAGATGTTATGTGGCTAGATGTTCCAGGAGCCTTGTAAAAGTCTACAACGAGTAAACTGTGAGAATTAGGAAATGTTACAATAACAGCAGCGAAATTGGGAGACCCAGTATGAATCATGGACACAGTACAGTCCAAAGTTAATGAGACTAAAATTAAGAGACCTCCCTTGGCTCTTCCATGCTTCAATAGAACAGCTGGGACTGAGTAAGAGGAAAAAACATTCAGGAAAAAAATCAGAAACAGTCTCTCAGGTTTCTTACAGACAAACAACATGAACATTGGTCACAAAATCATAAAAAATGTACATTATCCCTCTTGGTAGCAAGACCAGCAAGCTAAAAAAAGAAATAGAATCACAGTCCGACCAACTGGCCTTGTATACATTCTCTTGGGCCGATAAGACCATTGTCTCTTAATGAACTTAAAGGAGCAAATCGGTTAAAGGTAGGAACTGTAACCATAGGTGTATGAGCTGGGACAGAAATTAGAGGACCAACATCAATAGATTTAATGACAGGAACAATGGGCCCTGTAGGATGTACAAGTGATGGTTTGTAAACAAAAAAAAATAGCCAAGGGGAAATGCTAAAATACCGGTGGTTGGCAGCGGTCTGGATGACAGCTGAAATAACAGAGAGCCAGCTAGACGCGGGTTATTACAATTAATCACAACACTGTCCCCAGCCCAGGATTTAGTTTGGAGACCAACCCAGGGACCTCGTCTAACCATAATAATCTCTCTATAAAGAGACGAGCTATGGCCTAAACATGTATGCCCAATGTATAACTTTGGTCTTAAGCTGATCATAGATCTCAACAGTGTTGGGAGCCAAACAGGGGCATTGACCAGGACGATAACATGGTGTAGCAGCCAGGGGGAGTTGAAGATTGAATCTAGCATCATTGCCTGAAGAGAAGGTAGTGACTGGACAACAGTTTGGAGGCGGATGAGTGGTTACAACAGAAGGTCCAGTCAACTGTGCCTCAAAAAGTAGATCTTCAGACATTCTCCCAATAACATTTGAGACCTAACTTGGTTGGCTCAGAGAAGATGGAACTGCTGATGGTCAAAGATCAAAAGTTCCTGGTACCCCAGTGAATGCCAGGTGGGAGGTGGAGCCAGCTCGCTCTCCAGAGAATAACAATGGACTTGATGTATGACCCAGTCTGCTCTGACCAGAGATTTGAGCTACACACCCGACTTTGCCCGTATTAGGTTCGACAACGGATTTACCCTTAATGTTACTAATCACTTCCTCTAACTTGAGAAGTCTGTGCTCACAGGCAGCAAAGGACGAACTAACCAGGTTTTCCAGAACCAGAGTTAATCGGGCCATCAACCTGTCGACTATGGAGTTACAAGAGTCATTAAGCACAGAACTAGGTGAACAGCTACATGATGAAGGAATGCCGACTGCCTTAGTTGCGGGCCCCGTAGTAATTTCTTTTGCTTTAGAGATACGTGGCAGGGTCACCCTGGGCCCTCCAGAGAAGATACCACCAACAGCAGGAAAAGAAGATCTTTGATCGATTCTGCAACTAGAAGTTAAGGTTGACATACCCTCGGGTTCCCTGGGTTAGGAAAGGCTCCAACTAAATCTAGAGTAATGCTCTCCAGAGCACACTAATGTGAGATATATTGTTTCGCACAATTAGGGTTGTAAATGACACGTGATATGGACACAGGTATATATGATGCAATTAGGCCACAGTATATCGTGCATAGGACAGAATAACCTCTAATAATAAGGTACTACATTTTAGAACCAGACATTTCACGTCCTGGAGAAGGTCGCTGACCCATAGGGCATTTTTAAGTCTGTCGAAACAGGTTGACGGTAGCATAGGATGGTAGAGAGACTGATATTCCCATTATCAATGGAAAAATCTCCAATGCCTTATTTAACAACAGGGGGAAATCTCCTCAAGAAATAGCATGTTCAATTCCAACCCCCGTTTTCCCCGATAAGATAAAAGCAGATAAACAAGGGAAACTGCTTCTGTCACTCATCGAAGCAATCAATGGCGTTAGCTTAAACGGGAGAATTGATGGAGATATCCGGGCTGCATACACTCGATTGGGTTCCTTTAATTCTTTTATCCTAGATTATCTAATTTGCAGTTTAGATTTGTTCGCGAAAGTTCAATTATTATCCATTCAGTACACACACTAAAGTGATCGTGTATATTTAACCATAGGAATTGATATTTTTACATAGTCCACATCCCCGTGGTCCTTAGGCACCTTAGAAGGCCGGGCAGTTATAAACCAAAAAACAGGAAGGATTCACTAGAACTCCAAAACAATCAATAACAAACTCCACAATTTCTCTTCTTCTGCCAGCCTCTACAAACAGAGAAGGCGACCCTATTTCCAGATACGAAGACACAATACATTCCGTATTAGCTTCCCTTCCTGCAAATACAACAAGACGAGAAAGCGGCCAAATCCATCTAAAAGGAAAACAAACTGATCATCTTTCTCGACAATTAAATAAATTGACCAGAATGCAATTTCGATCTTTCTGTGCTGCAAGACAAGGAGAAATAAGAAAGCTGAAAAAACTCCACCAACGAAAAAAAGAGAAAGACAAGCAAGATCAAAGAGATAGAATCTGGGTTGACATCCAAATCGCAGTAAAACACAGAAACAATAAAACATTCTGGAACATAATTGCCGCACAAATGGGGATAAGAAAGTCAGCCCAAGCAACACCAGTATCATCATCTGAGTGGGAAAAGCACATCCTCAGACTTTACAAATCTAATTCCCACAACCAGGTTTCTCCCGGCCAGTGTTCTGTCCAGAAGGGCCAATTTGAGCAGGACTTGTTGAAAATCTCAGCTACACAGATCTCCGCTTTCATAAACTCAGCTAGATCATCTGCAGCGATGGGCCAGGACAATATTCCAATCAAAGTCCTACAAAAAAATACCGATGACTGGAGTAAATTTCTAGCCCCACTCTTCTAACACTGTTTTGAGTGTGGGAAAATCCCAAAATCTTGGCGGGGGAGCATAGTGGTTCCTCTTCTAAACAAGCATTTGCAATGCAATAGGTCTCGGATTTACGCAAGTTTGAGCTATTTACATTGCAAATAATGCCTTTTATTTTTGTTTTTAAAACATAAATAAAAAGCATTGTGATTTACAATGCAAATAGCTTAAACTCGCGTAAATGCGAGACCTATTGCATTGCAAATGCTTGTTTGTTTTGTTTGTTTGTTTTGTTTGTTTGTTTGCATTGCATTGCAAAGCGACTGGGGCACCCAGGGCAGACAGACTGGAACCAGTAACATATTGGAGACCTCCGGTAAGTGATTCTGGTAATCCTTGACCAAACGTATTGCAAACATCAACCGACACACATTTCGCATTTGTGGGGATAGCACCATGGACTTATTCAAGGCTGAAAGTATGCGGTCATGGAAGTAATTACAAGTATCACAAAATGAACACTCTAAAATAATTACATTGGTGTTTACACAGTGGTTGTCACTGGCACAGCAAACCATGACATTACAATTCAATTTCGCCTCGCTGCCGCGCTCCCTTTCCCCCCGCTCCTCTGTGGTGCGCGCGCACCACTGGTTATTTCTGTTTTCATGGTCGTGGGACGCGAGGTCCCTCCCTTCGTGGAGAATGGGAGAGGATGGGGACCCATCTGGTAAACAAAGCCCGCAGTATAAATGTGGGAGTCGCCCTGTCACTAGGCGACAGAGATAGAGGACAGATAACGTGATGCGGGCTCGGATCCACTGTAGTATTTGTGAATCGGGCTCGAGAGTTAAAATATTAGCGGACATTGACTGCTGAAGTGTTAATGTAGGTGCTGTCCTGCCACTCATCACTCATCAGCAATGAAATCCCTCCTTCACATCATCCAACTGCCCCTCCATTGCCCCCACGTCCCACAGAACTGGCAAAAAGCATGTCAGGGGGTCCCAGGGGAAGATCATTGGGTCACTTGCTCAGGGAAGATGCGAATTAGAGATTAGGTCATGTTTAGGCAGGTGTTAATGACCTACTGAGATGAATTTTGTCATTTGTATTTTGGAGCTGGTAGATAACAGCTGGTGCAGTTTATAGCTGTGTATTATATGTACATGTTTAAAATGTATTTTTTAATGATTTGTATCTTTGAATGCGAATAAACGTATTTTGATGATGATCATGATGGCAGTGGCTTTCTAGGGAGTTGATGTTAATTACGTCTTCTGTGCTTTACTTAGCACAATGGCTTTTCGGTGAATTGGCGCTTTATAAATACCATTTATAGGCCACAGGCCTTCAGTGGTACTCTAGATTAGTTATAACTGTTTAGGGAGTTTTAGACCATTTAGGTATGTTATACAACATATAGCTACCAACACTTTCATGCCAGTTTTCACCTTCAGGCATTAATTCTGCTTTTGAACCCAATGTACAAATGTAACCTAAGAGCTGGTCTACTAGCTATCAGATTATTTGATTTCAACCAATTTTATTGAAGTTTGTATAAGATATAGAATACACAGTGCAATTTCTGTAAAGGTTGACAGTAAAATCAGAGTGAAAAAAGTCATGGCCAGCAGATCAGATTAGAACAATATGTAAGCGCCATAACTTATAACCGGAATGAGTGAATTTAGTCATATGAGGAGTCGTAAAAATAATCCTGAAAAAAGCATTGAATGAAAGCTCTTTGAAAGGTAGTCAACCTAATCACAGCAGTGAGTGCACTGGGAAACACCTAAAAAGAAAGAAAAGAGAAAGCAGAGAAAAAGATGCATAGTGTGGAAGCAAAAGAAGAACCCGGGTAGAGAAACGAGGGGAAGGCAGTAGACATGTGTAGCTTGGACGGCAGTCCAATGACAAATGCACAATAAAGACTACAGAATTCACCAAGTAATCAGACTGTACGTTGGAACTGTATAGCGGGACCTTTAGGGTAGTTCGGATTTCTGCAGGTAAACATCAAAAGAATCCCATAAGCGACGAGCTGCATGCTGTGTTATGTTATATAATGTTTTATACATCGCATTATAAGCACTTCTGGTGACACAAAATATTCCACCATTTATTGAATGGGGTTTCTGATGTGGATTTCTACTCTGACAGAATAGTTTTTGCTCTGAGTGAAATCACCAAGTCTAGTAATAGCTTATCATCTGCAGACAGAGTTAAAGGGTGTGCGTGGGCTATTAGTCCTAAGGTTATAGTAAGGAAATGGAACATAACAGGAATATTGAAAATGTGGTCTATCATGCTTTGCACTCACATTATAATTTTCTTGGCTACACAACAAGGAGTACAATGGGTTCTTGCAGTAAACGGGTAGCATAGCTCAGTAGGTTATGTTACTGACAGTTTCAAATACACCATAGGAGGAAACCGAGGATAACATAATGTGATGGTCCACAGACACTGTAACTTAATTTGACTTCTTCGTGTTTCAGCCAATGCATATCACTGTGATTTTAGTAACTTTTGATGTGTTTGAGATAAAAACCAATTTTGGGTTAAATTCTGCTGAGTATCCAGCAGATAAAGTATTATGTGGCAAATGCAGCAAATCTATGCAGCAAATCTATAAGTATGAAGCCAGTGCTTCCCAAATGCGGGCGCATGCAACAAAAGAACCGCCAGCCTCGAGCTTAAAAAGAGCATTCACAGGGGGTAGGAAATGAGATTACCGATAGAAAACGCGTTCAAAGTCTTATACGAATTTGCTTTGCATGCATTTTTTGAAGGCGGGCTCTGCAGACACCTGTGCCGATTGTTTTTCCTCAATAAATACACCTCGAGTCCTCGTCTAAATTATTAGATGTAGCTTGTCCTCCCGTTCAAGAAGAGAAAACACTGCAGTAGATCTCGGGCCATTCTAATGTTTTACTCGGCGATAAAGTCCGCGTATGTATTTTGAACTACACACTGGCATGGACTGTAGTTCGTGAGCTCAAGGGTTTGCAAGAACCGTGCACATTGTGAACCGGACTCGTTCATGTCCAGTCTTGACTTCCAGCTGTAGACCATGGGAGCCGGCGTGGAGGTGTGGTATGGTATGGTAAGGATTCACAGTTCCCTTCATGACGCCGAGGCATTAGGATTCTAGTCCGGCGTCGGTTTTTACAAAACAATGCATTCTGGGAGCCGTAGTCTCGATAAGCCGCAATTTATAAGTGCAGTAACACCTAATAATAACTGAGCTCCTACGTTTCCTAGGTCCGCACGCATGTAGCGCATTGGCTCAAGGTTTTTGCTTTACAAGCAAAAATCGAGACTTAATGAGCTACTCCTACCTGGGATTTATGTAATAATACATTTTAAAAGGTAAGGCCTGCACGATACAAGTTGTTCCCTGGTGATATGAAGCTTCTGTGTTTTTCACTAATCAGTTTTGTGATTTCACACAACAGGACCGCTGGTGAAAGGGAGCACATGCAACATTTTAGTGGCGGAATGCAAGCCCAACCAATCCTCTGCAAAAAACAGAACGTGTATTTAACGTGGCCAAAGGTGCGTTGGGACACAGGGAGAGATCACAAAAGGTTTGGTTTTTGCCAGCCGGTCCAGCATGTGTGGTCTACCCGAGATTTCCCAACATAGAAAGCTGTACCTATGCACCAGCCAGAGCCTAAGAACTTCTTGGAGTTTCTTGTTGTTCAAATGGGTATAATTTCTGATATTTATATATTTCCTTCGTCTTCATTGCTTGATTTTGCTCGTGAGAAAGTGTCACTCGTAGTCGTTGAAATATCATTAATAATTACACTGAAATTATGAAAATGTCACATATCAATCTGAAACCTTGGCAGCTATGCTAGGTCCATTACAATCACACCTATGTGACCTGGCCGAAGCAGGCGCCTGGTCAAGGCAAGTCATGACAGAGGTGTAGCTACCAATAGCGCAGCAGGTGCAGTGACACCGGGGCCAAGGTGCCTATGGGGGAGGAGGGAGGGAGGAGACCGAGGACACAATGCTACAGGAGCAGGAAGCTGACTGTCTGCATCCTGATCTGACTCCAGCAGCTGCGTGTTTGCGGAGCACTAGGCGAGGCTCCGAGCTGGCATTGAATCAGCGCTGTGTTTTTTAGCTTTTCTATGGCACAGTATTTATGGAAATACCCCGAGCCTGACGTGCAACCATGTTCAACTGTATTAATTTCGAGCGCAGTGCGTGCCCTTTCAAAATACACAGTAGTTTGAAAAACGATTCAAAACAGTTCGTAACTTTCACACAGTGTTCTCAATGAACCATGTTTTCAAGAGACCGCATACGAGCTTACTGCACTCTATATGCTGACACTGGAAGGCACATATACAGTGATTTAAATGGGAAACCAATGGTGCGCGCGCACCACAGAGGAGCGGGGGCGAGGGAGCGCGGCAGCGAGGCGAACGCGCGCTGCTGCGCGTGCTAGCCACCGATGGGAATGGGCGGAGCAAAGGCGCCCGCCTTTGCCCAATTGCGTGCATTACTTTTTTTTTTAAAAACCCGCTAAAGCCAATGGCCGCTGGCGAAAACAAAACCACACACACGAGCGTGTGGTCAGCTTTCAAAAGTCCATACAAGAGGTATCGGGCTGCGCGAGCAGTGCTGCGTACTGAACGTTAGGCCTGAGACCTAAAAAAGGCTCCAGATCGAATCCATCCAACTACAGACACATAGCCCTCCTTGATGCCACCGGGAAGATCTTCGCAGCTTGCGTTTTGGAGCATCTAAAAGACTGGGCATTCTCGAATATTTGAAGTGATAATATTTTACACATTTTTGATGAAACATGCCTGTTCTCAGCACACTCCGTAGGTGGTGTTGCTGCTCTGGTGGTACCAAATTAAGCTTGAAAAAAAACAAAAGTCAGCCTGCTCCCCCAGAGGGGACACCTAATAAAGACATATATGTCAAATATGGTATTTCTTCCATAATGTACAGTACACTGTGGAACAAATACACAAAGAAATATTCTGATCTACAATGGCCAGTGAATGGGTCATTTGATTTTAAAAAGGTTCAATATGTTGAGAAGTGTTTATTTGAAAGAAAAAATAGACAGGATATGTTTGATTGTGTGCGTATGTGGGAGAAAGAAGTACGAGAGAGAGTGAAGAGAGGAGAAGTTATAGCAGAAAAAGAACAACGAAAAACGATATATCAAAAAAAGCGCTAGAATTATAAAGAAAAGAAGGAAAAAAAATAGAAAAAGAAGATAGGGAACGTCGATTTGAGGTAAATGGGCAGTACCCTATTAGGGGCCCCATTTATCCCATACTTAATAAACCTCAGGATGACTGCATCCTATTAGATCAACCCCCACCCCGTATAAATTCCCCACTTCAAGTGCCCCTGAGGATGAGGTTTTTGATAAGGAGCATTTGTCTTCAGAAGAAAAAGATAAAGATAAGCAAATTGGGCGGCAGACTCGCTCTACTTTATCTAGGGAAGAGAAAGATAACTTGCGGGATATTGCTAGAGAGGAAGCACGTCGGACTACTACAGCAACGGCCCTCACAGTTACTGTTCAGACTTGGGAAGACGCCAAACAGTTTTTTTTTTTTGTAGAAAAATTCATTTGGGAGGTAATATATGGTTGGCGGCATATTTCTAATGCAACAGAACCAGATGATATAAGTACTGATTATAAACAGTTAGGAGATGGGACTTTCCTTTTTTCGAACCTACCTGATATGATTAGACGGGTGGTCAAATTACGAGATGACACATTGCGTTTGCGAAAGGAGCAAGAATTAGCTAGGAAAAATAAAGTTGCAGAAGCGGTTCAATCTCAGGCAAAGAAAGTAGATGCTTTGGTGGATGCGAATAAACCTAGTAGTAGTGAGTCTGCTATGAAACCTATGCGTGAAGCTGCACCCCTGTATGTTCCTCCGAAGGGTGGGGGAACCAATAATGATACAACTTCGAATGATGCAAAGGGATATTTTATATATAATTGGGTTTACACTCCTTGGAGTAGAGCTGATGTGATGGCTCTTAAAGCTGTTTTGCCCGTCCCCGTAAAAATCCTGCCGCCTTCTATGAGGAGGTGGAAGGAGCCATTAGCTCCTGCACTATGATCTTGCCAGTTATTGATATGTTCTTTGGGCTTATTTTGCCTCTTGATATGTGGAGAACAATACGTAAAATAGATGATAACGTAGCATATGGTGATACCTGGGAACATTTAGAACAAATAGATGCGGAAAGGGAGCCTGCGCAGAAACCTCAGAAGGAGATATTAGATCTTCCTAAAGCTATTGTGACTAAGTTAAAGACTCTCATACCCCCTAAGAAAATAAATTGGACTACGTTAGCGTCCTGTAAACAGAAAAAGGATGAGTTAGTTTCTGACTTCTTTTCAAGGTTTGAGGAAACATTCCATGATTTTAGTGGTCAGTCATTGGCCGATGATACGGGTAGGCATTTGTTTGTTGATAAATTTGTCGCTAATATGTTACCGGAAATAGCTAGTCGCTTAAAGGCCAGCGAGAGTTCTTGGACCACGTCTTCCCCAGTTTCCCTTTTGACTATGGCCCAATATTAGCGGCAGGAACAGGAAGCAAAAGGCAGGGAGGATAAGAAGGTTAAAGAATTAAAGACAAAAGTTATGTTGGCTCAAGTTTATGGTCCACCATTTAGGGGAGGTGGAAGAGGCGGACGCGCAATGTATACACCTGGAGTGCCCCCTTTTGCGAGGTCAGCAGTATCAGCGGGGAAGGGGAAGTATGAGAGGACGTCCAGGGAATTCAGGAAACAAGGGAGGTACAGGAGCTCGCCCCAGATTTGAAGCAGTTGAACAAGGACCAAATTACTCCAATACTTTTGATAGATGAAATCAATATCAAATGTCTGATTATTCTGCTGATGCTCTTGCAGATTCCCATTATGCATAGGGATGCCTAGGATGGAGTAAGGGACCGGTTGAGGTGCCAGTAGATCAAATGGGTCCTTATGTTGATGCAAGCGTCTTGGGATCTACTGATCGGTTTTTGGTTGATATAGGGGCTACCCGTAGTGCTCTGTCTAAAAAACTGGTTCCTAGGGCTCCCCTGTCTGGCACAATGATAACATCGATAGGATTCGATGGGACACCTACACCTAGCCCACTTTCACAGCAACTTGAATTCGGACTTGATAAATTCACTGCAGCATGTCCATTTTTGCTTTTTCCTAACACGCCGGACAACAGTGTGGGTATTGATATGCTTAAATATTTTCGTGCCACAATACGTTGTTCTCCAGAAGGTGTGCGTGTTATTTTAAATAACAATTATCCAATGGTTGAGAGATTCTGTCTTATCAATGAGGATGCCGCTCTGGCGTCCTTACCTAATGTGAAAGGAATACTGTTATTGTTTTCATTTCTTGCCTTCCATCATCACAAAGTCTCGCGAAAGAAATTGCAATATTGTAGACAGCAGGTTACCTATTTAGGTCACCTCCTGTCTAAGGGGGACGTGCACTCACACCAAACCGCATTCAGACCATTCTAGACACTCCTGTGCCCCGTACTCAGAAGGATGTTCGTGCACTGATTGGCCTCACTTTTTTTTGTAGGCAGTTTTTCACACATTATTAAACCTTTGTTGGCCCTTTTGACTAAAGACACTCCGATGCCCCTCCCATGGACTGCTGAGTGCCAGAGCGCCTTCCAACAGTTACGCCAAGCCCTTTGTTCTGCACCAGTATTAGGTACCCCAGACATGTCAATGAGTGACTATTTGTTCCAGTTAACTGACAGCTTGTCTTCTATTTATGAGCAGGTGCGGGAAGCTCTTCCTTCGAGAGCCCTGCTATGCTGACAGATCATCGCGACATTTTGGTCACCGAGAGAGGACGAGCTGCGTCACCTGAAGGACCTGAGGAAGTCTTCCCGGACCACACGATCCCTGGTACATCTAGATATCTGCTTTGATCCAGGAAGAAAGACACTTCATCACAGAAAGAGACTGTTTGAGCCACGGTCCTGGGTGGTTAAAGACTGACTACAAAGGGGGGTAGCCTTTTAGTGACTACTCGTCTCAACGTTAGTGAAGAAACCAACGCCTGCCCAGGACCTTAGGGCATCATCTATTTTGTTGTTTGCCGATGAAAATGAGCTTGCCTAGGAAGAAGGAGATCGCTGCGACAATGTGCAACGGCTGTACAATCTGCATCCTTGGTCTGACTTGGACTGCTGCCATCATCGCTACTGTAATGTGGGTAGTGGAGGAAGTAATGCCTGGAGCCTCCTTACCCAACATTACTGTTACATCACTTGCTGCAAAAGAGCACCATCATTTTGATTTGCCGCAACATGAACTGGGATACCGGCAAAATCTGAGAAACAATTCATTTCTTCAAATGTTGCATCAGACACACCAGCTAAGCAATGCTACTAACTGTTGGGTTTGTGGCAAGATTCCTCCTCATCAGAACATAAAAGGAATCCCGTTGTCACCGCTGCCATTCTCTCACAATGGCTCATGCCCAGCTTGGTTCAAACTTCTATATGCCTCTAATGAACAAAGTCGGTTACCCCAACGAAGATCGGGACCCACAAGCAAAAGGGACTGCTTTAGAAATGGAAGAATATAGTAAAGGAAGTGCAGCAACAAACTATGTGTATCAAAATTCTAGGTCGGCTAAAGGAAATGGACCCCTTGTTATCTCTGTTGCCATGACCACTGGCCCCCTTTGTGTACAAAGTACGGGCGATGTGCCAGTGGGCCACAGTAACTGTACTACAGTGTTGCAGAGGTCTACGAGAGGCCGAAGCAGCTTCCTTGCATCATGTCACACTTATTATGTTTGTGGAACTAAGACATACTACTTCCTACATCCAGGCTGGTCTGGTACCTGTTACATAGCCTTCCTTCTACCACCTTTGTTTTTAGCTCCCCCAACCAACCATCAAGATTTGCAATTGTTGGATCACCATGCTGGTAGTAGGGGAAAACGTGCAATCGATGTTGTCTCTGTAGTCGACCAGACAGAGACCACATGGGAACAATATAGACTGGAGCATGCTGTATCATCGGATCCAGCTGTTGTGTCTTCACACCTGACAATTCACTTTCTGTATATGTGGTCATCTCCAAACTACACAAAATAGCTACTGAGATACATCCAGACTCAGGAACATGGACTTGGGCTGGATGGTTCTGGAACATATTTTCTGTATGGGGTTTAAAAATATTATCGGCCTTATTCAGAATTATTGCAGTTCTCTTTTCTTGTTGTTTATGTATCCAATGCGGGCCAATGCTTTGTTTCCTCTGTATTTCTACTTGTACTACTTGTCTACCATTTAAAACGAATGTCCAAAATGTTTTAGCTTATGCCAAAAGGGCCGTCTGTGGAAAACGTGTAATATTTTACTTGGCATAAGCTGCAGCCATTTTGGCTGTGGTGTCCATTTGAGTTTCCTTCGTAATTCTTTTGTCTTTTCACTCTGCCTGTGCTATCTATTTTAGTTGACTTCCTGACTCAGCTAAAAGCAATGTACGTGCTGAGAGTTTGTAGCTGCCAGTACACCTGTTAACTGTCAATCATTTACTGCTGCCATAAGCACTCCTGCTCTCCCTCCCACTTTGCTGATCAAGTGGTTATTCATCTGCCCTTGTTTGCTGAAAACTGTTTCTAAAATTGTTCTCCCTATTTCTGTTCACATGCTTACACTGCAGAAAAACTGTATAAAAGCCCTGTGTTCTGTGACTTCAGTGTACTGCCTCCTCCAGCACTTGAGAGTGCTGTGTGGACGTGGTCCCACTCATGAGTGATTGATAAACTTGTTATTTGTTCCTACTCCAGTGCTGATCTCTACTTTGTTGGTTTTTGAACCCGTGGACAAAAGGGTGACCCTGCACCAGTGTACCCCTAAAAAGGTATATTTCCACAATATCTAAAACCAAAATTTTACCTTTTAGTGGAAGAAGGAAATCTCTACCTTTCACATGGTCATTGGGAGGTAACCCAATTGAGACAGTGAAAGAATATGTCTACTTGGGCCGTATCTTTACGCATAACTTACAAGACACTCTCCATCTCCAACATCTAGGGCGAAAGGCAGATTCCCATGTCGGGGCACTAGAGAGATTATATCGCTCAACGGGCAATAGACATTTTAAATCTTTGCTGGAGGTTTATGGCATGAAAATCCCATCGATTCTATCTTACGCCATGGAACATACACAAATTAAAACATGGCAATCAATAAAAGTAAAGGAAGGGATTATCCTTCGGAATCTGTTAAAAGTATCCCAATCAGTCCCCGTACAAGCTTTACACCTTGAGCTCTCTCTAACGAGCATATTTGCTCGAGTCGTCTCCAATATTTTAAGGTGGGCCTATAATCTCTTTCATGCAGCTCATGTCACATTAGAATATATATCAAAATTGGAGACTTTAAGAGACGAAGCGCATCGGTACACCTTCAATAGGAACCTTTTAAAAGCCCTTGAGGTGTCACAATGCACTGTCGCACTTTTGCAGGCCTTGTCGCCAGCGCACCTGAAGCTCTTTTTAAAACATATGATGCCGAGAATAAGCTATGAAATGGACAAAGAATATTGTATCCAATTAAAGCATTACAAAACTTTTTCGGAAAACATAGTATTTAAAACCCCCGAACATTATCTACAGTTTCAGTTAGAGCACAGTGTAAGGCGCTGTATCCTTCTTTTGCGATTCGGTATTCTCCCTTTAAAAACATATTCCGCCAGATGGGACGCCTCAAATAATTCTCTAGGCAAATGTGACTTGTGCAATGGCGGACCACAAGATCTGTACCATGTATTATTAATTTGTCCTAACCCGATACTGGTAGAGGCTCGGCGTCGATATATAAAGCCAATCCGTTTAAGACATAACGCTATTTTAGCTCAAGATCTAATCATGGTGCGTAAGTCTCCCCCTAATGAATTTGTTTGTTATAACTTGTTTAAGTTTTTAAAGAGTTTCTTAAATTTATTTTAAAGAAAAAGTGCACAAATCTAATAGTTTTAACTATTGTATGTTGTTCGTGCTAACCACAAACTATTATTACTTGTCTTTTCTTATAAAGAGTTTTAAAAATGTTTTTAATAACATAATCTAACACTTTCTATTTTATGTATTTGTTGACCTCAGTTGAGGTCTGAATCAAATATAATTATTTGTCAGTCATGAAGATATTCCCATTATGTCATCCACCTTTAATTTTAATCATTCTATCAGGACATCCAATAATAAAATTAAGGACAGTTCTAGATAGTTTTAACGGTTCACCTATTTTTATCTCTGGTTTGATCGTGTGCAGTACACACTCCACTATTAATCGAAAAAACCTTGCTCTCACTTATAGTGGTAGAGTCCACCTTGGACTCAACAGGGTCCAGCATGTGGGAAGCCGGAAGATGAAGCACATCACATGTTTATGTGGGTAAGGGCCTTACAATTCCCAGAGATAACTCTGTCTGAGGAGGACAAAAAAGAGATCAAAAAGAGCCAGATCATTTTTAATGTGTGTGTAGAGACAGTGGGAGGACGAAGGTCTAGGCATATACCTCTCACTCCTCTTTTGTGTGTGAGGGTCAGTGTTCCCAATCTTCACAACTTTTGTCTAGTGCAGGATCTCATCTACACTCTGTTATCCATAAATCTTTTTCCTACATGGATAATGCTTCCTCCTGAAATATGAGGTTTTAGAAGGGCCTCAAAGTTCTAACCACAAGCCGTTTAGGCTAATTATGTCAACGAAGGGTCCTCTCGGTCAAATTCAACAACCATGAGGCTCACACGCTCAGGGGCCCTATGGAAGCAAAGCTGGCTATTCACTTGCCCTAGAAGAGCGAAAGTCTGATTGGATCAAGTTTGTATTGGCTGAAACCTAGAGACACTCATTTCATCGGCAAACCATGAGCCAATTTAGCAAATTAAATATCCCAACCTACTAGTCAGGGAAGCCTTAGGTTGAAATAGACACAATCACCTGGCCTGCGATGTTCATACACACATTTTTATTCACAGGATTACCTCAATTTAAAAAAAAGAAAATCTGTGGGACATCCGAGTCGTTTCTATGCTTTTCTTGCTAGTCATCCGTGAAAAAGATTTTGGACTCACGTGTAGTTTTGCCTTATTTCACTCAGTGGCTCGGGCCCGGAAATAGGCTATGGAATGTACACTCCAGTGTTCAAGGCTACGGTCAATCTTTAGAATGCTTGGATGTCTGAATTTTTTAATGTATGTATCCAACTTAACGTCCGAATGCAATTCCAATTGATTTGTAAGATATTTGACCTCTGCCCATACTGCGGCACCACCAAGAAGGCTTTTGTCCCTCCTATGTTCCAAGGCAGCATCCTCTAAGTCCGCCAATGAGAAATCTGCCCAGCTAAAATAAAGAAAGGTATAAAAGCGGCACAGTTTGGTAGAATCCTGTCAATAAAAAGCAAGCTTATCAGAGTTCTCATATCCCGTAATAAAAAAACAGAGGGAGTGAGTTTACATTATCAGTGATCGGAATCTCATGCCAGGTTTAAGATGATCTTTCTCTAAAACACCATGCTGTGGACCCACAATCAAAACAACAAGTGGTTCCAACAACCCAGCCCTCCACGTCGATGAAGATCACTGCACAGCTGCGTCACATGATGCTCTTCTGAAAAGGCTATGAAAACACTGAAAGAAATAAAACATCGAAAGGAAAACAAAGCATTCCATCCAGGGAATCGGAGTCACAGTCTAATTTCGCATGCTTTTCACATGAATTTTCCTGCTGCTTCAATGGAATGTCCTGAGAGTTGCCACCCACAACGGTAAACGATCACAGTCTTAAAAAAACATCAGTGCAGCCCACGTCTCTTCCCTTGCCAAGCTGGCAGGTTCAAAGGCAGAGCTGGAAGGAGAGGATGCTGAAAGAATTCAAAGAAAGCTGCATATTACTTCCAGGCAGGTTCACGTGGAGAACTGACAAGTGATGTGTGCCTGTTGTGCATGGGCGAATGTTGCAAGCTGGGGTCATATTTGCATACATGCAATGATGTGAGCGGCCTCATTGTTGAGTCAGCTCATGCTAGAACAATGTACTACGTTTAAGAGAGGAGTGCACAAGCGGAAGAGGCCATGGTCAGACACACTCAAGGAGTGCATGCATGCCGACCGTGGCACAGTTTCCTGCTGCCTCCAATTGCTGCCCCTGATCTTCATAATGTTTGCCAGCTTCTCATTTCCATCAAGAAGCAAAGGGTACCCTGCGAGGATGAAGAACATTGGAGGATGTTATACTTGCTGTTCAGCCAGTGTGAGTGGAGTGTGAAATGTTGTATGAGTGATGATGCTGTGGAATGTTGGATGAGTGAGGTTGGCGAGTTGGTGTATGCGCTGAGCAGCAGGAAGGCGGCAGCCCTGAGCCCCACCAGTGACCACAAGACCGGTCGGCCCCAAACGGCACGTGCCAGATCCTGCTGTGTGTCATCTGGGACTTGTTGGAGTGGACCTGCTCTGAATTAAGCTGGTGTTTTGGTGTCCTGTCACACCTAGGACCTTTGGTTCGGTCTGCCGTAACCGCAGTGTGGGAGGACCTGCCGTGACAATATCAGCCAGCTGTATTTCACAGTTATGAGAGATGCCGTGTTTCCAGCACTGTGTGTGTATTTTGACCACTGAGTTGTGATCAACGTACTGTCTGTTCGCAGCACAGGAGAAACAAGGAAAGGAAAGTACACTTCCACAGAGTTTGTGTTGGCAAGAGCGACAAGGAAAAAAAAAAGGGAAAGGGAAGTTGATACCCGCCCATGTGTTTTCTTGGACCGGCAATGGGCTCATTTGTTTTGTGAATTGGCAGCTGTCAGGTGGTTTCTGCTCCAGTGTGGACATCTCCAGGGAAAGAGACTCGGAGGACCATTATCTCAGCGCGAGGTTTGAATAAAGTTTACCTATTCAAAATGCTTGCGAGGATGCAGAGTCTTTCTGTGGTGCCGTGACGAGAGAGGTGCGTGGAACTCCAGCGAGACAACCTGTTAGCACGCACACTCACCCCAACGGTTATTCTTTGTGCGCCAGGTCTTCGTCATCGGCAGCTCGTGGTTTGCTGAGGAACCATGGAACATGACGCTGTACAGCTCGTATGTGCCTGGAGCCACCCGGCGCGTTCCTAGTGTACGTGCTGCCATCTTGGCAGCTGGTGGAGCTTCCGGTTCATGTTTGCCCGGCAACTATTTTGCTCCTTCCCCAAGCAACGCTCATTTTGAGAGGAGAAACATACAAGATTATAGTGTCGGCATGTGGCCCCAGTGCAGTCATGGAGATCTGATGAAGACTGCGTTTCTGTATCTCCTGTCGGGCCTGAGTGGAGAGTCTTGTCGTCACTATGCGGGGTCAAGTACCTGTACTGAAACTTATGGCAATGTAGTTCTGTTAATGCAATAGTCTGTCAATGGTTTTGTTTTCCATTGGATGTTGGCTGTTTCATTTTCCAATGTGTGCGTAACAAAAGTAAGTTGTGGTCTTGGGTTGGGGGTTTGTAGGCACAGCAGCATTGTCACTGGTGGCATCATCGCTATTGCTCTAGTTTGGAGGAGAAACCACTCCTGCGCTGGCTCTTAATCCCGCTTGGCAAGGTTTCATCCCAGCCACGATTGAGGCTACAGACTGTTTTTTTCAAGTTGAAGGGGTCATGACGAACAGGAAAAATGGGGAAAAAACTCTTTCAGTAGTTCGTTATAGGTTGAGAACATTAATGTGGTATGTGGGAAGATTCATTGGTTGAGTATATTTATATATTTTTCTCTTGTGGGTTTTAAAGCGTACTATTGTATACTGTGAAGTTTAAGCACTATGTTCCTGGGTAGGGGTCTACGTGCTTGGTGGATAACTGTTCTTGGTGTTATGGCACGGATGGGTATGGGTCACTCTGGGTACTACTTTGGTGTGGTTGTGGGGGCATGTATGTGAATCCCTCACTGTTGGTGGAGTGTGTGTGAGAAGGCTTTTAGGTGCTAAGCCGCTCTGGTCTACCACTATTTTTGTGGGTGTGGGTTGATTTAGGTAAGTCACCCTGTTGGTATGGTGTTTTAGTTGGCTCTTATGTTTTGAGTCACTCAGGGTTACCACTATGGTGTGGTTGTGAGTGTTTATATGTGGATCCCTCAATGTTGGTGGTGTGTGTGTGTGAGAAGGCTTTTAGGTGCGAAGCCTCTCGGGTCTACCACTGTTGTTGTAGGTGTGGGTTGATTTATATAAATCACCCTTTTGGTGTGGTGTTTGAGTTGACTGGGAAAGAGTCACTCGCGCCTACCACCTTTATGTGGTTGGTGGTTGACTTTTGGTAACACCCACTTGTATTGGCGTTCCTTCCACTCTTGTGTGGTTGCGGCATGATCTTATGTTAGTGTATTTGTTTTGTTGTGGGGTGATTTCTACTGCACCTGTGTGTTCATGTCCATTTCAGCCTGGCCAGCTGGTATGTTTGTGGCATAAGGGGTTTGGTCGGTTATGCGTGGTGTAGTAGAATGCAGGCTTCTTTGGTTTTGTGTGGAAAGGTAGAAGATGTTGGTTTGTTTTGTGTGGAAAGGGAGAGGATGTGGGTAAGTGTAGTCTTTTTGCTTTCTTAAAAACTGTTTTTATCTTGTCTAGTTTGTTGTTTTCATTAATGTCAGTGCATGGGTGGGCATTGTCATTTTCCATCATTTTATATCTTTTGTTACCATTCGAGCACATTGTTACATTCTTCTGTGTCTCCTTTGCATTTTGATGTTTACTTGCATGCCCATTGTACTGTGCTTTGTTTGCTTTTGATCTTAACTTGTATGCCCTTAATCATCTCCAGGTCTTTGCATTGGTTTCTCATGTTATTTCTGAACATGTACTTTTTACCAATGCATACTTTTCTTTGGACCTTTGCATTGTGTTCTTGTTCACTGAAAAGAAGGGAGATGTGTTATACTTGCTGCTCAGCCAGTGTGAGTGGGGTGTGAAATGTTGTATGAGTGATGATGCTGTGGAATGATGGATGAGTGAGGTTGGCGAGTTGGTGTATGGGCTGAGCAGCAGGAAGGCTGCTCCTGGTGGGACTCTCTGTACCTCTACTCCTGAACTTACCATCATAATAAATACTACCTAAAGATACTCTGGAGTTGGATCTTTCTTTGTTTACAATAGAGGACTTGCAGATCTCCTCTGCTAATTAAAACTGGAATATAGGGCAGTTCATGGAAATCATCCTTAAGAAGTTCCATCCATTTGGCAAAAAGAACAACCCAGGATACCTTCGGAGAGGAGAGGAACATACCTACACAGCTATTATGGAAGGGCACTTTGTCACAGCAAAATCACTTATGCTCAGGTTGGAAGTCAACAGCCAGAAAGTTATTCAAGGACAAGAGGAACCTTTTTATCACAAATATCTCCAATCCCTGGAAGCGTTAACCAAGAGGTGACCTGAAAAATAAAGCCCTGGCCTGGTTATATCCCAAGAGAGGAGTTGGAAGGGTCAGGTCTTGCAACAAAGGTGGTGCAAAGAGTCTGCATCACTGGATGACATTCATCCCAAAAATATGGATTGCATCGTTTTAGATTATGGTAAGAAAAACCTTCTGGCATACATCAGGACCTGTGCAAAATTAACTCTGATGTGAATTTCGCAATTGCACCAGCTCATATTCACTAAACACGATACCAGAAATCACCAGGTTTAGTGATGGACTTAGTCCTCTGCAAATGGTCTAATCTTCCAAGTACATTCCTTGTGGTACTAGACCACCACCTTAGGCTCCCTACAACATGGCAAAGGGCATCACCTTTTTCCTCTACTCAGCTTTTATCGATACTGAAGCATTTAACCCTAAAAGACTGACTCCGACATCTGGAAATACAAAAGCACCACTCTAGAAATTGATGTCACCCTCTTGCTCTAGAGAAGCCAATTCATCTAGATGTTCTTTTTAACTAAAAAAAATGCATATTTACGGCTCCCTCATCCATAAGCATAAACAATCCAATATTCTGCAGCTATGGTCTGAAACTTACTCACCTTCAGACACCATATCCTACCTGCCTAGAAGTCCCTTCACTGGTTCCCAGCCCTTAAAATAATCCCTTTTAAAGACTTCTGTATAATCCATCGCAATTTTCACAATTTTGCTCCAGATTTTCTCAAAATCACTTAGCCTAATAAATGTAGCTACTGCCTTTATCCTCTCAGCCCAAAAATATGCACTACCTGGGCATAATGGAGCCATCAGAGAGCGCCTGAAAACCTGACTCTTTCCGTCTTGAGACTAAGAAAGAAAACCTACACAAGCACCACACTCTTCCACAAACACATCAGCACACAATCCACAGTCTGACTACTGCATGGAAACAAATCCCAACCCCCTACCACACACTTTGAAACACCACCCAGTCACACAAGCAACACATCTACTGACATTTTGTCAAATAAACGTAGAACCACCAGCAAAATCATTTGTATAGCCCACACACCTTTATTACCTTAATCAGCAAACAAACAGCACACTCAGAAAACACCCAATCCCATTTAGCTCTTTAATGCATAGACCATGAGATGAGCCACACAGCACTCCAAGTCACATCTCAGACTGCTAAAACACTTAAAACACAGTGACAGTGAATTCTAACAACTTAGGGAGCCAAGGGACACAATAAATGACATGTTACACACTAATACAACAAAATCCTATTACACAGATCTCAGCAAGAGGTTTTTAGGTCTCGCCTACGCAGCGCGCATGCGCTGCGTAGGAGGGCCTTTAGCTGTCGCTCTGCTCATTTTCAAGCACACACTCGTGCTTGTGGCGGCATCCACCTTGCGGGAGCGAGCAGCGGTGCGCCACAAGCACGAGTGCAGTGCTTGAAAATGAGCAGACTGCGCGTGCACGCACGCACCACTCCCGGGCTCAACTCCTGCTCCCCCTCTCTCTTGCGCGCGCGCACCACTTCCGGGCTTGTTTTTCTTTGCAAGTTCCTTTTCGAGGTCAGGCTGTCCCTCGACACCTCCTGTAAAGGACTCTTCGCTGCTGGAACCTTTTCTCAGCAAAGAATGACCACCTCCCAGTGAAGCTTTCCTTTGTTTTTTTTATTTAAAACGTGCCCTCTCATTTCTGCGTCACTCTTCTACACTACCATTGTGTGGTTCTCAGAGATTATGTAGGTTTTTTTTATGTATACGACACACACCGGGTTGTCATTCGAGGTGTCACGCACAGGCTTATCCAACCGAATGCGGTGAGTTGGTTGTGACTGTCACCCGCTTTGCGCCAGTCACGAGCAAAGGGCTGTCATTGGTTCGTTCAGTGAGATGCGCTGCGCCCATCACCCGCCTCGCGCCTTCCTAAGCACTCACATCGATGCTGGGGGTGTGCTGAACAGTTCACCTGGCAACCCGGCGCCTGCCCCTCACGCGCACAGGCCTGTCCTTGTATAATAATGCAGTGAGCTGGTTGTGCCCGTCACCCGTCTCGCGCCTTTCGAAGCAATCACATCGATGCTGGGGGTGTGCTGAACAGTTCATCTGGCAACCCGGCGCCTGCCGCTCATGCACACAGGCCTGTCCTTGTATAATAATGCTGTGAGCTGGTTGTGCCCGTCACCCGCCTCGCGCCTTCCTAAGCACTCACATCGATGCTAGGGGTGTGCTGAACAGTTCACCTGGCAACCCGGCGCCTGCCCCTCACGCGCACAGGCCTGTTCTTGTACAATAATGCAGCGCCACAGTCTTAAATACTATTCCTTTGGGTGGCTGCTTGAATTGACTCTTCAGGTGCCTGTGCTATCCACACCCCTGCGGGAGTGCCCTTCAGTTGATCTTGGTGATCAGAGCATTACATTCCTGCCTCAGCAGAATACTCCCCACGTTCACTATAATGCCTGTGTGACAAGCAGGTACTTCAATCAGGAGGGTTACCGAAATGATGTGACAGTGGAATATCGGATTGAGGCATGGTTGACTAAATTATGCAGCATGAAATGGCAAATTATGCAGCACGTTTTGTTATCACTTCATTATTTTGTACTTTTTAAAGATGGTTAAACTGTCGGTCAAAAATGTAACTTCATTAATGCTAGTTTGACAACCAAATACTAGTGAACCTATGCAACGGGGCCTTCCGCTGCACGTGAACACGTTGCCATGTTTTTAGTAACTTGTGATCAGTTTGAGCTAGAAACACTTGTTTTGCTAACATCTGCAGATAATGCAGCAGATGGATTAAGTGGCCAATGCGGCAAATACATGTTTATCTGGGGGAAAAAAGGCGCGTCCACGTAATCCCATTATTCCAGTGGCCCTCACAATAAGCAGTGAAAATTGAAGAATACTGGATGACTCTAATAAGTTGTGTGGCACTGTGCAGATGCATCCAGCATTTTCATGTTGCTGTAAATAATCATTTCAAAATACAAGATCCATCAGAACATTGACCACGCTCCCAACAACTGTCAGATCCTATGAAGTTGAGTATTGACAATCTTGCATGACCATAACAAGCATTGGCATAGCCAATAGGTCTCGCCTTTGGGACCTTATAAGTATTTAGTTATGCAGCACAATATCCTTGGTGCAACAACATCAACTGTTGCATGGCTAAACACTTATAAGGTCCCAAAGGCGAGACCTTTTAGCTATGCCAATGCTTGTTATTTTCAGCTGGTAGCAAGTGTACAATTCAGTAAGCACAAATAACGACTGATGCTGGTTGTAAGTGTCTGCCATTTACTTTTCTAGTTGATTCCCCTAGACCCTCAAAATAGATAAATAAATTGCTTTGGGGAAACGCAGAGCAAGAGCATTCATGTAGTTTTCTTTAACTGTAAGAGATCTCCGCTAACATGTATTAGGAGCGGCTAACCCAACAGATTTTAAGCATTTTATATGGTCCAGCAAGGTTGCAACTGATGGAGCAGGGTTTTTGCTAAATAAAACCTGCTCGAATTGAACCCTCAGTAACATTTACTAATCGTGTGCGGTGAAAAACTAATGTGGGAAAGAGCCTAACATGAGGAAAAATGCTACTGCGCAAGCACATACTAAAACACTGGAGTAGGCCGCAAATGCTTCTTGACAAACGAAAAATAAAAGACTAATGCTGCTTTTGTGCACATTATTAACGTTTGCTAGAAAATAAATATTAACATGGGTTGCGCATGAATAGATGCAACATGGGGTGGATGCGTAATGAAAAGCATTATAAGTGATTAATAATGCCTGTGTTTGTTTTTCATAGAAGCATGGTTTTCTCTTCTGCGGGAAAACACGGGGTTATTGAAAATAAATTCTGCAAAATAGAACTGAGCAAGACGATGACAGTAGAAGACAAGTGTCCTTCGCCAGTCCTGTGTGCCTGCCAAGAGACAGCTGATAGAAACAACATTTTCCTTGAGTGAGAGAACATTTCCTCTTTGTGCGGCACGAATGGATAAATGCGACACATAATTTGCTACATGACTGGAATGGAGGAAACGAATGCTATGACAAAGGCTCGAATTTATATTTCCTGGGGTGGAAGTAGATATGCAGAATAAATAAACAATAAGACATTGAGAGAGATGGACATGACGAGAGTGGTGTGACAGTACAAGCCCTTCCTTAACCAATCATGTGTAGAGAAATCCTCTGCTCTGACACAAATGTGGGTTGGACATTTGGGTTTTAGGGTATAATTGAGGTTTCTGGTGGGAGAGGTTATGGTTTTTGTTGGAGGCTTTGTTGGTAGTTAGTTGGTGGTTTGCTTTCCCTACCTGCGTGAGGAGAGGCCTTCTTTGCTGTCTCCTATTCTTGAGCTGGCTGTTCCGGTCTGCTGATTCCTGACTTAATCTTTGCCTCTTCAACTCTTCTTGAGGGGCCTTACTGCTCTCATGGCCAGGGAGTAGATTTCATATTCAATTGGGTTAGTATAGACAGAAAACTGAATTTGCATAATCATTTGCAAATGTATTTTGTCTCTGAACCTTTTGTCTCTTCGCCTTTCCACTCCTTAATGCATTTGACAATTTGAGATGTGTTTTGATCATTATGTCTCTGATATTGTTGCTCTGCGATGATCTATGATTTGTACTGTATTTTGGTATTGATGAGCATTTATTTCACATTATGTAGATAAACATTATAAATATACAATTGTGTCTGTCTTTATTAGAGGTGTTTTTCTAGTTTATGAGTATTCTAGAAACAAGTATTGGTTTGCCAAACCCTGACAACTATATAAAGATCGCATCGACAAAATTAGTATAATGGAAATGAAGACACTAATTGGATTTTGGTAATTTGTTTGGTAATTCACTAACCCAGCGTGAAGGGGCTTGTGGGTAATGAAATTGGGCCTAGTCTTTTGAAAATTATTAGTCCCAGATCGCTGGATCACAACAAACACAAAACATACATATGACTAAGCAAGATAAGAGTGCACACCTTGTAATACTTTGGGTTTTGTACTCGCATCTTCCCAAGAAGACATATTTGTAGATGTCTCACCGCCAGACTATGCCGGTGGCAGGTAAGTCAATGCACAGTATGATGGAGGCCTAAGGTTTCACATGGAAAGAGACTGCACCCACCGTATGTTAATTCCTAAATTATATTTTTCAGAAATTGGAATTTTCCACTCTTTATAAAGGGCAAGAGCTCCAATAAATAATTAATGACAGTTTTATTCTGCCTCTCTAAAAATCTGCTCAAGTGGGTGGACAAAACAAAATTGTATTGACAACTGAACAATGGATGAAGAGGGCTTGCTGGATTGCTGAAAGCCCACATATATATTCACTGAAAAAATAAAGGTAAAGTGACATTATAGTTAGGTAGAATAATCAGATCTTAGCTCATGTTAAAAAAAACAAAAAACAGAGAGGGATAAAAACTATACCTTCAAAAACTAAAAAACAAAAGTGCACTGAAATTCACCAGTTATAATTAGCAGAGCTAAATATACCATATGCCCGTCATGCACTGCTTATGACCTCACATATTACAACACTCATGAGGTGTTAAATAGCATCTCAGATGACATAATTGATGACATCATTCAGGCATTGTATGCACACAGCTCCAAGTATGCCTCTATGTCAGTGCCCTGGATCTGGGCTAAGCTCACACATGCTAAAGACCAGCCCTGCGTGAGGATACATCAAGTCCACAGTACTACTGTGCGCGGGTAGAGGGCAGTTGTCCTTACTCAATGAATAGGCTAGCGCAAGGATGGTTACTTTTTTCTGCTATCTGTGACTGTCCGTTTCGAGGCCTCCTCCACCTGCTCTCTGCTATGCCCGAGCCCTCCTGCACACGCCCCCCAGGCTGCGGCCTCGTCCAGAGCCTTCTTTTCTATTAACTGTCCTGTTGAAATTCCGTCCGGCAGCAACCGACAGTGTTATGAGCACAAAAATAGCATTACACCACCGAAGAACCCAGAACGCCTTCACTACGGTGGTTGCCCTGACAACATAATAAATAGTTCTCCATCACTGTGGAGATGTCAAGCAGGAGACAGCGAGTCCACACATCATGTGCAATGCCGGTTCTGCCAGCTAGAAAGAATGCCCTGCACAAACAAGTGTAGCTGAGAATTCGTTGACACCGATTTGCCAGGGGCGCTTCCTACAGAACCTGCTGCCTATTACTTCTTTGAGAAAAGACGACATGAAAGCGTTTGGTATCCTGGGTTCTTCACTTGGATAAAGTGTGCATAGTAAATCCAGGTATTCATCTAGCGAGGAATCGCGACCCTGTGTGCAAGAGCATCTGGATTGGTGGAAGACTTTCTGTACCCCAGGCAAAGTAACTTATTTCAGTCTTTGGTCATCCCGGTCACTCAAGGAAATGCCCATTTTGGGTCTGTTTTTTTCAATTTGGAGACACCCAAGTGGTGGTGCTGTAGCATGGTTTATGGAATTACCACGCCTGATGGAAAGGCTCAGAAGAAAAGCCTCTCCCAGCAGTAAAGAAAGAAGGTCCTGACGGGTGTACTTGGATAGACCCGGGTGGCATCAGGGTCACAGCTCTACTTGATGCAGCAGATGAAGTGATAGTCCAATGACAGCTTTTGGGCCAGATGTACGACTGTTTTTTGCAGTCGCAAATGGGAAATCGGAACGTTTGCAACCGCAAAAAAGTGTGTTGGTATGTACAAACGCTATTTTGCGAGTCGGTGACTCACAAAATAGTGTTTGCGAGTTGCTCTTAGGAAGGGGCGTGCCAAGGGCGTCCCTTCCTAATAGCGAGTCAGAATGGTATGTACCATTGTTTTGCGAGTGCATTTGCATTTGCGAATGGATGCGAAAATATTTTTTAAGAGCAGGCAATGGCCCCACGGACACTGCATACTCTTAAAAAAAGAAACAAACTTTTTTTTTTTTTTAAATGCATCCCGTTTTCCTTTAAGGAAAACAGGCTGCATTTAAAAAAAAAAGAAAAACTGCTTTATTGAAAATGCAGTCACAGACATGGTGGTCTGCTGCCCCAGCAGGCCACCATCCCTGCGAGTGCTGGCCATTCCCAATGGGTCGCAAATTGCGACCTGCCTCATGAATATTGATGAGGTAGGTCATTTGCAACCCCATTAGGAATCGCAAACAGTGTCTGAGATACTGTTGTACATTCCATTTTGAGAGTCGTAAATTGCGAGTCGCAAAACTTCGCAATTTGCGACTCGCAAAATGGATTGGTGGTACATCTGGCTCTTTATTACTTGCCCAGGAGAAAGGGGTATTTCCCCGCTAGCATTAGGGTCAGCAATTTAAATGGAGAAATGCCACCCTTACTAAGCCACTGGGTGGTGCATTTAGTTTCAGCCTGGTAGGTATCAACTTCAGCATACATATATTTTCATAAAATGGGGGCTAGGTTCTGTGCTTGGACCGGAGAGGGAGTGCACCCAGGAAGTATGGAAGCGCTTAAATTAAGGTGCGCCTCATAAGGTAAACAAAATAAAAGTTAAACACTGCAAGGAGGCCTTTAAGTGGGCCGGGTCTTTCTGGTGCTCAGCACCGGCAGTTCTAAAAAGCAGGTGCTGAGACGGGTCCCTATCGGGCTCTCTATTTTTGCCCTCACTATCAGGGTGAACAAAAAAAATCTTAACTTTGCAACAGTACCACCCTTCACTGTCTTTGATGTAAGTTCAAAGAGACTTGTTATATAGTTCTTTCACGGTCTCATCTTTTCACAACGAAGCATTTTCAATATTATATACAACAAATCCTGAACTATTGCTTATCTTATGCAACTAACAATTATTGACAAAACCAAACTCCTGGCTTGTAGTATGTGTAATGTTAGTGATTGTATTATATATCTGGATGCAATGACAGAAGCAGCAAAATACCAGTTGGGCGGCACACTATGCTAAGCACAGATTTTTAGCTTATGTTTTTTTAAGCCATTCCCTTTATTACATCGACCACGCCCCTTTGAGAGACCCCCCAGTTTTTTCATCCCACTTAAAGCCCTGACTGCAAGGTTTTGAACAATCCCCACTTCACAGGCTTTAAAGGGTACCCAGTCATAAACCTCAAACACAGGCATTCTCTCCCAAGATAAGGCCGCCACTTTAATAGTGAATTTAAAGAGACGACACCGCCACCCTGCGTGATCACTAAAAATATGATAAACGGCAACACCCTTAACCAGTTGCATTTCGGGGAGTTTAATATTCTGGCTAGGTGTAAGCAAGCGAGGTAACACAGATGGAGGCAGTCACACCTGTCCCACGACACACACTGTCTCAAGTCACAAGTCAACTATGGAAGTGCTATTAAGCTCAATGCCAATGGTACAGAGTGTGGTGTAAAAGACACACAAAATGTGTGTACCCATACATGTTTGTATTCAGTATGAAAAAAAAAATTTGAAAAGTGTGGCATGTTTATTATTGGCCCAATTTTATTACTAACAAGGTGGTTAACTTACAAATGGACCAAACCTGTCGCTCTGTCCAGTACACAATGTTTAAAATGCAGATATTATCACATAGTACTTTTACAACACAGCAGTTACCACGCAGGTAAGTACCACACATGCCATTTTCTGGCACTTTAAAACGTGGGACTTTACCAAAGGGGTAAGTTTGTTTTAAGGGAAATAAAGGGGTGAAGGTTTTTTTAAAAATGTTTAGGAATAGGTGGTAAGGGGTAGCAAGGAGTTTCTAGGGTTTAGGTTTGGGGAAGGGTAGGGGTTTTTAAGGGTTTTAGGGACAGGTAAGGGTAGTAATTGGTAGTAATGGGTTTAGGGTTTAGGGATGGTAGGTGGTTATTAGGGCTTAGGGATGAGTAAGAGTATGGGGTCATTAGGGTTTTTAGAGTTCAGGGATGGGTAAGAATATGAGCAGTAAGTGGTAGTAAGTGTGTTTTATGGTTAAGGGGTGAGTAAGGGGAGGTAAGTTCTTATAAGAGCTATGGGTGGATAAGGGTATGGGGTATTTCAATAAGAGAGGGTTTAGGGGGTCCTCCCCTCCAAAAAATATGAAAAGGTTAAAAATATAAGCAAGAACAATATGTGGTAAAGATCCACGTTTTAATACAATGCGTTGCAAAGGTCAGCAAGTTTTAATACGTACAGTGGTGGCTTGTGGTTATAAAATATGGTGGGCGCGATGGCGCCAAACTCACCATAAATGCGGCACTTCTCCCCGGCATGACACTTCTCCTCCCCATCCACGAGCAGGAATAGAAGGACTTCCTTCCTGCTCAGTGGAATGCGAATCCAACCAGTCCTGGAGCTGCTCTCATGCTGTTTTCAGCATGAGAGCAGCTCCAGGATTGGTGGGAGCAGGCTAACTCAGCACTCATTTTGAGGCTGGGGGCCTGTGCCAGCAATCCCCCGGCTGTTTCACAGCCCGGATATTGCTGGGTCTACAGTGTGCATGTCAGGCTGGCTGTAGGTATTTAGCCGGCCAACCCGACATGCTCACTGAAAGGCGCAGCAGTAATCCTGTAATAGCAGGATTCAGCTCCGCCCCCTGCCTCAAACTCACACTGCACACAGTGCGAGCTGGTGGCAAAATAAAATGGCATTATTATGCCTTTTTATTTATGTGTAATGGCCTGCTGCACTCGCAGCAGGCGGGGCAACACACCTCCGCTCTTGAGGAGGAGCGGCCCCCGATTACATACCTGGTAAAAGCTTGCATGGTAAAGGCATGCGTGATAACAACTGACATTCAGTCAGTCCCCACCTCTGCCTGAAGTTACCCTCTATCCTTGTCACTGGGGGTAAAGAATGGGAATGGTGCAGGAGGAGGACGATGCAACATTAATTGTGTGTGTGAGAGTGGGGAGGGGTGAAGAAAGAACCGCAGTCCGACTCACTCAGTCGTCCTTCTGTCCAAATTGACACCTATCCATTAGTCCGGTGGTTCCCAAACTGTGCGCCGCGGCACCCTGGTGCGCCGTTAGAAGGAGCCAGGAGCGCCACGCACAGCTTGGGAAAGTGGAAAAGGTAGCAAGTTCGGAATAATACTTTTGCAATGTGGAAAGTTTATAGTTTGTCTTTGTGGCGCCGAATAACCCATTTGGGACTGATGTGGGGGAGTTAAGAAAGCCCCCCTGTCAGCGTCTACTCTGGAACATGGTTTGGCCCGGCCCCAGCACGTAACGTGCTTCAAAAAGCCTCCACTTTGGCAGGGTCAGGCACAATCAGGAGCGATGTCGAGCGTTATTGCTGCCCATGTTCTGCAGCGACTCGAGGCCATCGTCATTACAAGAAGGTTCAGAAGAAAGGAAATGTGAAACTTACGATCAGGTAATAATGGAAATGTGAAACTTACGATCAGGTAATCATGTGAGATTCCCCGAGCTCTACACCACACAGTCTTCATAACAATTACACAAACTAATTGTTGGCATTTTAAATTTAAACTAAAGAGAATCTGGGAGGTAAATCACCTGTTCCTATTTTTATACAGTTCTGAAAGTCTCAGAACCGCACGCCTTGTGTACGCCCTTTGTACTCGAGATCCATGAGGAGAGATCTCGTCAAACTGGACTTTGCCGGTTTGCCTGAGTCGTCTCCGAGCCTCTGCCTTCTTACTGCGAAGTCACCAAAACTCAGTTTTGGAAACCATCTCACTCACACAGCTCTAGTGCGTCCTCCTCCCAGCAGGCACTAATGAGCAGTGAATGAGTGTGAAAAGCACAGCACCGTGTCCCATTCACACACAAACACTGCAGCTCTACGGCGGCTGCCTCCCAGCAGGCTTACACTGCACCACCCACCCTCCCCAGCCCTCTGATAATATAATACAGCTGCCCACGGGCAAGAGCTCGAGCACCAGAGAGGCTGAACAGAAGAAGCACACAGGGAGGCGTTCTCACCGTTGGCAGCGTCACACTGACGTGTGTATGTATCACAAGTGGTGGCAGCACAGATGGGGAGGACCTCACAGATGGCAGGAGCACACAGGGGAGAGAGTCTCACTGGCGGCAGGAGCACCATTGGAGAGAGGGTCTCACATATGAAAGGAGCATACAGGAAGGGGATATCTCAAATGTAGAAGTAGTGCACAGGGGAGGTGGTTGTCACAGCTGGTAGTGACACAGAGAGGAAGGGTACCTCCGACTTCAGGGATAAGGGTGCATTTGAGCACCTTCAGGGACTCAGACTAGGATGTGCATCAAAGCACCTTCAGGGACAGAGTAGTCGTGCATTCAAGCCATTTCAAATCAAAGACAGTGAGTACCTTTGACCATTTCCTTATGGACCATGGTGGTGCATCTAAGCATCTTCTTTAGGGATAAACGGAGCATCTAGGCGCCTTTACAAGAGTAATGGGCCCCTAAGCATGTTCAGGGACATTGAGCTGAATCAAAACATATTAGGCAAGAGGGTAAGTCCACACTTCAGAGCTCCGTTGTGCTCCAGCTAGGTTTCTGCTCCAAAAATACCAACACATAGGTACAAACAGAGAGATGCACCAAAACAGATGGAGGGAAAAGGAGGTGAATAGAAGCACTAACAGAGTCAAGAAGATCACGGCGCAGGCACAATGAGATTAACACAGGCACCTGAAGACGCAGGAATGTTTCTATGCACTTACAGTCACTTAACCACTTAAAGTTTATTATTAAACGACTGCTTTAATTTTTATTTTGTTACAAATATAATTATAATATGTTCATCGACTTCATCCCAATTATTTTCATGGAGAAAAATGAAAGTTCTTCTGAGTCCGGGCTTACATCCCCCCCACCCGAAAAAAAAGTAACATAATGGGGAGCCGCGGCCAATGGCCAATAGGTCAAGGGAGCCGCAGGTCAAAAAAGTTTGGGAACCACTGCATTAGTCACTAGTGTTAGGAAGCTGGGGCGAGGGGTATATTGAAGAACGGGTGGGGGTGGGAGGGGTCCGGGGTTTTGTCTCCTTTTTTGTTATTAGTGTAAAAATATTTTTAAAAATTATGTTGAGAACTCTTTTGGACCAGCATTTTACAGTGACTAAAATACATTGAATTGAATGGTGGACTTGGTGCGACACAGCTGTAAATTAGTTTTAAATTGGAATCTAGCAGCGCAGGTATTCATTATCTCAGAATATCTGTTTGCAACTTAGAAGGGCTGGTTCTCACCCAGGACTCTTTGCTCTTCAATACAGAAAAAACAGCTGATCAGAACTGCACCAGATTTGGCAAGAAGGCAGGCTATACTCAAAGATTGGGCCTTTGTTGGTTTGGTGTGAATCAGTTGAGCCGTTTGAGAAATCAGCATTCACAATGAAGTTCGGGTCGGGCATGAAGAGGTCAAGTATTATAAATATTTAGACTGTAATTCACTGATCCTCCTTGTATTCCCAAATCCATGGAACATATGTGTCTCAAATTAAAAAATAAAGGCACCCCATTACACTAGGAAGCTTTTCCTCTTGTCATCCTTTAGAATTCAGGAGTCGGACACATTCTGATTCAAAGGCACTAACAAACATATGTTGTGGTCGTTATTAACAAACAGTGCACTGAGCACTGTATTTTTGAAAAAGAAAAAAGGGCGCATGGTGATGGTAAGGTGAACCTACCCTGAACCACAGACCGTATGGGGTGGGGGAATGGGCTCAAAGGAACCACTGTGGTATTTAAAATATATATATTTTCATCACAGGATGTGCGAATCCTATGGTGGATTTGCAGATCCTAGACCTTCCCTGGGCTCTGCAGACCCTCCTCAGCCTTAGGAGTCATGAATCAAGCATAGGAGGCACACATCCAGCAAAAGAAATTTAAAACAATGTACATATTTAGCGCACCAATGCTGTGCTTGGCCAATGGCTACAAATGGATGCTGGCTGCCTAGGGAGCGGTAAGTGCGGGGCGGGGCCAGGCCAGAGACATAAATACGCATGCACATCTTAGAACTGCACCCACCTGTATTTGGGACTACCATTCAAAACAGAACTGTTATTCAGTTTACTCATCTTACAACAATGTCGTCATGCAGCCAAACTCCTACCAGAAACAGGAATTTTCAATGCAATAGGTCTCGCATTTTTTAGAGTTTGACTGCTGACGTTGTAAATGGTAATGTGTTATACGTATTTGTTTTGTTTTTTAGTGTAGCGTCTGTGTGTTTGGTGTAGTGGAAATATGTTAATTTTTTTATTTGTTAATAGCGTATTTGTGTGTTCGGTGTGGACAGTATTTGTGCAATATAATTATGTGGTAGGTTGTTTATTGGTACAGGATTATGGTATTAAGAGATAATGGTAGTTAAAGAAAGTATGAGTGGCTAAAGTAAAGTGAGTGAACATAAGGGATGTGTAGCTAGATCTATCAAGTTTGTGGAAAAGTAGCATCGCGTGGAGTGGCGTGCAGCGGCGTTGCGTGGAGTGGTGTTGAGTGGAGTGGTGCTGCGTAGAGCAGCGTGTTGTGGAGTGGCATTGCGTGGAGTGGCATTGCGTGCAGTGTCAGTGCTTGGAGTGGGGTTGCGTTATGTGGCGTTGTGTAGAGTTGCGTTGCGTGTGGCGTGAAGTGGCGTTGCGTGGAGTGGCGCTGTGTAGTGGCTTTGCATGGAGTGGAGCTGCATTGCTTGGAATGGCGTTGCGTGGAGTGTCAATGTGTTGAGTGGTGTTGCCATGAGAGCCACTGCTTGGAGTGGCGCTGCGTAGAGCGGCGTTGTGTGAAGTGGCGTTGTGTGGAGTGGCCAGTAGCGGCCCGTGGTGGGAGTGCTGCCGGGCGCTGACGTGGGGCGGGGGAGGGGCAGGGTGGGGGTAGTAAACTACGGAATACGGCCGAATAAAGGTAAGTAGACATATAAATAAATAAAACGAATTTCGTTGCGCGCGCTGCATCGCCAAATTCGATGCAGCACGCGCAACGGAATTCGTTTTATTTATTTATATGTTTACTTACCTCTATTCGGCCGTATTCCGTAGTTTACTACCCCCCACCCTGCCCCTCCCCCGCCACACGTCAGCGCCCGGCAGCACTCCCACCACGGGCCGCTACTGGGAGTGGCGTTGTGTGGAGTGGCGTTGTGTGGAGTGGCGCTGCGTGGAGTGGGGTTGCACTGAGTGGCGCTGTGTAGAGTGGTACTGCATGGAGTTGGGTGCGGTGTGCAGTTGTGTGGAGTGAAGCGGCATGCAGTAGCGTTGTGTGGAGCGGAGTGGCACTGCGTAGAGTTGCGTGGGGTGCAGCGTGCAGTTGTGTGGAGTGAAACAGCGTGGAGTGGCGTTATGTGGTGCGGAGCGGTGTTGCGTAGAGTAGTGTTCAGTGGGGTGGAGTGGCGTTGCGTGGAGCGGAGCGGCGTTGCATGGAACGGAGTGGTACTGCATAGAGTGGCGTTGCCTTGAGTGTCACTGTTTGGAGTGGTGTGGAGTGGCACTGCGTGCAGAAGAGTTGCGTTGTGTGGAGCAGAGTGGAGCTGCATAGAGTGGGGTTACCTTGAGTGGCGCTGTGTAGAGTGGCGTTGCCTTGAGTGTTACTGCTTTCAATGGCATTGCTTAGAGCAGAGTGGTGCTGCATGGAGTGGAGGGGTGTTGCGTGAAGGGGTGCTGCGTGGAGTGGTGCTGCGTGGAGTGGCGTGCGGTGTGTAGTTGTGTGAAGTGCAGCGGTGTGGAGTGGCGTCGCGTGCAGTGGCATTGCATGGAGTGGCGCTGCTTAGAGTGGTATTTCCTAAAGTCACTATTTGGAGTGGCGTTGCATGGAGTGGCGCTGCATGGAGCGGAGTGGTGCTGCATCGAGTGGCGTTGCACTGAGTGTCACTGTTTGGAGTGGCGTTGCGTGTTGTGGTGTTGCGTGGAGTGGCACTGCGTAAAGCGCGCTGCCTTGAGTATCGCTGATTGGAGTGGGGTTGCGTTGAGTGGCGCTATGTAGAGTTGTGTTGCGTGGAGGTGGGTGCGGTGTGCAGTTGTTTGGAGTGCAGCGGCGTGGACTGGCATTGCGAGAATGGCATTGTGTGGAGCGGAGTGGCGCTGCATAGAGTGGCATTGCGTGGAGCGGAGTGATGTTGCGTGGAGAGGTGCTGTGTAGACTGGCGTTGCCATGAGTGCCGTTGCATGGAGTGGCGCTCTGTAGAGTGGCGTTGCATGGAGTGGCGTGCAGTTGTGTAGAGTGCAGCGGTGAGGCGCTGCGTGAAGTGGGGTTGTATGGAGTGGCATTGTGTAGAGTACACTGGGGAAGCATGGTGTGGTGTTGCATGCAGCGGAGTGGCACTGCAAGAGTGGCAAAGCATGGAGTGGACTGGCGTTGCAAGGAGTGGGGTTGTGTGGAGCGGAGTGGCATTCCATAGAGTGGCGTTGCCTTGTGTGTCACTGTTTGGACTGGAGCTGCATAGAGTGGAGTGGGTTGGGTAGAGTGAAGTGCAGTTGAATGGAGTACAGTTGCGTAGAGTGAATTAGGTTTGTGTGGGGTGGTGCTGCGTAAAATGGTGTGGTGTTGCATAGAGCAGGGAGGCATTGTGTAGAGTGGGGTGGCATTGCGTTGTCTGGAGTGATATTGTACTGAGTGGAGTTGCCTTGAGTGTCACTGTTTGGAGTGGCGTTGCAGAGTGTCGCTGCATAGAGTGGCGTTGCGCAGAGTGTCGCTGCATAGAGTGGCATTTTGCAGAGTGTCGCTGCACAGAGTGGCATTTTGCAGTGTGTCGCTGCATAGAGTGGCGTTGCGCAGAGTGTCGCTGCATAGAGTGGCGTTGCGCAGAGTGTCGCTGCATAGAGTGGCGTTGCGCAGAGTGTCGCTGCATAGAGTGGCGTTGCGCAGTGTCGCTGCATAGAGTGGCGTTGCGCAGAGTGTCGCTGCATAGAGTGGCGTTGCGCAGAGTGTCGCTGCATAGAGTGGCGTTGCACAGAGTGGCGCTGCACAGAGTGGCGCTGCACAGAGTGGTGCTGCATAGAGTGGCGCTACGTAGAGTTGTGCTGCCGTGAGTGCCACTGCTTGGAGTGACATTGCATGGAGTGGCGTGCAGTTGTGTGGAGTGGCATTGCGTGTAGTGGCATTGCCTGGAATGGCAATGCATAGAGTACATTGGCCATGTGTGGAGTGGCGTGGCATGGAGCGGAGTGGCGATGCGTAGAGTGACGTTGCATGGAGCGGAGTGGCGTTGCATAGAGCGGAGTATCGCTACTTGGAGTGGTGCTGAATAGAGTGTAGTGGGTTGAGTAGAGTGAAGTGCAGTTGTTTGGAGTACAGTTGCATAGATGTAATACAGACTACAGAATTGGCAACATACACAAAATGATGCTCTGCGTTTTCTTGTATATGTATGTAGGTATATACTGGGGAAACGTGAATGTCAGAACCTGACCAAGTTTAAAGTTGTTAAACTAGTGCAGAGCAATGACAATTTGGGGGAAAATGTGAAACGGCATGAGTATGCAGACAGTAATGTTTACAGCTGGGCATGAGCCCAAGCAACATTGTCATTGCCTGTATGCTGTTTGATCTTTTTTCATGTTAAGTGCAAAACCTAATAATAAAATAATAATAATAATAATAGTAATAACAAGCATTTGCAATGCAATAGGTCTCGCATTTGCGAGAGTTTGAGCTATTGGCATTGTAAATGACAATGTCTTTTATTTATGTCTTTATTTTTAAAACCAATAAATAAAAGACATTGTCATTTACAATGCCAATAGCTTAAACTCTCGCAAAGCGAGAGCTATTGCATTGCAAATGCTTGTTGTGTAGTGCTACCAGTAGTGAGCCCTGCCATGACTCTGGGATAGCTGACCCCAGATATCCTATCCTGCTCAGCTGGGCAGACGCTTGCAGTAACTACTCCAGTGTGTCTCGCTCTGAGGGCTAACCAAAACACTGGCACAACAACCTTCACACTTGCCAAATTGGCTAACTTTTGTATGTATGACACAGTAGTGAGCAAAAAATCAATAAGCCAATGATAGGCCACTGTTCGCATTTTGCTTGGACATGAAGCACTAGTTTGACATACAACTGACGCGTAGGTGGACTGAAAATTTGTAATAAACTACTTTTGGAAGCAGGGATCCATTAGTGATCCAGATTTGCACATCAGAAACACGATCACTGAATTTGAAGGGTGAAGGAGTAGACTGAAATCAACGTGACAGCAGTAGAAAACAGCAACGGAGAAGTTGAAAGGAAAGATGGTGAACAAATGAAGGCACCTTCGCAGTCAAATGGGCAAACATTTGGCCAGAAAGTCACAGAACAGGTGAGGACACATATCACTGGTGCAGACAACGTTTCTTAATTGAGAGAGGATACCAAAGAGTTCCTTGGTGGGGACAGAGTCACAAGAATGGCAGATGGAACAATAACTCTTCTTGACTTACAGGGTTGTCGCCCTGTGCATCCTCAAGTGTGGTCGGTAGATGGGCTAAGTTGCCTGTTCCATTACTTCACTTACACAAATGCTTGGTTTATAGCATTGAGAGTTGCAATCTCTTTCAATAAATATTTTCCAGATCCTGTATTGCTAAGAGAGGGAAAAGCTGTTGTACTTACTGTATCTTCAAGTCACAGATCAGAGGCTGAAACAGCAGTATTTAATTGGGCGATACTGTACAGCAGGGAAAAGATGGGCGGAGGAGTCTTATCAGGACTCTAATAGGGTATGTTTGGTCAAGGCTGAGGTAGCAATGAAGACCAAGATAGCAAGATGGACACTCCAAGAACTAGTGAAGGCTTTAAAATATCTATTATCATGTAATCTGTAAAAAATGTCATGTTGCTGAATGGTTTGAACCAATGATGCGCAAATAAAACTGCTGCAGTTCAAAAGTATAGATTAAGGATTTAATAGAGTGATATAAGGCCTGTCAAAGAAGAAGCCAAAAAGGACAGTCTGGCAGACTGCTAAGCAAAGGTTTGTAGTGGAATCGCAAGTTTCAGCAAAGGAGAGCTGAATGCCAGGAGAGCAGAATGTGAATAGATGGAGTGAGTTGCTCTAGGCAAGGAGGGAGTCAATCAGTAGTGGGGAAAGACTTAAAGGTGTTTTTGTGCACCTTGATTTCACTTCCAGCTCTTACTGAGTCGGAAGAAATACTTTCTGGGAACAGGGCACGGATATCTGCCAATCATGCCTCAGTGAAGAACAACCAATCAGACTGCTTCAGTGAGCGGTAAACGGACGAGTGTTTGGACAGGATTCTTACATGAAAAGGAATGCATTTCAGGGATTGCTGAAAGAAAACAAGGAGATAGGTTACAGGTAGATGCATGCAGGGTATATTAGGAAGGACTGATCCCAAAAGGAGGAGCAGGAATCGGACCATGTTGGGCAAAAGGTCTGAGAAAGGGGCCCAATGGGAGGCTTGACGTTTAAGGGCACCCCTCTTGGTTTCTGGTAAAGTGATGGAAGGCAACAGTGCTTACCAAGGAGGGTGTGGGAAATACAGAGGGACATAGTGTTATGGAGGGTGAAGGAGAGGGCGAAATGAGGTTAGTTGGTGGCATGGAATAGAAGTAAATGCATGGGAATAACTAAAGGTGAGCTGAAGGTGCAGAAAGTAGGTTTGGAGATGATGCTGAAATCGGCCGATAGAACTTCACATTGTCACACTCATCACGGACATGACAAGTGGAGTGCTCGGTGTAAAAATTCAAATCGAACAGAGGTGAACCACTTTGTTGATGCGGTCAAAGCTCGAGTACTGTGCAGCAGACTGAAAAGTTTTGAAATAAAGTACGTCTTGTAACGAGATGATGCAGTTAGTGTAGCTGCCATAATAGGAGATCTTCAGCAAAATGTAAATTTCCTGTAAGTGTACAGCCAAATATGAACCCTGGAAGTTAATAAAAATAACGTTCTTCCAGAAAAAAAGGAGAAAGTTCAAAATTAAAGTAGAATACAGGTCGAGGACAAAACAGCACCCAATATCAAATTAAGTGCATATTGCATCTTTGAACTGGCAATGAAAGCACTTTGTAGAGCGCTCCGTGCCCTTTATGCCAAACAGTATACGTCAGTCACCCAGTAAAAGCAATGCTAAGCCATCCAACACAATATCTGCAAGCTGGTACTGTGTGCGCACACAAACTGCCGAGTCAAGAGTACATAGAATAACTGGAAAGCGCCACTACCCCTGCTGCATACGAAACTGAAGTGTATGCTTACATCTTGATGCCTCAGCAGGTAAGTGACACCAACATTTTAAACTATCAGGCACAGAAAAACCAAACAGTTGCATAAACAACACAACTCCCTCACAGACACACAACAATAGCAGCCCGGCAGTGACAGACTCCCTGCCATAAATCAGGGACAGTGGGAAACTGCGCGCTGACTAGGGGCGAGAGAAGGCATATTCCTAAAGAAAACAGCAACGAAATGACTGCACGGGATAAAACACAGAAGCAGCCTGACATCACAGCATTCCTCTGCCCTGGGCAGCCCCAGGAGCCCAGCCGCGCTCCCCGGTGGAATATTAACAGGATGCGAGGCAGATCTGAGCCCAGGATTCGGAAGGATGAAGGGGTAAACATGGGGGCACACTACAGAAGTGGTTGCGCGGATACAATATGGAGTACAAGAAAGTGGAAGCACTCGAAAGTGAAAGCGTGCCATGCGCGCGCTGTGATAAAACGCAGTGATGAAAAGAGACGCCCGGCGAACAGGAGATGCACGCCATGCGCGCAAGGGTGCTGAAACGCCGCGAGCCGTACACGAGGAGATGTGCACATCGCCTGTCCGGGCGCGTGCACATCTCCTGTCCCCCTTCCTACGAAAAACCGACAACAATAGATCTCGCCAAGGCGAGCAGCGCATGCGCTGCGTCGCTAGGCGAGACCTAATAAAGGAACACTATCAACAGCGTGTTGCAGTATGCCACATAATTTTCCTTTTCTTGCCACATAATTTATGTTTCCCTGCTGCATAATTTGTGCTCCCCTGCCACATAATTTAGTAGCCTGGAACTTAATCCAATCTTCCTCTCTGCCTCCGCACGTGTGTTACAAAAATTTCTGTGTTTTCCCGCCTATTTCTGCACATAGTGGATCTGATTTAAAGTTATGTCATCTTATCTGACACTTCGGTGACTGCTACACAGATGTGTAGGCATGTGGTAAACTAGCCAACCAGCCTGTATGTGAGCCCAACTTTACAATGGCAAACCTGAAATGACATGCTATATTTTAGGCCTCAACTCCAGCCATTTATGTATCCCTTAGCTAAAGTAGCAGCCTAGGTTCAATAGATGATCCAAAAGAAGCTTTACTACACCTTTGATTAAGATTTCCTGCTTCTAAATTTGTTCCTCACAGTCTCAGTTTTGCCTCAGTCTCCACACAGTGGCGTAACGCAAAATGATGGGGCCTCCCAGCAGAATGTGAAGAGGGGGCCCTTAGTCTCCTATATCTCACAGATATTCAATGGTTTTGGGCTAAACGGGGCTCCCCTGAAGGGCTGTGGGGCCCTGAAGGGTTGCCTTCCCCCACAGTGGCTGCACGGACCTGCCTTACGCCCCTGTCCCCAAAGGGCAAACGATTGCAAAGCCCTTGCTGGGCTTCACCAGTGGTGGCTGGTACGGTACTAAGTTGGCGGGTGGGGGGGGGGAATAAAGAAAAATTCACATACCTGAGCAGCAGTCTCTCCTCCTCTCTCCTGCTGGTCCCTCTGCACCGCCGGAACAGGAAGCACATCCAGGCTCCAGTAAGCTAATCACAACGCTGCAATGCAGGGTTGTGATTGATCTGAGCGCCGTGGTTCGGCACTCAGATCGGGAATGGGAGCCTGAGCATGTTCTCCACCCTTCATGCGCACTTTAGAGTGCAGCAACTACTCCTCGTCCTCGACGTCACGGGAGCCAAGCCCCGCCCTAACCTGGCGGATACTGAAAATAAAATGATTATAACTTCTGTTATTATCATTTTATTTTTTCTTTCACACTGCTCCGAGAGCAGTGAGGCGATGCTCCTCCGCCTTAGCGGAGGAGCCACCACTGGGCTTCACAAACTCTTTACTACTCTATGCCAAGGAACTATGGTATCTCTGAAGGAAATGCTGCAGTTAACCTGTCGTCTCACAAAATGAAAGCAGAAAGTCCGTCCCCTTTGTTGAAAAAAATCTGTAATTCGATATAGCGCTTTTTCTGAAAGTAGGGCATGTAACCAGTTCCCCGATGAAGTTTAACACTGCAAAAGGATGCTTTGTTTCTTAGCTCAGAGTAAACTTGGGTCAGCCTCCCTGTGCATTCTTAAGAATGAAGAGGTGGGAAGCAACACCAAGGTCCACAGTTTACACATCTACAGAGGCTCAACTCCAGGCTCCAGCTCAAACTTATGCTCAAGAGAGACATGAAGGTAAAGGCCTTGGAGTGAGAGAGGTTTTCGCTTTTCCAACATTTTAAATGGTCCTCCTCAACTTGCAGAGAGTAGGTAAACCATGAGTTTGGCTGCGTGCACACCAAATGGCTGGTCACCAGATCCGACACGTCCAAAGGTATAGTACTGGAGTAATTTCTTTCTCAAAACAATTAAAATCAGGCCTGACCATAGAAGACCCTCTGCACAATAAAAATTAATTTGAATGCAAAACCCATGAAGATAGACAAGAGCAGGTCTAAGACGGACACTAACCTAGTTTAAATAGGGTATGAGCATCAGTAGTCTAGACCCAGTGAAGGCGAAGCCGAGCCAAGAAGGTGAAAGCCAGGTATATTTCAAAGCATTGTCCAGCCAGAAGAAAATATTACCCAAGTTAAAAAGATAAGATCAGATACGGTTAGTCTGAGCAAGTTTCCATACTTAAAAAAAAGCTCTTGCAAATTGCTGTGATCTGAAAAGGTATGTTGCTGCTACCGACGGACATTTCGCCACCTGATTAAATAGCGCTGCAGTTGTAGCTGGGGAAATGCCTGTCAGAAGGTTGGGAAGGGGAGCAGGGTTACAAGGGAGGCGGGGGCACCCCTCGATTAAAAAAACAAAACAAAAAAAAACACAATAACCGTGGGGCAAACACAGGTGTCGAGAGCGAGTCTATGTTTGCCATGCGGTGAAATATCCGCAAATCATCTGAAAACAGGGAGAGAAATTGGCATCAGCGCAATGTAGCAGAACCTAGCCCCCCCGAGTCAGACTTTCCAGGGAAGTGAATTCTCAGTGGTCAACAACACCTCACACACTTCTGGGTTTAGTTTTAGGAAGTCACCTACCAGTGGATTGTCAACAAGGTGTATATTGTAATTGCATTTATATAGCGCTTACGATTTCCCTATACTAATTCCCCACTAATCCTGTTTGGGTTCCGGAGAAGCATGCTAACTGCCAAAAAACGCTTTAACACCTCATCAGGGGGTAGCAAACTCTATATAAATGCAAACCCTTCCCTCTTCTATCCGTCCACTATCCTTTTTCAATACAAATAACAGACTAACATGTCCACCGCTCAAATTAATTTCATATTCCTCTTTACTAATTCCTCACTAATCCTGTTTGGGTTCCGGAGTAGCGTGCTAACCGCAGAAAAGCGCTATAACACCTCACCAGGAGTAGCAAGCGCTATATAAATGCAAACCCTTCCCTCTTCTATCCCTTCACTATCCTTTTCAATCCAAATAACAGACTAACATGTCCACCACTCAAATTAATTTCATATTTCCCTATGCTAATTCACCAATAATCCTTTTTGGGTTCCGGAGTAGCGTGCTACTTGCCGAAAAAGCATTTCGACATTTAATGTGAGAGCGATCTAGTGAGATTTCTGACCAAGAATCGCCTGGGTTTTGTTAGTGTGAATAAAACATTGTACCCTAATGGGAGTGCAGGAGGGTTGCAAAGGAACACAAGTATTAAAAAACAAGCATTTACAAACCAATAGGTCTCACCTTTGGGAACTATTTGTCAGTGGTGTTTAGCCAGGCTGCACAGCACAGACAGCGCATGTGCTCTTGAGAACGACCCAGCTAACAAGGAAAGGAGAGCCCCGTTTGGTTCACCAACAGCAAAATGTACGGGTTTCGAGCTCTCTCATGATGACACATCCAGTGTGGCACCAGGAGTATCAAGCTATCTTCTGAGGCGAGCACACTGCACCGTTTCAGCTTTCTCATTTGCACCCTCACTTTACCATTTTTTCTATATATTTTAACGTGACGTATATTAAAATTCCCACATCACATTAAAACCTTACTTCGTAAGATGATCTACTTTAACTTTGAAGTGAAGAAAAGGCTGGCTTCCTCGGCCCGCACCTGTTATTTTTACTCCGTTACTAGTAGATACACATCTGTGTGCTGAGGACGCGTTGCTAAGAGACAGAGATGAATCCCTGACATCGTACTGCGTACAGGAATGCACAAAGTCGGAAACCTTGCAGATCTATGTAAAAAGATTCTTTCAACACCTAGATTTGTTTTGTACCACGATAAAAAAATTTTTTTAAAACACCCCAAAAAGTGTTGAAAACGACTTCTCTCTGTCTTGGTGGCACTGGTACTTCAATATCATTTACTATAGACGGCACGTGAAAACAAACGCACAGCATTTTTTGGTGGTTTTGTTATTTTTTGATGCTGTTCTATATAGCGCGAACTCGGCCTAAGGCCGCTTTCCATGAGCACCAGATTACACAACACAAACTCATGTTTTTTAAAGGCTCGTGGAGATTACGTGATTAGCCAAGAATCACGGGATGTTGAGCAGACGCCCGGAATCCAAGATCCAACATTTCCTCTATAGTGTTCCCCTGTTTTATTACTTCTCTCTACAGTCACGTTTTTGAATCGGTTTACATTGGCGCCTGAAAAACAGCATTCTAATAGTGCGGGCATTATTAATTGTGCTGTGAATAAGCTTGCACTGCTACATTCTTCACTGGAGCCTGTGCCGAGTGTAGTAATTCTTGTAAACTGTATAAGCAAAACGGTTGAATTTGTAAATGCTTGTCCCCGTTTGACAGCAAGTTATGAACTTTTATCTTACAAACACCTTCGCAAATACATTTAAAAGGGCAAACATTCGTTTTCGGAACTTTCATGCACAATTAACGACAAATAGCGCCCTCTAGCGTCAATTCTTATTGTTGCCCTTAACTCACAATATGAAATCCAAGTTCTTTTTCCTGCAAGTATAACGCTTCTATACCGACATTAACCACTGTACTTCAAAGTAATATATGTATCTATTTTTTAAAGTTAAAAAAATATAGAGAAGTTTCTTACTCATTCCTGTTCTCCCAAAAAGATTGTAATCAGCCATTTAGCTGAAAGGCATTGTAAATGAAATGTGACAATGTGTGTGTTGACCAATAACCCCTTTTATAGACAAAGCTGCTCCAATGTAGCATTACTGAAATAAACCCTTATGGACTGAAAAATGCGTGCGATTTAGCAGTAGAGTTCACTAGTTAAAAATGTTGCGAACCACATTTCGCCCACGTCACCCCTCTCCCTAATAACTCCGTCTACCATCTCAGTTCAAACACTTTGATCTACTAGTGGTCCCTTTCCACTGCACCTGTCCCTGTAATATTTGGGCCAGACTGTCACTTCATGCACTCAAGTACCTCCTAAAGGTCCACCTGTTCAGCCGCAGGGATCTTTGTGGATAACTCACTGAAGACTCACCAAGCCTTCCCATTTTCAGGCCCAGCAAACTCAGCATTATGTATATATTATTAAAACCTGTCCGTTTTAATTGTAATATATGCCACTCCTCGCCAATCATCTTCACCACCTATGCTACTACTCTGCCGTCTGTCCATATGCACAGTGTTTGTATCATATGCACAAGCCTTGCTGGTCAATGTGCTTAGTTCATGAATAAATTACACAGTGGCGATCGCCACTATGTAGCTAGTTAGGATCTAGTTACCATAGGAAAAAACGTGTTTTGATTTGCTGATAACTTTTGCGCCACTTGACAAATTGTTATGAAACTTTTCAAAACAAAAGTTAATCCACCTCAGGATCTTCCTTCAAAATATTGGGGTGATTCATCAAGTTGGGGGGTCCAAAATGACATTTCCCCAGGCAATTTCCATAGAGATTTCTTAACAGTCTTAACAGTTTGGTGCAGGCTTAAACAGAACTGCACCAAATTTGTCAGAAAGTGTTCTTTTTTTGGTGAAAATCAGTTAATCAGTTTTTGAGAAATGAAGGTTCAAAATGTATGCATATCTGTACGGTTGGGTTCACTGGACTCTCAGGGGAGTCCCGCGAGCACATAACTTCAAATGATAGAGAAATCTGTTTGGCCAAGAGGGCCTCTTTGCTCCATCAGACATCTGGCTCCAGTGAGGGAAAGAAACTCCTGTGAGTCCTGCAGGAGCTCCCACTCTGATTGGCTGTCTGCAACATGAGAAATATTGTGGCAACTATTTCAGGACATGGAGGCCTGGTCCCAAAAAAAGGCATTAGGGGGCAGATTGGAGATACCTTGACTCTCTAGTCCTTGAGGGGAGGAGGGGCGTCCCAGAGAACACCTTTAGGGCCAAAATGATATTTAATTTTTTTAGGGCAGCAGCAATCTTGCGGGAGTCAGCTGCTCCTGTGAGAGTCCCACAGGATTAGCTTAATCATAAAAAATTGGGAGATGAGTGTCTGCGGTGGGTTGACCAAGTGACCAAGTATAGGCGGCTGGCCCTATGGTTAACCCACTCATCACACAATTAGAGACTGTGTGTGTGGGGTTGCCCACCCGCTGTGGGATGGGCGCAGGGCCTGGTCACTGGCCAGACCCTGAGGCAAACTCTACACCATGCACGGTCCAAACTCATGATTGGTAGGGGGTGTGGTCAAGGACGTTATTTGGGAGTAGTCAGGGGTCGTAGCTATGGCGTCTAGCCTGCTCCCTGCTACTCCTGGCACTTCCTTTGTGACCCCTGGCCTCAGAGGAGGCATATGGTTTGCCCTCTCTGAGGCCAGGGGTCACAAAGGACGTCCATGGGTGTGGCAGCCCGTGGCAGCCATGAAGACCATGTATGGTGGGGCTTGGCTGCTCCCTCAGGGGTTAAGCACAGGGTGGCTGCCAGCAAGGGGTAGGGTGCAGGGCCTGGCCACAGGCCAGACCCTGAAGCCAACCCCTTATGTTGGCTGGCTGTAGCCAACACAAGACTGTGCTTGGCCAAAGGCTGTGGGCAGAGGAGTAGGCTGCCTGTGGGGGGTTGGGCACAGGGCCTGGCCTGCAGCAGTGCGGAAGGCCGTGCACTGAAGGGGGTTGGCATAGTTACGTATAGTAATAAATATTACTATTCGCTAAAAACAACATATATATATTTTTTTTTTTAGAGTTTTATATAGCGTGAACTTGACCCAAAGGTATCAGAGCCCTTTACATGAGCACTGGTTATGTTACACAAGGACACATTCTTTTTTATTAGGCACAGGGAGATTCTGTGATTTGCCCAGACTCAAAGGATGTTGAGTGTCATTGCCGAGACTCGAACCCAGTTCCCCAGATTTGAGATCGACCACCCTAGCCTGTTAGGCCACATCCTCTCCCCATATATTTATGGGACCATGTTAGTTTAAACCTAACATTTTAAAGTAAAAAAGAAAAATACCAAAACCACACCTTATTCACCAGTTATAGTTATTTAAAGTAATTATAACTCACTCTCTCGCCATGCACTGCTTACAACCTCAAATGTTACATCACTCATTGCATGTAGTATGACATCATTGATAACATCACTGATGATATATGAAATGACATCATTGATGACAACACTGTGCACAGCGGTGGTTCAAGTTATAGTTACTTGAAATAACTATAACTGGTGAATTTAAGCGTTTTTTAAAATTTAAAATGTTAGATTTAAACTGACATTGTCATCTAACCATAAAGTCACCTTAAACTTTGATTTTTTTCTATGAATGCTAATATAAACATGGAATGGCTTAGGTTGAAGGAATAAGATAAGCTAACATAAGGCATAACAGACCACAATAAATACAACATAAACAGGTGTATTTCTAGAGCACAACGTTCACCCCCTGGGTAGTCTGCTGGTGCTATTAGCAGATTACAGATGCTTATTCTTAGCAAACTCAATGGTAGCCATTTTATTAACCTTGGAAGAATGAAAAGCTGTTGCGATTTGAATTTGTGACGACAGGGTCAGGCACCGATCCTCGGACTGGATAAATCTGTCACCTGAGAAACCAGACAAGGAATACCGTTCAAAGGCTGTGGAGAGATTTTCATCACTATTTGATGAAGAGAGGAGGCATGTAAGAGCCAGAAGACACTTTCATTGGCATAAATTGGAGCATATGCTTGCAACTGTCTCTAGGGAGTTTAAAAAAAAAACATTTTTACGATGGCTTGACCTGTGCTGCAAGGGCTGGTGGTTTAAGTGTTACATTATCAAATGTGGTAAAGGCAATGAAATAGCCTTAACATATGTAGCCCAGGTATGGAAGGGAGAAGAATCAAACATTTATGTTATCGACTATGAGTCTTTGACTTGATGCTTGGCCAGTAGCGATTTCAGGTTTTACTCTCTCAGGGCTGTTTATAGTGAGCATCTCAAGCCTGTAGTGTACCTTTCAGAAGCAGAGAAGTTGAGATGCCTATGTCTACGATCTTGTGTTGCCATCGGGAAGGGTGATTTGAAGTTTGTGATACAGTGGCTGCTGCGCTTCACCAGGAAGCGTCAGACGTATGGATGCAGCAGGTGAAGAGCTTGGCTGATAAACTGCACATGGAAGGGATTCAAGGGATTTAGGGTTGTGGTGCAGGATGAAACTATTGATGAAGAGGAAAGGAAGAGGGTTTCCGATGGGATAAGGCAATTAAAATGGTCATGCAGCTTGGGGGGCAAAGCTGGCTGAAAAATGTAACAAGGGAATAGGAGTGTAGGAAATCTACAAGGTTAATTTAGAGCAGTTTAATCTTGAGAGAAAACAAATGGGAGGGGTTGCAAGACTACATAGTGCCATTAGTTCATGAATGTGGACAGTAGTCTCACTAGGGACTATGTCAAACATCTTGATTGCAGGTATGGATACTCTGATGTAACTTGCTACAGAAACATTACCTTGATGAAAGATGGTACCATCGAAACCATGGAAAAATGACATATTGTTAGACCTTATGGGATCTGTAAATATTCCAGGAACAAGTAAGCACATTGTTACCAGTTTGTTTCAAAATAATGTTATGTTGCTGCAATAACCTCCACCTTAGTGGCCGAATTCCTCAGGAAAGTGCTCACGGATGATCGTTTGCCATGTTTTATGGCTAGAGGTTCTGGTATCCAGTTTGTCTTGAAAAAAAGGCAGACTTCGCAAATAGGTTACAAAACAGCACAATGTTGTGAAGGCCTAAAGGCAATGGTCAGTAGTGCAGAATAATCACCTGTTGAAAGAGTTGCAGTTGCCCATCTCTGGCAGGTTACTGGGGAGACAAACTTTTGGATGAAATTTTGTGTTGATCTTACAAAGCCATAAACGGCAAATGGTGAGTCTCACCTTGAGTCATTTTAAGGGTTCTTTTACACTATGGTGGAATCTATGTGGGTGGACAGTGTGATTGTGATGAAGAGGCTGAGAAAAGTCTGCTCTCTGCCATGATGCTCAGAACGACATAAAGGTCAGCAAATTTAAAGCAGGGGTTATTCACATTCCAAGATATGTCTTAAAGGTGCATTCTGTGTACCCTCAATCTAAGAAGGTGAAGGAGGTGAGAGAACTGGAGGATGCTTCTATGTATATAAAATGGGGAGCATTAGCAGAGTCAGCATCCCCAATGCTTCTCTCCTGAGAGAGGATTTACAGCCAAGGATTTACAGCCATGGATTTAGAGCTGAAGTCTTCAAGCTGGTGGGGTGGAGTGTACCTCTAAGGAGGGGAGTGGGCATGAACTGACCTCAGGGGGGGCATAGATGAGCATTATGCCACTCAAACACCCACTCTCCTACCTATACAGTCACTCACACCCCCCTCTCAAAGGTTACAGGTTACAGTTAGGAAATAAAATTTTAAAAAACGTTGGAGTTCACTAAAAAAAACAAAGGTTACAGGGACATTATAGTTAGGAAATAGAATTTAAAAAACCTTAGAAATTCACTTAAACAACCAAAGGTTACAGGGACGTTATCGTTAAGTTCAGATTTCACTCATACAAAACCATTGAAATTCAGCAGTAATAAGTACCTGAGCACCCGCAATTCACTGCTTATGACCTCACATATTACATCACCCATGAAATGGTCAGTGACATCACTGATGACATCATTGATGACATCTCAAATGACATCACTGATGGAATCACTGGCATCATCCACAGAACCACTCACACACCCACTCACACCCCCATACAACCTCTCATACACCCATTAACACACCCACACAACCACTCACATACTTATTCACAGACCCATACAACTACTGACACACCCTCACTCGTTCATACAGCAACTTATACAACCACTCAGTCACTCAGACCCATAAATCCACTCACCCAAACAGCCAATCACACACCCACTCACCCATACAGTTACTAACAGAGCTACTCACTCACCCATACAGCCACTCACACATCCTTTCACTCATCCACAAAACCACTTATATACCCATTCACACATCAATACAATCACTCATGCGCCCACTCACTCATCTATACAGCCACTCACACAAATACTTACTGTGCAAAACAGCCACTCACACACCCACTCACCCATACACCCAGTCAAAGAGCCACTCTCTTACCCATACATCTACTTACACACCCATAGTACTATTCCCCAAAAATGTTTCCCATGCTAGCCGTTTAAAAAAATAAAAATATTATATTATACTAAAAAAAACAATGTCTCTGCTGGAGCTTCTCCCACTATGGTGAGTCACCCCTCGATTCGCCCAAGCAATGTTGATAGACCCTTTTGCCTTCCACGCTGCTACCTGGACCCACCCTGACACATCTCTGATGGCCTCTCCTACCCCCGCAATCCTTCCCAGAGTACTCCTGCTTTGTCCACAAACCTCTCCTACTCCTGACACTCCCCTTGTTATGTTTGCTACTCTCCAGACATTTCTCCTTCAATATTCATCTGCCCCAATACCCCTCCCCGATAGAGTCTCTGCAAGCATTGATCAGGAGCAACATCTGCCAGAGGGAAAGGAAGGAAAATGCAGCACAGAGCATCAGCAAGTGTCAATATGGCAGCTGAGCATAAGGCAAGTTAAAAAATAAAAGGCTTAGTATATATTCATGTGAAGATGTTTGGTGCGAGTGTGTGCAAGCACTAATGCACACAAGTGTGGACGAATGCAGGTGTCTAGTGTAAATGTGTGGACATGCTCAGGTGCAGGGGTGGGTGAGTGTGTGGTCACCCAAGTGCAGAAGTGGATGCTCGCTCAAGTGAAAAGGTGTGTGAGTGCATGGAGAACTGAATGTGTGCGCATTACCTACTCCCCATGATGGAAATATGCTGGCTCTGGCACAATGGAGTCAATTTTTGGTACCTTGTGAGGATCTATGGCATGATGCCCACCTCTGCTAAAGTACTGGCCCTGGGATAATGGTGATAATTCCTGGCACATTGTGGGCACCCATGGTACAATGGCGGAGGTTTCTGACATAGCGTGAGCATCCATCTAACCAACACAACCTGCTTTTAATGGTGCCAATAGGTTATGATAATTCAATACATACTATGGGCTTGCACGGCGTGATAACACCCACTCTAGCATAATGCTAGTACTAGAGTTACGGTGGTCATTAACGGCATTTTGTGGGCAGTCATAGTAGACGGTTCCGAAGCACAAATGTACATTTTAAATACACTGAAGTTCAAGCATGCTCAGAGAAGAGTGAAACCTGTGCAAGTGAACATATGTAGCAAACGCTGGTACCGTTCTGAAGCAACTCTCGCTAAAACCTGGAACAACAGATCACCCCTCCCGAGCCTGGATTTTGGGAAAAGGCACAATGGACTGCGTTTGAAAATGCTTGTAATGATATGTGCCATTGAAACTGGATACCAACCAGATAGCTTATTTTGAAATGAAATCCTGCTCCAGCTGTCAGCCCGTTTTAAAAACATTACCCACAAAAGTTGTCCTTCCTTCCTTGAACCGAAGACCGCTGAAAAACTAGGAGAATGGGCAAACACGTCTGAGCAGACATGCGTTTATAGGAGCAATCTGTATGAACCTTTCTCATGTCACTAGAGTCTTAGCACTGACATGTTAAATTGCTTGAGCAATCCAAGAAATTCAGGAGGCAGCTGAGAAAGGATTGCCCCATAGGATAGCTTGGCCTATGGAATTTTGGGGTCGTATCTCACAGGAGACGGTGCTAGGACCTCCCGATCCATCCTTCATGTGCTTATGAACACTACCTTTGGTATTTGTTAAAGAATATATTTCTTTTTAACTTTTTTTTTGTTAAACAATCGCACGGAGCCGCAATGCTTTCTGTCTTTTACAACGGCCAGTATTGTACACAGTGGTTTATTTGAGCCGGTGGTTGCAGGCGGGGCCACCAGTACTCATTTATCCTTGTCAGACTTTGACCCACACGCATCAAAGAAAAAAAAACACAACAGGGGAAAGAATGAGGAAGAAAAAGACGAAAAGCAACGACAAAGGGAGAAAACAGGACTGAAAAACAACCTACAGGAGTGAGAAAGTGGAAGGGGGGTGTCTGGTGGTGGATAAAAGAAGCATGGGGTGGAATCAAGACCGGGCAGGTTTAGTATTCGCCTCCCCCACGTTGGATAGCGTGGGCGCCAGCTGCTGAGAAAAACTTTGGGCCAAGGCCCTGATGATTTTACAAATTAAGTGCTGATTGAACAGCAGCTGTAAGGAAATCTAACACCGTAACAAACACCCTGACGTGTACAGCATCAGAGCTCCCACGGTCCCACCCATCTATCACCCCGCACGCTAAACCTCGAGTGCTCAACGCCCCGCCCTCGGAGTCCAATGAAATGAGGGATCCTGGGACGCCAGGTCTAAACAGCTGTGCGCATGGCAAAAACTGCCCGGTAGGCATTGCCCCAATAATCAGAACAAGCATTGGCAAAGCCAATAGGTCTCGGCAATGCCCGAGCTAACAGAAATGTCAATGTGAATGTCTTTTAGATCATTTCCCATAGTAGTCTATAGCATTTGTGAGGCGTGCTTCGATGTGGCAGGCAGCTGACAAAATTGTGCACATCTATTACAGAATATAGCGGTCATTATTAAGCCCAAATGTAGAATACAACTCACTTATTTTATTTCCTGCCTGGACATCTCTGTCCAATAACTTAAATGACTTCTTCAGAGACTTGTCCCAGGTACCGTGCTGAGCAAATAGAAATGTGAATATCACAGAGAGGACCCCACACTTAGAATATGTCTGTTACCTTATTCCAGGTAAACGATAGAGAAAAACAATACAACCCGTTCTACTGCGCATGCTCACAATACAAGATACAACACTAAATGGTTTCGGAGTCAGCACCACAGGGGTAGGTTTATATTACAGTCTCACTGCGCATGTTGTAAACCTCCGATTTTCTACTCGCAGCACGCCTTATAGATAGATCTATAGTTCCCCACAGAGCAGATGTGCCAAGTATTCTCTTTTCAGTATGTTTTCACAGTCGCTCCAAAGTGTCAGAGACACTGAGCGTAGTATGCAATGCGAATAAAAACAATAATAATATAGCAACCATGAAGGAATTTAATTCTTTAAAGGGATTAGCCTGCAGTAAGTGCACAAAGAACAAGCAACACCAGTACATTAACATAAAAAGTGCATGCAGGTAGGCTCAACAAGAGAAGAAAATTCACTTTGTGCGTACGAGTTTGAATTAGCCAATCCCTTCTTATTAAGCGGCACTATAATATAATAATCTGCATGTGTTTCCACAAACAAGTGAATCGCATCCAAAAGCATCCGTTTCTGAAGTGTCACACTGTAGTAAACAGATCTTCACATATCACAAAGTGGGATGGCGGAATCTAAATACGAATCCCCTGCGTGGATAGCAGATCATGCGGTGACAGACTGGATCTCCAAGAACAATGGTTTTCACAAGACACCAAGCGAGCTACACAAAGCGAATAAAAACAATAATAACGTGACCGCCGTCAAAGAATTTTATTTTTCAAAGGGATTGACCAGCAGTAAGTGCACAAAGAACAAGCAACACTAGGACATTACATAAAAATCCTCTCATGACACCGAGCGAGGGTCGCAACACACATAAAAATAATAATAATGTGACAGCAGTCAAGGGATTTAATTCTTTAAAGGGATTAGTCAGCACTAAGTGCAAAAGAACAAGCAACACCAGAACATTAACATAACAAGACGCGCGGCCAAGAAACGCGCTCTCTGGTGAGGGAGGGGGAGGAGGGGGAGGAAAGGCAGATGGCGCCTCGCCAGCGATGCGAGGAATGGATGGCAGCTGTGCGCGTGCACGCCATCGTGAACGCAAGCTGGTCGCCAGCCGAAAGCCAGTGGGTTTGCACTTCCAAAACCCGCTTACTAAAACTCTCGGCCAGACCAGCGCAAGCGCTGGTGCAGGCCGAGACCCAAAAATACTCATGCTGAGATTCTGCAAGGCCTGCTCTAAGAAAAACACGTCACTGCTCGTGATACGAAGTCGACTGATGCCAAACAATTAACGGCAAAACCTGAGCAGGCGGATTTAATAGGTGCAGCGAGACGATTTCACCTCATAAACTTACAGTTAGTTAGAGACTTTGAAATGGGGCCAGGGCCCTTGTTTGAAGCTGCCAACTTATATTTTAGTACAGTCAAGAGCTGCTCTCTCTTACTGGGAAACTGGACACTTTCCAGTGTCATCAGCGCTTGTTCAGAGTCAGCCACATACGAATAAGTGTATAAGACTGACAGTCCCAGACCTGTTTGCATCTCTTCGTTACCGAAACGAAAGATAACATTCCAGTTGCTGAACATTGCAGACTGCATTCTGCCAGAGACATACTGTACCAAAGTCTTACGTTTCTCTTTGGCAACACCCCCTTACATCTCCAGAGACCAACAGGTGGAATGCTCCCTTAGCTAAAAAGTGCAACAAACAGCCCACTCCTCGTGTGCCACCAGTAGAACCAGTTATTGGGGGTTCGCAAATACAATTCTCCATATGTCCAATTCATATAGCCAAAAATGACTGGCGAAGATCCATTGCACCCTGGGCAAAACAGTTCTGCGGCTCATCGACATGCATTTGTGCATATCAAGAGCAGGGTGGAGTGGGTTTCGGCTTCCTGCCGCAGACAATGGCACGTAATCAGATATATTTTCTATTTTTTTCACAATTATATGCATTAAATTACTTAATTTACTTACTATTAGAGAATGTTTTCAAATCATTTAAACAGTGAATGTTTAATTTATCATTCTAACACAAGTCGGTGCCTGTGGTTGGGGTAAAAGGGCTGAGTACTTGGAAATTTATTGAAAAGACAGGCACACATACAACATGACAAACTTGTTAGTTGAGTTTAGGCACTGCGCATGTTAACACTGTTGATTAATTTTTTGTCACGGGTTCCTTCATCCTCTTTTGGTCTACGCGCTTCCTTCAAGTTCGGCCAAGTATCTTCAGGTGCACAAAAGGCATTTCTGCAACTGCTACCAGTGGCCTCATAGTTTCTTTTTGGAGCCCTGGCAACAGCGCTTAATTTGCAAAAAGAAAAGTAAGTCGCAGGGCACTCGTCGGGAGGCCACTGCACCTTGCACTACCCACTGGCCCTGTCTGCGCTGCCAATGACAGTACCTGCACAACTTCGAACCATCACACTGCTACAAGTGTGACAATTCAGACTATTTGAGGCCCCTAAATCAATAAGAATGGCTTGTGAGGCAGGAGTTAGTTGGATTTAATGTACATTGAATTAATAAACAATTGTTCTGCTCATCTCTAAATTACACAAATAGCGCCACCATGTGGCAGCTGTCATAAGTGTCATTGTTGACAAGTGCTGGTGCAGAACACCAGACACCACCGGCTCAAATTAAGCACTGCTTAGCCCCATTATTGAGTACTGGCCAGAATTTGTGATCAGTACTATGTTTTAACCACTGGTGTCCCAGCGCCTCGGATACTACTGCTCTGCAACCCTGAGTAAACACTTTACAAGTACTAGATAGCTCCACATATTAGGAGGTAGCACTGCACAGATTCAGCCCTCAGAACAGGAGCAAAACCCAGAACTAATTCCACCAAATATGAGGACCACATGTCCAGTATCGTAAAGCAAAATGGTGCCACCTCCCCTCCCTCCCCCTGCAGAATGAGACGGCGGGCCTGGAGTCTTATTACACAGATGTTCATTGGCTTTGGGCTGAATGGGGCCCCTTAAATGGTTGAACCCCCCTATAGGGTTGACCCTTCACCCTTGCGCCATAGAAGACTGCGTTAATCCCCTGCACAGATCCGGTTTACAGTTTAACAAAAACCAGTAACTAGCTGCCAGTGCCTTTCTGGGAGAGCAGCATCTCATTCTTAAGGACTGAGACGAGGAAGAGCGACAAAGAGGTAAAAAAGCAACAGTGACACCAACACAAAGCCGCCCTGTGTAGTCCTTACACTATATGAAACAGAACTATTCCAGGAGTTCAAGGCACACAGTGGCACTATGGAAGTTGCCAGGTCTGCTTGAGTTATTGGCCTGCGCCTTACCATTGCTTGTGTCTCGCTCCTTTAGCCCACAGAAGCTACATTAATTGGCCAGCTTTCCTAAGTTTCCACCCGTTGTCTCCAGACCTCCCAAAGCAAGGTAAGGCAATTAACTAGGTTGCATGTTGCACGTTTCAACAAAACACTACAGTGAACATGCGGTATCCGGTTTCAGGAATATTAGTACTAATTAAGGGTCGGCGGAATTCAACTCCGCAAGTTTCTGCGGAGTTCCGCAAATGGGCGGAAATCAGCACGTCACAATGCTCGTGCTGATTTTTAGTACTGGGACGGTTCTGAGCTGCAAAATTAGTGTGAACGGCACCATGCGGAGCGCCAGAGGGCAATGCTTTTTTGCTGCCGCTTAAGTAGATTTTCTACTTGAGCAGCAGCTTTCGCACCGCGAATGGTTGCGACCGCCCGAGTTGAGAAAATTTTGCCGGATGCACTCCTAGCGCCTGAAACCCTAGGGGATGCTAATTCTCACTCGCTAACTTACCATTGGCGAGCTGCTCACGAGAAAAAAACTCCGCCACTCGGCAGTTGGCAGAGTTTGGTCAGAACTCCGCGTTACGTGGCCAAAACTCCGCCATCGGAGTGGAATTTATCACCCACCCCTAGTTCTAATGGACCAGATGCACAGAGTGAAACCCGGAGTTGGACTCATCTGCACAAGAAATGATGTCATCTAACCAGAATACTTTGTTTCCAGCAATGGACTTTCATTTAACAACTCGGAGCATTCTGGGAGTTGTGGTCTTACATTCGGACTAATACACCTCCTTTGAGAGGGAAAGCCTTTGACTAAGAAAAGTTGAGTCGCTGTGGCCTAGAGTCAGCTGGTAACGCTAGTGGGTATATCCCGGTAAACCCGCAGACTTTATAAACAACTTCCACGAGAGATTTACTAATATTGTGCATCAGCTGCCCGCACAAACCTCAGCAGCCAGCTCCGCGAGTCTGTTGTCTGCCAGAACTGTTGCTTCTTTATGCCTGGCCTGAGTTCCATCTTGGAGACACAGCTGAGTGGAATCCTCCTCCTCCCGGCAACATCGGATCTTCTGTTCTGGCCATTGCCGTCCTTAAAGTACCCGACTTTGGTACTAAGAAGTCGGGTGTTTATAGCCGCGTTTGCTTCTCCACCCAGATTGCTCTACGGCTGAAAGAGACTGCAGCCATGTACCCTGGTACTCGTAGACTCCAGTAAAAGAATAAGTTGGCGCTTAAAAGCCACTCACCACAACTATGCATTCTGATGCTGAAATCATTATTTTCTTCTCTCTGCATAGTGTGTCAACTCTTCCAGTGGCCTGCACTGTAGTTAAGCAATGGGGAACTTGTAGACTATCTTCCCTTTCTACTATCTAAAGATCATGTGTTAAACCTTACCGTGTTCAGAACTGCCTTTAGGCATTCTGGGAAATGTAGTCTCCTCCAGGGCTACTTCTTAAACACACGGACAACAGAGCTGCGGCTTCTGGCGCGTGCATCCTCTGTTTTGTTTTCTTTAGAATTAATTACCTCTTTAATAGCTATGCACTGCAGTATGGAATGCTCGTTAGAAAATATGTGTTAAACTTAAAGGAGCCTCGCTCTTCAGTTAAGCAGTATTTTTATTTGCAGTCATATGAGACATATCCCCGGGGACTGGGGATGGAAGCCACATGGCCATCGCTACTCTGGAAAAGGCGAGGGAAGTCATTTTTGCCTCAGGTGGAATACAATTTAATAGGACAAATATTAAAAATCCTACTTACTTTGCTTACTGTTAGAACTGCATTACTCCAGTCCCAAAAGACTAATTGCCCCCTAAGCCATTTTCAGTCCGAATAAATGAGGTTCCTTACCTATAACAGAGATCAGCAAATAAAAAAAACCTTTTCAACATTTCAATTATCTTATAGGCCCGCAGACGCCACGTGACACGTGTTCTATTTTGCTCGCTTGTTACCTCTGACGGGAATTTAGTTGTTTCAGCTCCAGTCTGTGGGGCTATGCTGGTAACTTTAGGGCGTTCTCTGTATTCGTGGTACCACAGGCCGGCTTGTACCTGAAACATCTGATTCACTACGCTCTGGCATACTGGATGCCATATTATCTGGATGAAGAGTTCCCCAGTTTTGTCCTGCTGGATGGTGATTTTCTTGAATTATTGGCTCCAGATGGACAATCTCAACAAGTGTGTCGAACTCTGTCCTTACCGGACTCCACTCCGGCTGTGGACTCCACCCAGGGCCTTTGCTCTATCTAGGAGACTGGAGTGCATCCAATTGGAGGGAGATGAAAGTCATGTGGATGGTGGTCCAGTTTTCTTCTGCTGAAATGAAGGGGGAAGCCTTGTTGTGTGTGTGTCACTGACAATTGAGTATTCAAGACAAGGTCAAAAGACAAGGGGGCGCCAGACTGTTTTCTCTTGGTTCGAACTCCTTCGCCATTCAATTTGGGCCTTCTACCATCCAGGGTTAAAAAATGGACACTTTCCACCCTCTGGGTGCCTTTCCCTTTGCCTAGTTGTCCTATTAGAAACTATGGACAAGATACGCCAGCCTTGGTAGGATCTCTCTGCCTCAGTTTGGAATGGCCATCAGCAAGAAATGGGTGGCCATCAGATTCGGAGTCCCATACCAGCATGGTTTCCTCTCACCAGGCTTCTGTTGGTCCGACTGTGCTGGCCCCTGTCTCTGTCACCATCCTCTAAGAAGTGGCTGGCAAAGATCAACCCTTGGTTGACCGAATTGCATCTGAGGCCATGGAGGCTGAACATCTAGGTTTGGTTCACCTCAAGTGCCGGATGTTGCCACTGGTTAGGTCTCGGCCTGCACCAGCGCTTGCGCTGGTCTGGCCGAGAGTTTTAGTAAGCGGGTTTTGGAAGTGCAAACCCACTGGCTTTCGGCTGGCGACCAGCTTGCGTTCACGATAGCGTGCACGCGCTCAGCTGCCATCTGGGTTTCCTATCTCTTCCTCATTTCCTCGTCATGGCACTCTCTGGACTCTGATGTTTCAATCGCAGCAGCAGCTCACATTACCAACTGACTGCCCTGGTCTACAGTCACATGAAAAACAACAGCGATTAGCATTGAAATGCAAGCTTTTTTTGTCTAGTTAGAAATATTGCTTCGGTGGGTTGATTTCACCTTATATCGCTATTTGTTTTATATTGGGAGTCACAGCCTAATTACCAGTATTTTTGTCTCACTCTGTTTTGTTTTTTTATATTTATTCGCGCAAACCACAAAGCTATATTTAAGGTTACTTTTTCCGCGCCACTTCTTCACTCTATTTAAACTCCACACCCCCACTCTTATTGTCTCTCTCCTTCTCTCTCTCTCCCCTCTCTAATTCTCTCTCTACTTAATTAACTCTCCCCTCTTTATCTTTTTTAGCCTTTCATTCTCTCTCACCCCTTTATCTGTTTCTCTTTCAAACTCCTTCATTCACTCTCTCTCCCCTTCTTTCTCTCTCTCTATCCCGCTCCACTCTTTATTCTATGTACACCCTTTCTCTCTCTTTCTCTCTCACCACCCTCTCTAATTGGGCATTATATCTTCACTCTATCTCTCACTCGGCAACACCACAGCATCACTCAGCATCACCACAGCATCACTCAGAGCAACCACAGCATCAATCAGAGCCAGCACAGCATCAATCAGAGCCAGCATCACTCAGCACCAACACAACATCTCTCAACGCCATCACAGCATCACTCAACGCCATCACAGCATCACTCAGTGCAACCACAGCATCACTCAGTGCAACCACAGCATTACTCAGCGCAACCACAGCATCACTCAGCGCCACAACAGCATCACTCAGCGCCACCACAGCATCACTCAGCACCACCATAGCTTCACTCAGGGCCAACACTGCATCACTCAGCACCACCACAGCATGACTCAGCACCACCACAGCATCGCTCAGCATCACCACAGCATCGCTCAGCACCACCACAGCATCGCTCAGCACCACAACAGCATCGCTCAGCGCCACCACAGCATCGCTCAGCGCCACCACAGCATCGCTCAGAGCCACCACAGCATCGCTCAGCACCACCACAGCATCGCTCAGCGCGACCACAGCATCGCTCAGCGCCACCACAGCATCGCTCAGCATCGCTCAGCACCGCCACAGCATCGCTCAGCACCGCCACTGCATCGCTCAGCACCGCCACAGCATCGCTCAGGGCCACCACAGCATCGCTCAGGGCCACCACAGCATCACTCAGGGCCACCACAGCATCACTCAGCGCCACCACAGCATCACTGAGCGTCACCACAGCATCACTCAGCACCGCCACAGCATCGCTCAGCACTGCCACAGCATCGCTCAGCACTGCCACAGCATCGCTCAGCACCGCCACAGCATCGCTCAGCACCGCCACAGCATCGCTCAGCACCGCCACAGCATCTTTCAACGCCACCACAGCATCTTTCAACGCCACCACAGCATCACTCAGGGCCACCACAGCATCACTCAGGGCCACCACAGCATCACTCAGGGCCACCACAGCATCACTCAGGGCCACCACAGCATCACTCAGCGCCAAGACAATATCACTCAGCACCACCACAGCATCACTCAGCGCCAAGACAATATCACTCAGCACTACCACAGCATCACTCAGCACCACAGCAGTATCACTCAGCAAGACCTGAGTATCATTCAGCATCACCTCAGCATCGTCTCCGCAACAGTCACCATCACCACCACTACCACCTCAGCATCACTCAGCACCACCTCAGCCTGCTCTCGGAATCTGGCATCTGTTGATTCTCCCCTAGCGTCTGGCCGCTGCTAGTGTTACAATACAGGTACTAGTTCCCAACCTTCACCCTCCGATTGTTTATGCCCCATCAAAAAAAAAGCTTTAACAAACAACCATTGCAATAGGCAGAAACAAGTTGCCAGCATTGCAAGAACAAAAGAAAACTGAGGACATTTTTTATTGTAAATACTTTTTTAATATGGTCGTTCAGTTTTACATAATGCCTTCTTGGTCATATATAAAGTAACAAAAATGCTTCTGACACTTTTTTATTATAACTTTTCAGCATGCTGCACAGCAGCCACACTTCTCTACAGCACAGCTTGAAGACATTGGCAAAGTCAATAGCTCTGGCTAAACACTTATAAGGCCCCAAAGGCGAGACCTATTGGCTATGTCAATGCTTGTTTTGTAATGATACACAAGTCCTGCCAACTTGGAGGACCATTCTAAACACTGGTATGCATTTTATTCCTGGTGATCGTGGCTCAATGTGCATCCCCACCATTTTTTGAATTTTCCCAGACATGTCATTGAATTGGGCTTGGACCATTCTTCCCTGAGGAATCATTTAGTTACTATATAGGTAGCTTTTCATTGAAGCACAGAGGGCTACTGACATCTGCTGTGTTTGCTTTCAACCTGCTGCATGGCTTTGATGAGAACTTTGGGTCAAGCTGATAGATCCTCATGGTACCTGCTACTAGTCCTTCCCATAGTCAGCTATCCTGGCTGATGAGGGCTGATACCCCAAGACCAGTCCTAGGACGCTTGTTTATGGTCCAGAGAGGAACTAGCCTGGCAGTTCGGGCTGGACTGTTCCCATGGGGAGCAGGGTCAAGACTGCTTTGCATATGGCTGGGTCCAAACTAAGATGGCCTGGTGAGCAAACAAACAATGGATTTAGGCCCAGATCTCTGTACTGGAGGTGTACTGGAGGTGAGTGTTTAACATTGTTAGGCATTCCATCCATCAATTGTTCTTTTTGCATTACAGTGTCTTCCTTTTTTCCCCTCGGATCGGCTGTGGCAGTGTGTACCATTTCCCAGAGGGAGCCGTAACCCCCTGTATTTTTTGAGGTGTGAGGGGGGGACCTTTTGCTCCCTGTTTTCCATACTCTGCACGTTTGTCTTAAGGTTAGTAGTCACGCTAGACTTTTTGTACATCGCAGATTCTAGGCAATTGTTTAGGCAGAATTCTTTACCATGACAAACTTTCAATTTGTATGTGTCTTGCAGAAGGGCAAAAGAGTCCTTTCATCTCTCTGGAAATGACATAGAAATATTTCCTTTATTTTTATTGCCTTCAGCTTTTCACTGATTTTTAGTGCAACACTTTTTGCCACTGATTTTTATTGGTGAGATTTTTCCATTTTTATTTAAATTTGAATCCTGTATTCATTTTTCTTCATTTTTGTTTGAATTTTCATTTTTTTCATTTTAAGTAAACGGAATGTGGGAGCTGATTCTTTATTTCCAACTGTTTCGTGATATTGGTTGGTTTGTAAAGCATAACACCAACCCTACTTTCCGTGAGGGTTACCAAGCCACTTAGGCCAAGCTACTAGAGGTGAGCACCCTCAAAAAATTTAACCTCTTTGGATTGGACTGCTGTGAATGATCAGTCAGGCCACTTGCCCACAGCAATCATATGTCACATTTTGTTTAGCTTCTAGAACGTTGGGCAGCAGACACAATTGCTTTGTAAATTGCTCAATTTCATAGGAATGTAGGTGTAGTGTCCTCCCCAGCCTGGGTTCCTGCCAATGACTATACCACACACAGAGCTTAGGTTTACACATCTTTATTCATCTGCGTGTAACTGCAAACTCAAAATTCTAAACCAGCCTTAAATGCATTCCGCTCTAACACTTACGTCACAGTTCTAAGGAGTCCCTTAGGTGCCAAAAGGGTTCCATCATTTCTAACTCGCAAGACACTGCATCTCCCCCTCTCTTAACTAAAAAAACGCACAATTGTTTATGAAATATAGAGATAGATAGACATATACAATTACATTTCTTCAATCAATCTTTTTGGCACTTTAATTGTTCGACCGGATCTTGTTCTTGGAAACTAGGAACTGTCATCACCAATGTCCAGTCATTGATGGTTCAGACCCAGTCTCTCTTTCAGCAGTGAGATCTGGTGAACAATTAGTTAAAGGCCTAAAGTGAGAAGAGACTCTGGTAATGGACTTCCCAGGGCGCTGGGCAATCACCATGTGTCCCATGGTAGACACCACTTGAAAAGGTTCTGCACTGAATGGAGCATGAGACTTTCTTCTCCGCATCTGTTGTATGAGCATTCAATCTTCTTTCCTAAAGATAATGTTCTTCACACGTTATCTTTGGTCAGCATATGTTTTCATCTTTTATTCATTCACCAAGTCTTTCTCATGAGTTGCTTTCTCATCTCTCTTTCTCTGATTGGTCCATTGAGACAACTTGGTGTTCATTGCTCTCCCGAACATCAATGTCGCAGAACATTCAACTGTGGTCGAGTGCAGTGACGAACAATAAGCTCTCAAGGTAGAATTTAACACAGTTTTTAAATCGAGCTGCTAAAGATTAGCACGCTGACCAAATTTCTCTAGGGTGCTCATAAACCTCTTAACAAATCAACTGGCCTGCGGCCACCAAGGTGTGCTCTTTTGATGCTTTATATTCAAATGCTGCAAGAAATCTTGAAATTCTTGACTATTGAAACGCGGGCAATTGTCAGACTTCACTATGGGTGGAACACCCCATGTCGCACAGATGCCACCTAGTCTTTCAATGACTTGTTCTTGTCAGTCGCGGCCGGCATGACTCGCCGGTTGGGGGGGGCAGGGGTCACACAGGGAAGGGTCACGCAGCAGGGTCTAAATTAAAATAAAAAAATTGAAAATTAACTTACCTTCTTCGCCCGTTCCCGCGTTGCCTCTGCTCCTCTCCTGCGGCTGCCTCTGGCAGGAACAGGAAGCAGGCAGCCTTCCTCCCCTCCCCTAAGCCAATCACAACGCTGCAATGGCAGCGTTGTGATTGGTCAGGACGCTGACCAGCCAGGCGCCCATGGGGAGGCCATTTTCTCCATGTAGGCTGCATGCATCCTACATGGAGAAAAGGCAGAGTGTGCATGACTGGTTTGGTCAGCCCTGGGGCTGACCAAACAGTCAGCGCTCTCAGCAGTGGGCAAGCCACTCCTATCCTACCCGCCCACCCGCCTGCCCTCAACCCAACACTTCCGCTTTCTCACAGTGCGAGAAGCAGAAACATAAAATGGTAGTTTTACCATTTTATGTTTCTGCTTCTCGCACTGCGAGAAAGCAGTAGGGCAACACTCCTCCACCCTAGTGGAGGAGCTGCCCCTGGTTCTTGTGTAGTAAATGAAAGATCTTCAATTAATGGAAATCATAATAGCACATCCATAATCACCAGCAGGTAATGTCCATTGTCGAGGGGACCGGCAAAGTCAATGGCTATTTTCCGCCATGCATGCTTTGGGAGTTCTGACATGCTCAAGGTGTGGTGAATAGTTTTTGTAGAAAGGCAGTTGCATAGATGGCAGGCCTTTAATTCCTTTTCAACCCTGTCATCAAGATAAGGAAACCAGACATGGTCGCGAGAGCTCGTTTTGTGGCAGCAATTCCACAATGTCCTTCATGGGCCACTTCAATTATTTTCAATCTCAGACTCTCCAGAATCAAAATTGCCGACCCTCGTAGGATAACTCCTTCATGAGTTATAGACAGTTCATTCTTGATATTTTTTTGTATTTTTGATATTCACCATCACTGGTGAGTGGTAGAGGGTGTTAGTTCAACGACTGATGTGTAATTATATCCTTCAGCTTTATCATGTCACTATCATGGCTCGTAGCAGTGATAATCTGGGCAAATGAAATAGTAGCTGGTGAGTTTGATATTACAATGAAATTTATATAGGCTTCAGCTGTCTGTAGGGAGTACCATGACTTTGTATAGGTCCTCTGGAAAAGTAGGCAACAGGGTTCTGATCTTTCCATCGATGATGCACAATGGTGTAATTATACTCTTGTAACCATAGTCACCATCATTCAATGTGAGGGGGCATTTTAGCCTTTGGATTGCCAAATATGGTCAGTAAAGCTTGATGATCCATTACTAGCATAAAAGGCTTTCCAAACAGGAAGACATGAAAATGTTCACAAGCTCATACCACAGCCAAGCTTTCTCTTTTCGGTTGTGAGTAAGCACGTTCCGGTTGAGACAAACTTCTACTTGCATATGCCACAATATGCCTTTGAACATTCGAGTGCCCACTGTGCTGTGCAAGGATAGTGCCAAACCCGACGGGGCTAGCATCAAGAACAACCTCTGTATGAAGCTTAGTATTAAAGTATGCCATTTCCTTAGAGTTTTCAATGGCTTGTTTAATTCTTTTAAAGCTTTTCTCACATTCATGTGACCAATGAAATGAAACATTCTATTTTGTCTCTCAAGGGAGAACTTACAGTAGCAAAGTCTTGAAGGTATCTGTAACAGTAACCGGCCATGCCAAGAAATGAATGCACCACAGAAACATCTTGTGGGGGCTCAGCATGTGACAGTGCTTGTACTTTAGCAGGATCTGGTGTCATACCCCCATCAGTAAAGATATGGCCAAATACATTTAGCTTTATCTTACGGTACTCACACTTGGCTGCATTCTAAGTAAAACCTGCTTCAGTAGGCAAACAACATACTTGTGTAAGAGCTTTATCATGTTCTTTTTGTGTACCTCTGAAAACCAAGATGTCATCGCTGTAATTGAACGCATTCATGACAGGCTGTATGATACGTTGAATGACAGCTTGAAACAGTTCAGCAGCGGATGACACACCAAAACTTAGTCTTTTGTTTTAAAAAAGACCAACATGTGTAGAAAAGGTTGTAATGTACCTGCAATTTTCTTCAAGTTCTTACTGATGATAACTTTTATTTAAATCAAGGCGAGAGAAGACCTTTGCCCATTTAGTTGTGTTATCATGTGAGCAATATGTGGACCTGGATGTCGTTCTTGTTCATTTGCCATGTTTGCCTGACGCATGCCAACACGTGTGTGCAGCTCCTTCACTGCCCTTTTTAGGCACTATCACTATGGGAGAAATCCATGGCGTTGGACCAGTTGAATGCTCAATAAAGTCAAGCTTACGTAACTCTTCAAGTTCTTTTTCAACAGCGTCTTACAAATGAAAACCAATTTGTCTATGTCTCTGAGCAACAGGACGGACGTCCTCATTGATATGCAACTTTACTTTCATAGTCTTAAGCTTTCCCAAACCATGAAACAACAAAGGGAACTGACTTACTATTTCGTGATAAGCATTCATGTTGTAATTCACAGAAATCGGTTCCATATCAATGGCTGCACTGAAGCTGACTAGACAGGCACTTGACACTGTGCCTTGAAGCACATGGATGGGTGCTTGTATCTTTATTTTTTTGTGTTTCATTGTCGCTACAAATGAACCTTGACTTTTTAAAGGCATCGATGCAGCCCAGTGTATACTTTGGTTTTCAATGAGTTTGTTGTGGAAATGGAGATAGTTCATTGTATTTCTCCTCAGGCATAAGGTTTATTGGTGCACCAATGTCGATAATGAAAGGTAACAACCAACCATTTATTTTCAGTGTAATCTTCGGACAATGTTTGAATGCTTGGTGCTTTGGCATGTCGATCTTTCTTTGACTGGCTAAGCTAGGTGCGCAGCAACCTGCACACGATGTTGAAGCGCACTACGCAATGACCCCGAAGGGTTCAACGAAAACTAATCAATTTGTCTGAAACTAAACATATTTATATATGACTCAAAAACAGTATCTTGTTCACATTCAAATATATTTTTCAATTCAATGTTTCATCAAGTATATGAAAATAAACTTGTTACTGAAGTTTCTCTTCACATTACACAGTTGTATCATCTACAAAACATTAATAATCAATCAGACAGTATCCACAAGCATATTTCTTTGACGGCCCCAATGCATTTCGGGTTCTTAGAACCCTTCTTCAGGGGAACAAGTTTCGTGAAGACTGTGAAACAATAATCGGCCACCTGCTGGAAAATAGAAAAGTAATATATGTTGTTACTGCTAATATCCCTGGTGTTCAAAGCTATGTACAAGTTTTTACAAGAGAACAATTACTATTGCATGCTCACATCCATGTCAACCCGAAACGAGATGCCATAACCAGAGCAAGAAAGTAGGATAGTGAAGTACCAAGAAATTCTCAAGGTGATACTATATCGTCTCCATGCGGCTTAAAAACGAATAAAAACATATCGAAAACGTGTGCAGAGTCATGAAAGGATGCTTTCACCGCTCTGGCACAATATGTTTTTATTCGTTTTTAAGCCGCATGGACACGATATAGTATCACCTTGAGAATTTCTTGGTACTTCACTATCCTACTTTCTTGCTCTGGTTATGGCACCTCGTTCCGGGTTGGCATGGATGTGAGCATGCAATGGTAATTGTTCTCTTGTAAAAACTTGTACATAGCTTTGAATACCAGGGATATTAGCAGTAACAACATATTTTACTTTTCTATGTTCCGGCAGGTGGCCGATTATTGTTTCACAGTCTTCACGAAGCTTGTTCCCCTGAAGAAGGGTTCCAAGAACCCGAAATGCATTGAGGCCGTCAAAGAAATATGCTTGTGGATACTGTCTGATTGATTATTAATGTTTTGTAGATGATACAACTGTGTAATTTAAAGAGAATCTTCAGTAATAAGTTTATTTTCATATATTTGATGAAACATTGAACTGAAAAATATATTTGAATGTGAACAAGATACTGTTTTTGAGTCATATTTAAATATGTTTATTTTCAGACAAATTGATTAGTTTTCGTTGAACCCTTCGGGGTCATTGCGTAGTGCGCTTCAACATCGTGTGCAGGTTGCTGCGCACCTAGCTTAGTGAGTATTTTTCCAAGGGACAGTGGCAGATCCCACTAATGAAGCAGCACACATGATTCATTGAAACTGTAGAGTACTAATAGTAGAAATGTATTACCAGGGTGTGCAGGTTGAAGTAATTCATTTGAAGATCTTTCTTTGACTGCCATTTTTGTTCAAAAGCGGCCAAACCAACATGTGCACACTTTTTGGAGGTAAGCAACGACATGGCACAATCATTTTCATCACTTTCACTTGATACTGATACAGAAGATCTGTTTGACAATGATTTAGATGACGATCAACTTAGTTCAGTGTCGATTTGTCTCAACTGATGTCGCGTGTGGCCTTGTGGTGTGCGTCGAATGTTGCTCCTGCAACATTCTGGTGGCCACTTTGTCTTTGCGCCGTGACACACATACTTTTTTTTTTGCCTTGCAAACTGTCACAAAATGGCAGTTGCGGCTCGCATGACTCATGGGTGGGGGGGGTGGTCCTGTGGTGGTTCGCGCGGGGGTGGGGGATTTTAAACAAAAAAAACGTACCTTACCGGGTCCTGCGCTGCCTCCGCTCCTGGCCGTGTCCAGCGTTCAGCAGTAACAGGAAGCAGGCATCCTCCCTCCCCTACCCTAAGCCAATAACAACGCTGCAATGGCAGTGTTGTGATTGGTGCGGACGGCGCCCAGCCGGGCGCCTGTAGGGAGGCCATTTTCTCTATGTAGGCTGAATGCAGCCTACATAGAGAAAATGCAGAGTGCGCATGACTGGTTTGGTAGGCCCAAGAGGGGAGACCAAACAGTCAGGGCCCACAGCATTGGGGAAGCCACTCCTCCCTGACCCGCCCACCCCCGACCAGGCATACTGCTCTGCTTTCACGCAGCGCGAGAAGCAGAAACATAAAATGGTATTTAAAATACCATTTTATGTTTCTGCTTTTCGCACTGCGAGAAAGCAGTGGGTTCTCCTTCCCACAGCATTTATATATCTGTCCAAGAGCGGGACATTTTCATATTCATGTGAGAATGAAAATCCATATCTAAAACACAACTTCTTTTTACGGGTAGACATCACTTTGTGTCCTTCAGACTTTTGTTTTGGCTTACTTTTCACACTCATGACGGATTAGTTCAGGACACCTCTGGCCTCCATAGCAGCAACTTGTCTATCAGCATGCTCTTCAGCTCTGGATTTCATTAACACTCGCTCCAGACTAAGAGTTTCAGTCAGCATTCGACTTCTGAATGAATCTGACAAGCATCCATCAATAACTCTCAGACGCATAGCGTCTTCATCATTAATTTCATTGAACACAATGTCTTATGAGTGTGTTGAGTCTCTCCACAAATTCATCAATGGTTTCACCAACTTTCTGGCATTCTTGGTTGAAGATATATCATTCGTAATCAACATTTGGCATTGAATTAAACTTGAGATTCACACTCCTTTAATTTGATGATATGGGACGTCTTCATCAGTTTGTGCCATTTTCTTTATGACTTCTTTTACACCATCACCAGCAAGATTTTTGAGATACTTGATAAACCTTTTTGCTATCAGTCTCTTCAAGTGCTTCAATGAAATCATCAAATGTCTCTAGCCAAGCAGTCCATCTATCGCCAACATTTTGCTTTTTGGCAGTATCGAACAGTGGTAGTGGTTTCAGGAAAGCACAGCATTGTAACCATTTCTGGGAGTGGTTGATATTGAGGGTGGAGCTCTCTCCGACTCTCTCAATGGTTCATCTTGAATAGGTTTGTGTGAGTCATCTCTAAAGTCGTGAGATGTGCTGGCCTCTGAATCATTCTTGATGACTTTTGAATTGATGGCCTCAGTCTGGGCCTCCATTGGAAAAATTGCGTTTCACTATTCCAGAGACTTTGGAGTCATTGGTGATGTTGAGCTCCTGTCAAACACAACCCCTGTGCTTGATCTGGGTTACGGCGCCTGGCGCTGAGGTCGTACTGGCTCACTTTACTCAGGTTCGGGTGAGTAAATAACTGTTTTATTCTTTGATGGCTCTTTGAGTGCTCTTTATCTTCACCACTTTCAAATAGTAACATTATCCTGCAACTTGTGTCATCTGCTCTTTGAAAACCTGTCTGTAACTTTTAGCATTAATGCTTCGGATTACATATGACTGTATATTGCCTAGCAGTTCGGTTCCTTGATGTATGGTCAGACCAGCAGGTTCTCGGTCACCGATATGTAGATTTCTTTGCAATGCTTTCTTTATTTCCAACTTCTTTACAGCGACTGGAGTTGTGCTTTGACTCCACATGCGTTAAGCATCGGTTCCATACTTCAACACATGTGGCATGCATGAGCAGTTTGCTTGGACCATGGCAAACTCTCTGGAAGAGCACTGTCGATCTTCGAGTTTCTTATCCCCTAACTCGTCACCAGTTGTAGCGTCCTCCCCAGCCTGGGTAACCACCAATCACAGCACCAGACACGAAGCTGAGGTTTACAAGTCTCGTAACTGCGAACTCAACATTCTAAACCAGCCTTCAATGCATTCTCCTCTAACACTTACATCACAGTTCTATGGAGTCCCTCAGTAGCCAAAAGGGTTCCAACATTTCTAACTCGCAAGACACTACCGTAGCCACCTGGCACATTTACTTTGTTATACTGCAAGTGAGGTAGCTTTGATAAGAATATAGGACGTCGAACGGTAGGTACAAATGCATTGAGATGTATGGCGGCTGGCATTGTTGTTTTCTTTGACTGTGTGGGTTGCAGTAGGGACAGACACTTATTTTTGTTAAGAAATTGAGTTTGTTATGCGTTTGAGACACCTTGTACCAGGTTCAGTTTGAATGTTCAGCACCAAAGGCGCCATGTTGGAGTTACTGTTGTTTTGCTAAGGGCCTTTGCTACCAGGTGACGGATGCATTTACTTTGTAAAGTGTCTACAATGACTTATGGCAAGCTTGTTGACTACTTTGTGGCAAGTGCTGTTGGTGTGTTAAACTCCTGGGATGTACATAGGTTGTCGCAGTTGCTTTATTATGTGCCTAGGACAGCAGTTTTTAACCTGTGGCCTGGGGCCCCCTCAGGCTCTGCAAAGCCTACTCAGGGGGTCTGTGACTATTTAGAAAATAAATTAAGTAATACTAACAAATTACTAAAGTGTATACAAATAAAATGTCAAAATGTAAAGCTGAAAAAATAAAAGCATTCAGTCAATGTGAAGGAATTTGAAATGGAGGCTAACAATTAAGTTAGTATCCTCAGATTGAATTATTGTAGCAGTGCAAGGGCATCAAACAGAATATAGTATGGCCAATCAGTGGCTTCAATTGAACTAAGAAAAACTTTCACTTTCCCATTAAAATTAAAATATAGATGCTCTTATATCTGTGAATCAAATAAAATATTTTATAATTTGTGTATTTGTATGATGAATGCTTGTTTCTGTATTTTTGTGCATTCTTTTGTGGTTCAAATCATCGAAAATGCTTAAGCTGAGGTCCCCAGCTTCCAGTAATGACTCAGTGGGGGTTCCTGGACTCCAATATTGATTCTGTGGGTGTCGGCTAGTTACAGGACTGATTAAGTGGGGGTCCATAGAAGTCAAAAGGTTAAGAACCATTGCTATCAGGTAGTACGCTTTGTTTTTCAGTCCTGGGACTGCAGGTGCAGATGGTTTGAGAAGTATCTGAAATGGCAGACACTAGGCGCTATATTTTTAAGTGTCTGAACTGCTTTCGACAGACACTGACCTGGTCAGTCCATTAACTGTCTGAAATACTAGTTCGCAGACAGTGGGACCTTTAGACAAAGGGGCATTACCCCCAAGAGGACTGAAGGATGAGCAAAGATACAGACTTGACGGCATGGATCCAGTGCAGACATAAGTACCATTAAGATGAACGCCTGTTATTATAAGACTACTCAACGAAAAACTATAATACCAAATGCTACATTAAATATGAATATAATACTTATCATTGCTATTTGTGTTATAATTCTACATATTATTATTATTAATGTTGTTGTTTCTGTTATTGTTGTTATTATTAGTCTTACAGTGGATGTGAGTACAGAAGCAGTGGCAGCTCCTCCGCTAAGGCAGAGGAGCGTCACCCTACTGCTTTTAAGCAGTGTGATGGAAGGAAAAATAAAATGATAATAGCTTTTTATCATTATCATTTTATTGTTTCCAGCTGTTTTGCGGGCAGGCGGGCGGGCGAGCTCCTCTACTCTCAGAGCAGGGCAGGGGAGGAGTGGTTTGGCCACTCCAAGTGCCCATGAATGCTTGGCCTGCCCTCTGGGGCCAGCCAGTCATGTGCACTTTGCATGTTCTCCATGCAGGCTGCATTACAGCCTGTGTGGGGAACATGCCCAGGCCCCCAGTCTCCGAATCGCGGCACTCAGACCAATCACAACAGTGCATTGCAGCATTGTGATTGGTCAGGGGAGCCTGGGTGTGCTTCCTGGTTGCTGTTCCGGCCCAAGTCCAACGGAGGAGAGACGCAGGACGTGGCGATAAGGTAAGTGGTTTTTTTTGTTCCATTTTTTTACATTCCCCTCCCTCTTCAGCACCCCACCCTCCACCCCCTGCCCCGCCACCCCCGATCCGTGCCAGCCGCCATTGTACAGAAGGTGAACTAACTAGACCAGGCTTCTCCGACTCGTTGATGGCGAGCAACCAGTAGCTCACAGGCTGTGTTTAGAGTATCTCATTGCTTGGAGTTCTGCACTATTCAATTTCGTGCCTGTCTGCAAATGCTGCACTTTCAAAATATTGCGAGGCCAGTTCTAGGAACTCAGCTGAGGGTGCAGGAGCAGGATTCATCCCACTCTTTTTAAATAAACAAGCGTGCTGCTGCTTCCTCTTAAGAAGCCTAAAAATAAATCCCCCAGCACACATTGTTTGTAAACCTCTCTGACAACTACCCTGAAAAAAGTATTGCACCAGTGACTTCAGGGAGTCATTGAGAGGATCACAACATTTACAGTTCTTTCTCTTTCTTTCTCATATTTCTCTTTCTTTCTTTCCCCTTCTTTCTTTTTTCTCTTTATTTCCTTCTTTCTTTTTCTCTCTTTTCTTTCCTTTCTTCTTTTTCTCCACTTCCTTCGTTTTTCATCTCTGCTTTCTCCCTTTTCTTCTTTCCCTGTTTTTCCTCACCTTTGTTCTTCTCTTACTTTCTCATTTTCTCTTTTTCTTTCTTTGCTTATTTCTTTCTCTTGGGCATTCCTTCTTTCCTTCCCATCACTTCTTCTTTCCCATCCTTGTCACCTTCTTTCTATCATCTCCTTCTAGCCTTCTTTCAGTTTCTCCTTACTGTCCTTCCCTTATCTTTGTCTCACCTTTTTTCCTTCTCCTCTTTGGTCCTTCTTTCCTTTTCTCCTCTGCTTCATTCATTCCTTCTTTGCTTCCTTTCTCTTTGTCTCTCCTTAATTTCTTACTTCTTTTATCTATTTCTTTCTTTTATTCATCCTTTTCATTTTCCCTTTCTCTTCTGTTTTTTGTTGCTCCTTCTTTTCTTTCATTGTCTTCTACATTCCTTCATTCTCCCCTTTATTCATCCTTTTCTTCCTTCTCTTCTTCATTATTTCTCTTCCCTTTTTCCTTGTTTGCTAAGTTCCTTCTTTCCTTTCTTTCATTCAACTATTCCTTCTTCCTTTCCTACCGCTTCTTTATTTCTTGCTTCTACTCTTTCCTCCCTCCCTCCCTCCCTCCCATTATGTACATCTATTTAGTTCATTTAGGCATAGATGGCTCTGCACTCAACTAAACATGTGTACGTTTTGTAAATGGATATTAGTGTCCATATTCCATCACGCATAAGAATAAGGTAGTATCTTCCAAACAAAACACGTTGCTAGTCGTCTTTGCTGGAAAGATAAATTCTTTTTATTCTTTATTCTTTTATTCAATAGAAGTTCCTTAGCATCACAGCACACATTTGAAAGCCGACGCGTTTCGTCCCTCTTGGGACTTCTTCAGGGCTTAGCAAGTAGGAAACATGTACCACTTGTTCTTGATATTTGTCTTTAAAAGAGCGTAAACATTTATGCGATGAGCGAATGGGATATGTATCTCCCAAAAATGTGGTCGCGGTGTCCGGTTCAAAATGAATGAAATGAAATTGCTAAGCCCTGAAGAAATCCCAAGAGGGACGAAACGCGTCGGCTTTCAAATGTGTGCTGTGATGCTAAGGAACTTCTATTGAATAAAAGAATAAAGAATAAAAATAATTTATCTTTCCAGCAAAGACGACTAGCAACGTGTTTTATTTGGGAGATACAACCTTATTCTTATGCGTGATGGAATATGGACACTAATATCCATTTACAAAACGTATACATGTTTAGTTGAGTGCAGATCCATCTATGCCTAAATTTGTGTGGGGAAGGTTCATTCTCCATTTTTTTGGGGGCATATGAGGGTCACGTCTCCGGCTCATTGCACCACGTTTAAATTCATTGTTACTGCCACGATACGCTAAACGACTTGTGCAGGGTTTTGTTGCCCTGACCTTTTCTCTGTGTTTTTGTGTTATCTATTTAGTTCATATATTAGGCAGTAGCTCCGGATTCTTATAATTTATCAGGAGTAGCTCACATGGCTGAAAAGGTTGGAGATTCCTAAAATAGACAATTTCTAGCTTATGCCAAACAGATGGGAATGATTTTCAAGAAGATCACTGGGTAACAATCTTTAAGTTGCTTTCTCTTAAGAGTAAACTTTTTTATAGATATCATCCACATAATAGATCAAAAGCTACCAATTTTAGTAGAACAAAATAAAGATCTGTGATTTAATGGGAATAGTGGAATAATTACAACATAGAGTAATCAAATAATTCCAGGAATAGTGTCATGCAAATGGAAAAAATTCTGAAATCTCGAAATATGCACATTCTTTTGGAAAGCCAGGTCATATCGATGAAGAATGAAAAACGTTTTTTAAACAAAATAGAAACAAAATCTCAGCAGTCCAATAGGAAAATGTGCTGATTCATCTGTGTCTCTGAAACACATCTTGTTATTTGAAACACAGAGCCCTCTTCTCACTAGGACCTATGCAGTAGTGGCTGCTACCGGACCTGGGTGGTGGGGCGGGGGGCAGGGGGGACAAAAAAAGAAAACAAAAAAAAAACACTTACTGGAAACGGTTGCCGCCTCTCCTTCGTCCTCCGTCCCTCCGACATATTCCTACACTCCCGGCCAGCCGCAGGAAGCACCCACCCTCCCAGCCTCCCCATAGCCAATCACAATGCTGCAATGCAGTGTTGTCATTGGTCTGAGCATGTTCCTCACCAGGCTGTGTAATGCAGCCTGGTGGGGGACATGCAAAGTGCGCAGGACTGCTTGGGCGGCCTGAGAGGGCCGACCAAGCAGTTGTGCGCACTTCAGGAGTGAAAACCACTCCTCTCCCTACTCCTCCAGCCCTGCCCCGCCCGAGAGCCACTGAAGTATATAGGAAAAATAAAATGATAATAAGAATACTTATTATCATTTTATTTTTCCTTTTGTTCAGTGGGTCGACGCTCCTCCGCTTTAGCGGAGGAGCCGCCACTGGACCTATGTGGTTGTATGTCAAGTGGATATGCCTTTTGACTGACCTATCAGAGACACAGTGCTCTTGGGGTATATCCTAAGCACACTATAGAAATGAGTGACCCTCCCTTGTCTCACCACCTTGATATGCATCGACTGATTCTGATATAAATACCCCCGTCCATCTGTACTAACCCGTCTCGGTGCTGAGGTTCCACTATGCACTGCGTATGGTCTTGTGGACACATAGTCATCGGACATGGGCTTCCTTAGGACTCCAACAGACCTGTTGAGGGGTTAAAGCAAGAGAAGTCAGCCAGTCACATACATACGAGACAAACCGCAGACCAGCACTTCTCCCAGGGTGCAACTTGGCATGTTTTTTTGGAACAGTGTCACACTGATGGAGGAAGGGGGCAAGCTCTTAACCAACGAGATCAGCCGAATCTCTCCTATCAATCAATATGGCGACAGAACCTTAAAGCTGCCCTCCTATCTGGCATCTAGAACTAAATTCTGCCCCAAAATTTGTAATGTCGCCAGACTGCTAGACCCTGTCAATGCATAGGGCGGGCCTGGGAACCTCTCAACCGCAGACCACGTGCGCAAGTTCTATGTGGGCAGCAGAACTTATTTCAAGGTATGCTTTGCTCTTAGGTTCTAACTTTGCGTCCTTATACAAAACATGAACAGAGATGCACCAGTTAATCATCAAGGGCTTCTTCAAACATTTGATATAGGGCGAAAACTACATCTGGTCAATTCAAAGAACTTGTAACATTCATTTTAAATGCTTTTTTCATTATAAAGAAAATCAATACTATCTTTGCGAAGGATTGTGCTCCCGACTTGTCTGTAAAATGCTAAAGATCTGATGTATGAAATTGAAAAGTGTTTTTGCCTGATGTAAAACAGTCAGGAGACATCCCTGCTCTCTGTGAAAAGCCGATGGTTTGTGCTGGCATCTCTCTAGCTTCTCAGCTACTGCTGCATCAGCAGCACGTGCACTTTTGACGCTGAAGAAATCCCAATACAGGCTCTGTTTCAATCACAAATGGCAGGGAATATAATGCACACGTGGCTTAGCCAGACAGGACGCATTTCCTTACTAGAACCGGACTTAATAATGTGCTAGATTAGAGGAGATGCCAGGAAGCACTGAAGGAGAACAAGAGAACATGAGTACTTTCCATACTAGAAATATTTAGCAAGTTCGTCATGTGCAGTTTACAAATCATAAATTAATTATGGCATAAATCATGAGATCGCATAAATCGATTTAATCCACAGGACACTATGTTGCACACCCGACAACAAGCACGAAAAATAAAAATAATGGATGAGGTACATGGCAATTACATCTATGCATAAGCAGTGAAACAAGCATTGGCATAGCCAATAGGTCTCGCCTTTGGGACCTTATAAGTGTTTAGCCAGAGCTATTGGCTTTGCCAATGTCTTTAAGCTATGTTGTAGAGCAGTGTGGCTGCTGTACAGCATGTTGGAAAGTTACAGTAAAAAAGTGTTAAGCATTTTTGTCACCTTATATATAACCAAGAAGACATTACATACAAAAGGGACGGAAAAGTCAGCCTGAAAGTAAACAAATTTACAGGGAAAAAAAGAGCCTGAAAAGTAATTCTAACAAGCATTGGCATAGCCAATAGGTCTCGCCTTTGGGACCTTATAAGTATTTAGTTATGCAGCACAATATCCTTGGTGCAACAACATCAACTGTTGCATGGCTAAACACTTATAAGGTCCCAAAGGCGAGATCTATTGGCTATGCCAATGCTTGTATATTTCTAGCGATGGTTTAGCCTAGCATACAAATGTATATTTAGTAACTTTCACTGAATAATCGAATTAATTTGTACCAGTCCCTAAAATCTGTAAAGTTTCGAAGCTTTACACAATATTTTGTGAATAGTAGCCTATTGATCAATTGTGCAGCTGTCTGGTAACACCAGGCCTAGAGGTGGGAGCCTGCCCTGTACCTAGTGCAGTAATTTTAGAACCCACTCAGAAACTGGTAAGCCCAGAGCCTGTCGGTTTACTCTTCGGGGAGTTTGGGTAGAGTACTGTGGGAGATAGATGAAAATGAGTGAAGGAGGAGAGGAAAAGGATTAAAGAAATGCAGAGAAAAAACTGATAAGATATGAGAAAGGGATAATGATGAGAGAAAGAACATAAGGACGAACAAACGAGGCAAGGGAAGAGGATGTCAGAGAGGAAGAAGGGAGGGAATAAGGAGGGAGAGACAAAAGATGGGAAGAAAGGAAGAGAAGAGGAAAGAAGTGGAGTAATAGGACCGGAGACATGGTTGGTAATAGGGAAAAGTAAATGAGGAACTTTGAGACCCTTAAGAAGGAGCACACCTTTTAGTGGCAGCAGGGCCCAGAGATGCACCCTCGTCTATAATTTAATATGGACTCGCATGAAAACACACACGCACGCACGCACGCACACACACACACACACACAGGTACATTAAAAAATGCAGAGAATTTTCTATTTCCTCCCGGGCCCGCCCATTTGCACGGCTGCAAGCTCGTGTTTTTTTCAGGCACCATAAAAACAAGCCTAAGTCAAAACCGAGAAGTTTTGCCACATTCTTTTCGGCTGCATTAGGAGAGCGGCAGAAAGGGCAGATGCAACCCGGGGAAGGAATCCCTCCCTCGGAAGCTCTTACACAGAGATGCAGGAAAAGCAGCGGTCTGACACAGTTTCGCGGAAATCAGAGGAGCAGGTAAGTCAGCTTGGGAATGGAAGGGAGTAGCTCCTTCTCTGTGATGGTGTAGAGGCGGTGGCTGGGTACAGCAGAGAAAGGCCGACTCCTGGCGTGTGCGGCAGACCCCTCCTCCCGGGCTCCCTGGGGGGGGGGGGTGGGTGCATGCCGTAAAGTCCGTCCCGGGTCCGTCCGACGGGTCAGCAACGAAAACAGACAGAAGGAGAAATGGGCAGGGAATGACGAATTAAAAAAAAAAAAAAAGTTAAAAAGCAACAGAAGAGAACAAGAGTGCTAAAAAGAAGGGAAACAAGAGGGAGATGGGTAAAGAGAAAGACAAGCGCGCGCGCCTCCATGGGCAGAGAATGACGAATTAGAAGAAAAAAAAAAAAGGTAAAAAAGCAACAGAAGAGAACAAGAGTGCTAAAAGAAGGGAAACAAGAGGGAGATGGGTAAAGAGAAAGACAAGCGCGCGCGCTGAAAGTTTAAAAAAAACAAGCGCACGCGCCTCGCGCTGCAAGTTAAAAAAAAAAAAAAGGAGGCACGTCTGGCGAGTGGTGTGCGCGCACCATGACGAGAGAGGAAAGCCAGATGGCGCCTCTGCTCGTAATTGTGCGCGTAACCGCACGCTCTAGGCCACACAAAAAGCTGTGGTCGGCTTTTTAAAGCCCACTCTCTAAATGTCTCGCCAGAGCAGCGCAGGCGCTGGCTCAGGCGAGACCTAAAAAGCAGGTGCTGAGACGGGTCCCTATCGGGCTCTCCATTTTTGCCCTCCACATCAGGATAAAAATTAATCTTAACTTTGCAGCAGGGCCACCCTTCACGGCCTTTGAAGTAACTTCCAAGAGACTCGTTATATAGTTCTTTCACAGTCTCATCATTTCAGAACAGAAGCGTTTTCAATATTCTATACAATGAAGCCATATGTATTGCTTATTTATTTTAAGGAACTAACAACCATTGGCAAACCCAATAGTACTGGCTTGTTGTAGGCGTAATGTTACTTGTTTTTTTATATTGCCGGATGCAATGGCAGAAGCAGCAAAATACCAGTGGGCGGGACACTGTGCTAAGCACAGATTTTTAGCTTACGTGATTTTAAGCCACGCCCTTAATTACACCGCCCCCTAGTTTTTTCTTCCCATTTAAAGCCGTGTTAACAGCCATGCCCAGGCCCTGCAACCTCATCAGAACTGAAAATACGAAGAGGCCGATATCAAGGGGACATTAGTTGGCCAAAAATGCCAAGAACATGGCAACAAGTTGAAGCCATGAGAAAAAAAGAAACCACCATGTTGAAAGTAGGGGTGAGAAAAAAAATTATCAGTATAACCTTAAAGACCAATGCCAACTCAACAAACATTCCCTTCAGTAGCAACTCCTGTTCACTGACAACGGATCTACCCAGTGTTCAGTGGGGCAGCTGCCGTCTACAAGCTTTCAACACAACAGGAGCGGCCATTAATAGGGACATCGGCAGGATGAAAGGGTGAGCGGGACCCTGTCTGAATTCTGACGTGCAACTGCACATCATATGAAGTCAGAAGCAACAGCGCAACTCCTTGACCAATTCTGGCACCAAAACTAGCATCAAAGTGGCAGCTTGTTGCCAGTCACCCCTCAGAGAAAGCAATTGGCATCAGCCGAGCCTCGGCACCTTTCAATGCCTGGCTTTTCAAAGGTGAAAAGATCTTTGGCGCGCGACTACGCGAAATACGAGGTGCCTTCAAGTCTGCCGCTGTCACGCAGCTAGAGTGGCCGTACGTGCTGCTGCACATTAATGTATTCAAAGAAATCTTTTTAAGCAAGCAACACTAGAAATGCTCAAGCTAACAACGGAAAGCGGGCCGGGGGATATAGGCTAAAAAACTGCCCGGTCTCGGTGCGTGCTCCGCTGCAATCGTCATCAGTGGGGAATGGAAACAGGATTTTTATTGTTCAACTCCGGCTACTTCAACTACAGCCCAAGTGAGAGGGAGGAGCGATGTAGGGGAGGGGGGGAAGAACAGCTTGAATGGAATCGAGGGTCAATTTAAAGGAGGAGTCCGAGAGGAACGAAGACTTCAAAGGAAGAACACGAACAGAGCGCGCAGGAGAGAGAGGGAGGTGAGGTAGGGTGGGTGAGGGTAAGCATTCGTGCTTGCGGGTACGGCGCGAGATAATTAAAAAAACATATGGCTCCTGCGCGCCTGTAGACGCTGAGGGGGGAGGGGTGGGGCGAGTGCGGGCGAGAGCACACACAGCGTTTCCCTTGCGGGAGCGAGCAGGGGCACCATCTGTTTGCAAGATAATTACAAACAGATGTCGCCAAAGCTCGCTCCCGAAAGGGAAACGCCAAACGTGCACGCGTTGCCATTGAAAGCAATGCAAAGCGTGCACATTTTTGAACGAAAAAGCGAATCGATTCCAAGAGGTCTCCTCCTATGCAGCGCATGCGCACTGCGTAGGCGAGACCTAAAAAATGAGATATCATGGGGCAATGAAAGAAGGCAGAGGAGCGAGACCGTCAGTTCTTAGATACAATTTTATAACATTTATTTAGGGACAGGCCCCGGCTTCTGAGAGGCAACAGGACAACTGACTACACTTGTCACTATGGCCTGAATGAAGGCTCTTGAGCTCACTTGACCATTTGTATCATTTTTGTAGGTTTGCGAAGACCAGGTATGTAATCAGGCCCTAGGTTGCACACTGTACAAACGCACACACAGACTGGGGGTACTTCCAGCCGAAGGTCACGTGCGACCTCAGGCTCCTTTATTTATACCCTCGGACCACGCCCGGTCACGAGGGGGGATGCATGGATACATTTTTGTGTATCGGCCAGGTGGCCTCTACATCCCTCCTTTCTTTTAGAATGAACGGAGCAAGCAGGAAACAAAAGAAGAAAGAGGGAAAAGGGAGGGAGAGAAAGAACAAAGTACACATTGCAGATTAGTGTCATGCCCGGAAAGAGTCACTATCCTGGGCTTGTGTGTGTCAGGGCCCATTAGCATGCAAAGTCCTTCAGCCTTTGACTAAGTACTGGGTTGGGTCGGAGCAGATATCGTTGGCTTCGGGTGGGCCTTCCCTGTGGGTCACCGGTGGCGCCTTCGGGATATTCACCCCGCGCCTCAGGTGCGCCCAGATCGGCGGGGCAGGTTTCTGACTCGTGTGGGATGGGCGGTGTCGCCAAATGCACGGGGTCTAGGTTGACTTCCAGGTGGATTCCCGCTGGCATGTTCTCCTGTTCTTCGCTCTCCTCTGGGGGTGAGTGGTCAACGGTTGGCATATGCCGTGCTTCTTTAAACCATGACACGTTCCTCACCACAGTGTGTCTGCCTCGTTGTGCCGTGACCATAGTGCCGTTTATTCGGGTGACAGTCCACACCTCGGGCTCGTAGGGCGTGCGAAACTTCCAACCTGGGTGACGATCCTTTATGACCACCTTGGACCCCACGTGCACTGTCGGAGCTTTGGCTTCTCGTTTCACGGTCGCCTTCTCATTGGTCGTCTTCTGCTTATGCTGGGCTCTTTCGACATCCAAACCTGGAGGCGCCCACTCTGGGTCCTCTGGAATCAGGTCTCGCGGTGACCGCATGAGCAGGAGCGAGGCCGGAGCGCACCCGGTTGTTGAGTGAGGTGTTTGCCGGTATGCAAGCAGGAATTGGTGTAGGCACATCTCGGGGTCTTGGTGTTGTGCCACACCAATTCGGAGAGCTCTGTTCAGTGTCCTCATGAACCGCTCCACCTCGCCGTTGGCTTGAGGCCACTGTGGTGTGATTCAGCAGTGCCGGATGGCTTTCCACTCCAGGGAATCATGGAAGTCTTGGCCCTGGAACGGGGGCCTGTTGTCGGACTTCACTTCATCCGGCAGTCCGAAAATACCGAATGTTTTCTCCAGGGCTGGCTCGACATGGGTGAACGCCGTGGACGGCACCAGCTCGACTACCGGGAACTTCGAAAAGGAGTCCATGATGACCATGGTGTGCCGACCATCTGGGAAACTCCCAAAGTCGATGCTGATTCTCTTCCATGGTGTGCGACACAGTTCCTCAGTGATTACCGGCGCGGGAGCGGGGTCACCTTCAGTGATGGTACACGGGTGGCAGCGCCTGACTTCCTCCTCTACCATGTCGTCCATGTTGGGGAACCACACCTTCCCCCGTAGTCTGGCCTTGGTTTTGGCGGTGCCTTGATGCCCTTGATGTGCTAGCCTGACCAGGCGCTGGCACAGTTCTTTCGGAACAACAATCCGTTGCCCTCGTAATACTAGGCCGGACCCACCGACACTGAGCTCGTGTCGTACCCTCCAGAGTTGACGTCAGGAGTTCTGTTCTTCGGCGGTGAATAGGGAGATACCATTGAGGAAATGATACCATTGTCCCCTTTCCAGAGTCTCTTTTACTCGTTTTAAGGTGTCGTCCTTGTCCGTGGCGTCCCGAAGATCTTCCTTTGTCAAGGCCACGGGGCATGCGTTGTCTTCCACCATGTTTACAAAGGCCTCAGTGTTGGTGGCTTCGTCCTGTGCCTGCTCACTGTTCTCCACCGGGGAGTGCCTTGACAGGAAGTCGGATGGGTTGTCCACCCCGGGTCTGTACAGCAGTTGGAACGAGTAGGCTTGCAGCTGGATCGCCCACCTCTCGGTTCGTGGTGGTGCTAGACATGTGGATTCGCTGCACAGCGGCAGGAAGGGTTTGTGGTCGGATACCACCCGAAAAGGGGGGGCGCACAGGTACAAATGGAAGTGCTTGCACGCCCATCTTATGGCCAATGCCTCCCGCTTTATCTGCGCATATCTGGCTTCCGTTGGGATAGAACTCGGCTGGCGTATGCCACAGGGGCACACACTCTTTTGGTGTCCTCCTGCAGAAGGACTACCCCGAGCCCGACCGGGCTGGTGTCAACCACCAGTTCCGTCTTCTTCTTGGGGTGGAAGTATGCCATGGTCGTTTGATCCAGGAGGGCTTTCTTGATGTTTTGAAACGCCGACTCTTCTCGGGTCGTCCACTCCCATGGTGTGCCTGTCTTTGTCAGCTGTCGGAGTGGCTCCCATATGGTGGCGAGATTCGGGATAAACCTCCCGCAATATGTCGCCATCCCGAAGAAGCTCCGTATTTCCGTGGGGTTTTGCGGGACAGGGGCGCTCCTGATGGCTTCCGCCTTGCGTGGGGCGACGCGGAGTCCGTCCCGTGAGAAGACATACCCGAAAAAGTCTATTGACCCTTGGTAAAATGCGCACTTCTTCTTGTGGAGCGTGAGCCCGCAGTCTGACAGCCTCTGCAGGGTCGCCCTCAGCCAGACATGATGTTCCTACAGGCTATGGGAATATATCAGGATGTCTTCACTCAAATTGATCACTCCGACCAGGCCTGAGAGGGCTTCCTTGATGGCGATCTGAAACACCTCTGCAGCGGAGGACACACCGAAGCTGAGCCTGATATACCGTCGGAGTCCGACATGCGTGGAGAAAGTAGTGATGTACCTACTTTCTGGCGCCAACTCCAACTGGTGGTATCCGGAGTTCAGATCTAATTTTGAGAACCACTGTGCCCCATTCAGGTCCGCCACAATGTCGTCCATCGTCGGGGTTAGGTGTCGTTCCCGCCGGATGGCCTGATTGGGGAGCATCATGTCGACACGCAGTCGAATGGCGCTAGGTTGCTTCGGCTTTGGTGCCACGACCAATTGGGACACCCACGGGGTGGGCCCAGACACCTTCTCTATGACCCCTAAGTCTTCGAGGTTCTGCAGTTCTTTTTCCACCAAGGGGCGGAGGTGAAAAGGGATACGTTGGTGCCGGAGTGCTCTCAGCTGGACTGCGTTGTCGATATGCAGCCTCACTTGGCGTCCTCGAAGCTTGCCTAAACCTTGGAATAGCTGAGGAAACTCACCCAGCATGTCCTCCGCATGGGTGTCGTGAACCTGCTTGGCAAAGAATACCAGCTCCAGGTCTTCTGCGGTGTGGCACCCCAGCAGCGTCCCTTTCTTCCCTTCCGTGACGTGGAATTTTGTTCTTACTGAGTGTTCCGAGCTTGAGACTTCGACCTCCATCATCCGTGCCTCCATAGGTGTCAATTTTGGCAGAGCTGGGTGCCAGGCGTGGTCTGGGCGACAGCCGCTCATACTGGTCTGAGTCCATCACGTTTACCGATGCGCTCGTGTCTATCAGGGCGTGGAGAGAGGTCCTATTGACCGTGATGTGGCACATTGGGGGTGGGCGCCTCTTGCATCCTGGCCCTCCAGCGAACGAGATGACAAAGGTGTCGTCGTCATCTTCGTAGTAAGCGGTGGCGCCATGTCCTGGTGGTTCATCTGGGTTGTCGTGTTCCTCGAGCGTGAGGTGACGAAGGGTCGATGGGCGCCCTCTTGAAGTGCCTCCTCGAGATCGCCCTCCACTGATGCGGCAGACGCTGGCATAGTGATTGGCCTTGCCACACTTTGAACAGGTCTGTCCTTTCGCTGGGCACCTGCCTTGTTCTCTGTGGTCAAATCTGCGGTGCCCACACTTGCCTCTTGGCCGGCTACCGGTGCCGCGCCTCTGTCCTGGCGCGGGACGCCTCTGTACGACGTCCACCGTCTCTTCCTTGACTTGTATTACTCTCTGCGTTGATGCGGCTGGAGTGTTTCTCACTCTGACGGCCTCCATTTCTTCGGCCCTTTTGTCTGACAGTTCGTGGGAGCGGGTCAGGACCAGTATTTCATCCAGAGAGATCCCTGGTTGTCTGAGCATCTGGCGTCGCAGGGCGACAGATTTGCACCCCTGGATGATCTGCGCCCTGATCTCCTCGTTTTGGTCAATGCCGGTACACATGCACTCCAACTTCCTGAGCCGGGCGTAGAACATATCCACTGTTTCCGCTTCGGTTTGCCAGGCCTGGCGCAACTTGAACCGCTCGCAATTGGGGTTTATTTGCGGGTCAAAGTACCTGTTCAGTGCTGCGATGGCTGCGTCATACTCATGGGCCGCTCCTGTGTCGGGCAGTGTCTCAAATAGCTCATAGAGCTCATCGCCCCAAAAGTGCATCAGTAGGGAATGCTTTACCGTCCCGTCTGTCTCTCTGGTCCCGGTGAAATAGTGGTTTAGGCGACCTACCCAGAGCTTCCATCTGGGCGCGGCGGTGGCAGGGTCCGCAAGTTGGCTGAACGGGGTGACTGATGCGTGCGAGTACTGTGCCACTGGCACTTGTGCCTGCTGTTGTGGTGGGTCTCCAATGGCACGCAGCAGCTGGTTCCTTTACGTGGCGGGTGCGACGCTGTGTGTAGTGCGTGGAGTATCGACGCGACCCAGTCCCCTGGAATGGTGGATCCACTCACTGCTGTTGTCCAACAAGTATATCTCCCGGATCCTATGGCACTCTCCCTTGGGCCTTCTGGATGATTTGCTAGCTGTGAGGGCTGGGCCTCTAGCCGGTATTCTACAGTTGTGGTGCGTGGTGCAGGCTGCTGATGTCAGTCTGTGTGCACTACCCCCCCCCCACACTTCCACAGCTGTTGGAATTTCTTTTTTTTTTTTGTCCCCTTCACTGAGGGTATCTGCAGGACAGACCTGAGCTCTGCTTACTTGGTTAGGTGTCCGGTGACCAGCAGGGCGAGGTCCGCGTCGGTTTCAGGCTCCTGGATGCAGACAGGAGAGGAGCCTCGCTGCGCGGGCCGGGTACCCAGGTATTTCAGCCGCAACAAGGAGCTCTTCCGCTCCGACCCCGGGCACAGTACTGCACGGCCTCCGGCAGTACAGCTTGCCGTCATTCACCTCGGTGCACCTCCGCAGCAAGGGTGGGCGAGGCAATGCGGGGCTGGCGTGCGTGCCGTCGCTCTGAATCTCCGGCGGCCGTTGGAGCCAGACACGGCCTGCCGGATAACGTTGCAGCAGAGCGGGGAAGCCACGAGGGTTTATGCTCCCCTCGTCACCAGTGTAGGTGTGCGAAGACCAGGTATGTAATCGGGGCCTAGGTTGCACACTGTACAAACGCACACACAGACGGGGGGTACTTCCAGCCGAAGGTCACGTGCGACCTCAGGCTCCTTTATTTATACCCTCGGACCGCGCCTGGTCACGAGGGGTGATGCATGGATACATTTTTGTGTATCGGCCGGGTGGCCTCTACAATTTTTACCCAACTGTGCATAAACTCAAGCTGGATTTATATGATTGCAAAATGGGAACATTTATTTACGGAAAAGTGATTAAGAGGAAACATAATTTGCAAAAAATCAAAAGTTAATTTTATTGCATTGGAAGTTATAAAGAAACTGCTAGAATAGATACCAAAATCAAGAAAAAGTATTTTAACGATCTTAACCCTACATAAACCTTTGACATTTCCAATCAAGCAATTACACTGAACCACAATCCTAAACTTTACCCAATGGAGGACTCTAAGCCAAAACATGTTTCCAATGATTAATGGATTTTTATTATTATTCAGATTAACGTTGTTCATTTTAGTTTTGCTTTACTAGGTTTCTACAATTGCTTCTTCATGTGCACATATTGGCATGGGAGGCACCTGCGGGTGGTTTATTGCAGCTGGATCGTCATGAATCAAGGCGTGTGTTGTAGGTGCGACTTCTTTGTGTCCTTCTCTGAATAATGCGTAAATACCTCCCTCAACTCTAGACTGTGTACCATAACAGAAGGATCTGCTCGTTCCTTCATTTACGAGGTGATTGCGATGTGATATCTTTACAAACAGGGAAAGGAACTGTAACAGAGCCCCAAGTGTTTGAGACTAAGACAGGATGTACGTCACTGACCGTGATCAGTTAACTGCAGTAGCCAGAACTGCATTGTTAGGCTTTGAAAGAGTTGGCCGCAGTCTTAACATGGGCTGTATTTGAGCTCTCATGAGACTCATACAATCCGATCCCCAAATCTATACTAGTATCTGGGAGCACTGTCCAAAAAATCAATAAAGTTTAGACATAAAAAACTTAAATGGTCCAAAACAAGTTATTTAAAAGGAAAATACTTTGCTAAGAAAAATGTCAAAAACTTATAGAAAACTGAATGCGCAGATCAAAAGATATACCAAAGTTGAATGTGTAGCAATGCAATCATACTGCTGATTTGCCAAAGGAAGATTGTGGAGAATTGAAAATAAAAATGGCTGCAGATCGCATTGTGGCTAAGGTTTGAGTATCAGTTCTTAGGAAATACAAAAGTCGAAAACAACACACTTAAGAACAATAAATTGGGATACACAACAAAAGATGCATTACCATATAGTGAAGAATATGGTGCACATCTTGCACTGTGTGGAGACATTCAACTGTGCAATCTTTAGAGCCACATATGACACCTCCATAAGGCATTTCCAAGGTCGAATTGAGACGTGACTATGCTAGGGAATGGCGTGCAGAAGTTTCAGGGACATCATCTAAAAATAGATATAAGCAAAGATGCCTACATACTTGAGTACTACGATGATGAAATTAATATTGCATGATTGTTACGCAATAATTCTCTTCTCTTACTCAACAGAATACCTATGAGAGAACAAAGATAAAATGTAATGCTACATGTAATTTATTGATTGCTAAATACTCAGAGACAGTTTTAATAGTCATGTATTGAGTGACTAATGTTCTAAGAATTATTGATGTGATTATGGGGGGCGATTTTATACGTTTTTTGCAGTTTGTATACTTTATTGTTAACTAAGCCAAACGTAAATAATTAACATAAAATAAAAAACAAACAGACAGATGTCATTCCTTTGTATCAAAATCAGTCCAACCAAGAAAGAGCTTGTCCCTATTAAGAGTAGTACACTGCAAAGTCAAGTCCAGGTTACCACCCTATTATATTACACTGCATTATGCTGCACACTGTTTGATCAGTATTTAATGAAATTATGATTATGCTTCGCCAACCACTGGCTCCCTCTTCAGGCACACATCTAGTTTCAGGGTTGTTCTGTGATTTCCAAGGCCATCCACGTTAACAAACCAGGCAGTGTAGCCTGCAAGATCAAGGTTTTAGATGGCCCTAATTTTATTCACAGTTCAGCCTGCCTCTTTCTAGAATTCACTCTAAGGGGCCGATTACGATGTTGTTCAGAAACTCTTCTGACCAAATCTGTTTTGGAATCGTTTCTGATCGAATCGGGTTCTGCGAGTCCGACCGACAGATTACGATGCTTCCATACATTGTTCGGTCGGACTCCAATGGACTTCAAAGGGAGCCTGTGTTCCGAATGAGAACACAGGCTCCCATTGAAAAAAGTGGTGGGTGCACCCTGTGACGGGCACCCCATTGTGCCTGCCACACTGTGCATGGTGGCAAACAGGGGTCCCATGGGTAGCCCCACGGGCCCCAACCAGTGGCCTACGGGTGAAGAGGGGCCTGCTGCGGGCAGCCGTTTTGTGTCCGGCAGGCCGATTTGGAATGGCTGTCTGAATCAGTCATCGTAATCACTCGTTCGGAAACCGTGTCCATAGAGCTGTATGATTCGGCTCCGAACGACTCGGGCTGTCTGGATGCTGTTTGGAACCAAATCAGACAGCCCGAATGGTTTCCTTGCATCACAATCGGCCGTTCGGAAATGTCTCTGATTCGGTCGGAAACATAGGTTCAGAATCGGATTCAGAGAATCCAAATCCCATTCGGAGCCTATCCGAACAACATCGTAAATAGCCTCTAAGTCTGCAGCAACATTTAGGCTTTGTCCTCATGTGTGCCAAGATTGAGAACAGCTTGCCTCTAGGCCTAGGACTAGCCCCCACTACAGGGCTTCAGGAGCGCTCACCTCAACTTCAGTTACCTCACAGCAGGGACTGACTCCCCTGTACCTCTGCTCCATCTCTTCTCATCACTCAATACCTTGTTGTAGCAGTTTCACTCTTTGCTATGTAAACTTCCCTATATACCCCTGTAATCTAACAGATGGGTTTCAATCTCTTGTTGCTGCGCAGACAGGGGCGGCTCCTCTATTGGAGCGGAGGAGCGTTGCTCCACTTAAATGCCCCCAGAACAGCCCCAGAGACAAAAAATAAAATGGTAATGAAGCTAATTCATGACCATTTTATTTTTTGTCAACCCGTCCTGACTCAGGAAAGGGCGGTGCT